>JALAZF010000006.1:8660000-9260000 GCA_022829125.1 Lathyrus tuberosus | reverse complement strand
AATAGAGCTCAATTGTGGTCTGTTTGAGTACACCAAAGCCATCTAACAGATGCTTTCCTCAAAATCTCTTCTTTCACTCCAATTTTGCCTTCTAAGGCAAGTCACTATCGGGTTTTGAGTTTGAGAGCAATTCCAATCAAACCAATCACTCACACACCTCACATACATCAAATATGAGCTGATCAAACACTTAGATTACTTCTGAAACATCAATTTCATGAAATCACCAGCTGGTTGCTCAAGGTTTTAACCAAAGTGCAGCTGAGGTACCACAAAATGATCCAGCCAATTTCAATCAAGTCCAACCATCCAAACACAATCCATAGGGTGTAGGGAAGCTGTTCAGATCATCACCACTCATCTGTAATACCTCCAAATCAAAAATCACTTTGAACTTGCTGTCACGACTTGGAGGTAAGCACATACTTGGTCATCTCTCAATCTATGCATATTTCCTCGCACAATAATTTGGCCATATGTTCATAATCATGCATGGAATGTTTTCCCCCAATTAATTGCATTGTTTGAATCGTGTATCAAAAATCCTAGCCTTCATGCAGGAATTAGGGTTCTTGAGGTCTCTTCGTGATTTCTTGTTGTATGTTTAATTTAAATGAAATTAAAGTACATAGACATGATCGTGAGGTTGAGGCGAGCATAATGATATGTGGATTGCATGATATGATTACGTATTCATGGAGATTGGATAGAAAATGCAAATCTGAGAAACCAAGAACACGCGCGTGTTCTTCAGCTGTTCTTGGCGCCATTTTTAGAAATTCAAATATTTGAATTTTGTGATTTTGTTTAATTGATTCAAAAATTAATTTCTCTCTGAGTTTTAATGATTTTGAGTTGATTCTTTTTTTAATAATTCACAAAAATGTTAAAATATTTTATTTTCACAAAAAATCCCAAAAATATTATTTATTTCATATAATTGATATTTTTGCAAAGAATTAATATTTTAATTGTTTTTGACATTTTAAATATTTTTTCTACATTGATTTTGCAACTTTTAATGCTTTCTAATTATTTTGTAGGTCAATACTTAATTTTTGAAGCATTAATCCAAGATCACAATTTGTTTTCCATGTGTTAAACAATTTTTGATCATTTTAATTGAATTTTTATTCAATTAAATACATTTTGAAAACAAATTAGGGTTTTGGATTAATTCAACCCTCATAAATCACTTTCAAACTTTTTGGGCCTCTTGAGAGAGTGTAAGACCCATCCCCCCTTGTACAAAAACTATTGGGCCTCACTCATTGTATAAGTCCCTCTGTACAAGTAAACGACGCGATCGTCGCTCGTTTAAAAATAAAAAAATCATCTGGGCCTCTCCTTGAGCTATAAGACCCATTCAAAACACTTTGGGCCTCTATTAGAGTGTAAGACCCAATCCCCCTTTTAACCAAAACATTTTGGGCCTCACTTATTGCATAAGTCCCTCTGCGTTAAAAGAAAACCTCGGCGCGATCGCCATTTTTAAACGAAAAATCATTTGGGCCTACCCTCGTGTTATAAGCCCTACTCTTTTCTTTAAACCTTTTTTGGGCCTCTTGAGAGAGTGTAAGACCCATCCCTTTGTACAGAAAACCTTTTTGGGCCCCAGTCACTTGTATAAGTCCCGCTGTACAAAGTCAAACAGTGTGCTCACTGATAAAACCCTGGGCCTCTCCTTGAGCTGTAAGCCCCAAACCTTTCTTTTTCAAAGCACTTTCTCCTTTGATTTTGAATATACTGTTGTTTTCAATCTTTCTTTGTTGAACAACTAACCAAACAGCATGGAAGCTCTACAACCGAGTAAGTGGTTATCGCTTTCATTTACTGCTTTCATATTATAAACTGTATTGTGGGGCTGCTCACTGTAAGTCTCCTTTCATAAACTCATATCTACTGTGTAATAATAGTATAGATATTTCGAGTTTCCCCGGCAACTACGTCTAGAACTAGGTGACGCCGTTTCATTTATTCGTAGAAATAGATGCCTAGATCCCCAATAGGAGCACCAGATACAGTCTTCTCTTCGGTTGTCCTCCTTAGGAATCGTCAAGAAGCTCTACTCTCCAAGATGAATGTATTCTCCGTGAATGGCATCTTTGAGTTTCTTCCAAATTCTCGAACTTTCTTGACTTGATCTATTCCTTGTGGATAGCTTGCCTTGAATGTCTCGGGGTTTGGGTACCCACTACGGTCATAATCTTGGACCTTAACTAAGGAACCCTCTTCAAAAGTTAAAAGTTGCTGGATAGTAAACCTCGCACGTTTACCAGTGGTTTTTATCTTTAAAAGAGTTATCTCTCCTAATGGAAAGGAGATGATAGACCCACGGGCTTCTTAAAAGCATCGGCCTCCTCTTGGGCATTATTCAAGGACACTATGGCTTCTTAGAAGTATTCACAGCCTCCTCTTAGGCTTCGTATAATGATCTCTTCCTTCGGGAATGATAGCCTCCTCTTGGGCTTCGTACAAGGACCCGTCGGCTTCTTAAAAGTTTCCAGCCTCCTCTTGGGCTTCGTACAAATTGTCCCGACGACCTCCTAGAGGTATAGGAACAGAACCTAGTCATCCTCATAGAACAGTCCTTTCATAGAGTCTACTACTGTTTCTCAAAGCATAGTACAAAAGAAAAAAACTCTAGACTTGGACAGTCTAACTTCCTTGAGTCTCAAAGACATTCTCAAGTGACCCCCTTCGTTAAATAGGAAGGAAACCCGCAGACTCGGACAGTCTCAATACCCTTTGGATTTCCCGTTTCCTCAAAGAGAAGGAAATATCCCTGATCCTCAAATCAAATCCCTGAGTACAGTGTTGCTCATATAAGAACTGATTTTCTCTTTTAAAATCAGTATATTGGATCTGTCACTCAACTGAAACAAACCTTTAGCCTCCATCTCAGGCTTCGTACGAGATACAAAAACACTCTCTTGTTGAGTATCAAAGACTCTCTTGTTGAGTCAAACTTTTAGCCTCTATCTCGGGCTTCGTACGAGACACAAAGACTCCCTCGTAGAGTCAAACAAACAATAGCCTCTATCTCGGGCTTCGTACGAGACACAAAGACTCTATCGTCGGGTCAAAAAATTTTAGCCTCTCTCTCGGGCTTTGTACGAGACACAAAATAGCCTCCTCTTAGGCTTTGTATAATGATTTTCCTAGCGGAAATTAGCCTCCTCTTTGGCTTTGTATAAGAAAACCACTGGTTGATCCAATCAACCTTTTAGCATCAAAGCTGTGCCTCGTTCATAGTACACAAACATCAACAACTCTTCTCCTTTCATCTAATCGCTGTAAGCGGCAAGCCTCTGGATCATCTATATCCATGCCACTGTCCCTCTTTTAGCATGAGAAATTCCTAAGGAAAGATGGCATTGCTCTACACTGAGTTAAAGTCTTCTCCTTCAGGTTAAAACCCTTTCTTCGGAAATTATGGCATTGCTCGGATCCGCGTATCCCAGTTAAAGTAATTCTCCTTCCCCCTCTTTAGAGATGACAAATTCTCTCTAAAGTCGAGGTCTTTCAGCTTCACGTCTTGGGCTTTGAACAAGACACAAATAGACCTTTCAGCTTCACATCTTGGGCTTTGAACAAGATACAAACCACCTTTCGCTTCACGTCTTGGGCTTTGAACAAGACACCAAAACAACTATTTCCTCCCATAGAATAGGAGGAACTACGAACGCTCTGATTTCCCTGTTTCGGTAAACGGGAATACGTAGGCATAAGATCGAAAGAAAAGATCTTAGCGAGCGCAATCAACAAAAAACCCAAATCCCATATCTCCATCAATTAAAAGCAATAATTCAAAAGCATCGGTCCTAACATCCTAATCCTTGTTCCCCGCCAGAAACCTTCTGCCCAGGT
The DNA here is from genome assembly GCA_022829125.1 of Lathyrus tuberosus. NCBI lineage: Eukaryota > Viridiplantae > Streptophyta > Magnoliopsida > Fabales > Fabaceae > Lathyrus > Lathyrus tuberosus. The sequence continues at coordinate 9,256,130 of JALAZF010000006.1, read as the reverse complement.
AAAAAAAGAAAGAAAACCGTATTGGCGAAAATACAAATAACCAGTACAAAGGCTCCCCACATTGATCGCATCCGTAACCTAACAGACCGCTGTTTAAACTCAGTATGCAAAGCATGGTTAATTGGAGACATCTATTTCCCTTCCTTATTCAGCTCACAATAGGATAAAAAATGAATCGACCTGTAGTTTAAGCTCAAACTGCAAAGAGCGACCAGCGCTTAAGAACCGCGTCCAAAATCGCTCGCTACATGATGATGAGGGAGAATGAGGATTTCAAGGTTGATAATTTTGGAGTTTTGAGATTCCGTGGTCGTATTTGTATTCCCGATGATGCGGAGTTGAAAAAGATGATATTGGAAGAAGGACACCGAAGTAACTTAAGTATTCATCCGGGAGCGAATAAAATGTATCAAGATTTGAAGAAAATATTTTGGTGGTACGGATTAAAGAGGGATGTGGCTCAATTTGTGTATGCGTGCTTAACTTGTCAAAAGTATAAGGTGGAACATCAAAAGCCTAGTGGATTGATGCAACTGTTGGACATTCCGGAGTGGAAATGGGATAGTATATCGATGGATTTTGTTACGGGATTGCCGAATACACAAAGAGGTCATAATGCTATTTGGGTAATCGTTGATAGGCTTACTAAATCTGCTCACTTCATTCCAATTGATATTAGTTATCCTTTGGAGAAGTTAGCTGAGATTTATGTTCTTGCGGTTGTGAAGTTACATGGAGTTCCTAAGAGTATTGTATCGGATAGAGATCCTAGATTCACATCGAGGTTTTGGGAGAGTTTACAAAAGGCTTTGGGTTCTAAGCTAAGATTGAGTTCGGCTTATCATCCGCAAACGGATGGTCAAACCGAGAGGACAATTCAATCGTTGGAGGATTTATTGCGTGCTTGTGTGCTCGAGCAAGGTGGTGCTTGGGATAGTTATTTGGCATTGATTGAGTTCACCTACAATAATAGTTTTCATTCAAGTATAGGTATGGCACCATTTGAGGCTTTGTATGGTCGGAGATGTCGAACACCTTTGTGTTGGCATGAAACCGGTGAGAGGATGATAGTTGGACCGGAGATGGTACAACAAACGACGGAGAAAGTGAAGTTTATTCGTGAGAAGATGAAAGCTTCTCAAAGTAGACAAAAGAGTTATCATGACAAGAGAATGAAAGATCTTGAGTTTCAAGAAGGCGACCATGTGTTTTTGAGAGTTACGCCGGTTACGGGTGTGGGTCGTGCTTTGAAGTCGAAGAAGTTGACTTCTCGTTTTATTGGTCCGTATCAGATTTCTGCATGAGTTGGTGTTGTGGCTTACCGTGTGGCGTTGCCTCCGAATCTTTCGAATTTGCATGATGTATTCCATGTTTCGCAACTTCGGAAGTATGTTCCGGATCCGTCACATGTTATTCCTATGGACGAGGTTGAAGTGAGAGATAACCTTACGGTTGAAGCTTTACCGATTAGGATTTTGGACCGTGAAGTTAAGAAGCTAAGAGGCAAGGATATTGCGCTTGTGAAAGTAGCGTGGGGAGGCGCTGCGGAAGACAATATGACTTGGGAACTAGAGAGTGGGATGCGAGAGTCGTATCCGAAGTTGTTTGAATCAGGTAATATTTTCGAGGACGAAAATTTCTAAAGTGGGGGAGAGTTGTAACGCCCCGATTCTGATTATTTCCATTTTGTTGAGTCTTTTATTTAAATTGAGTGATAAATTATTTTTATTTGTGAAATTGGTGTGTTAATATGCTATGTTGACATGTTGTGATATTTTACCGTTTTTGAGAGTTTTCGGGGAATTTAGAATGGAGGGTATTTTGGACATTTCTCAATTAATGGTAAGTTAGAAATTTAGTAAAATTGGTAGAAAAGTGATTAAGTGTAAAATTAAGTGAGAAAATGAATTAATTGAATTTGAGTAGAAAATAAGAAAAGAAAAAGAGATAAGAAGAAATAGGAGAGAAAGAGAAAGAAAAGAGAAATAGAGAGAAAAAGGAGAGAAAGAAAGAGGAAGAAGAGAAAAGAGAAGAGAAAGAGGAAAAGCTTGGAAATCTTCAAAACAACTTCTAGGAATCGATTTAATCGGGTAAGGGTGTGAAATCTTATTATCTCATCAATGTATATCATTATGTATGTGTTTGCTTGGATGTTTTCTTGTTTTCCATAGCTTGAGTTCTAGGTTGGAATTGAGATTTTTGTGAGGAATCGATGATTTTACGGTTAAAAATCGGTGTTAACATAATAGAATACTTGTCATCATGATTGAATTGTGTTTTGATGGTTATATGACAGTTTGGAATGTGTGGGGTGGTGAAAACATGATTTTCGGATGAACTGGTGCGCTGCTGGGTTTTTCTGAAAACGCAGGTTCGCACTGCGAATGGCTAGCGAGTGGGTAGTGAGCATTCGCTGAGTGTTCGCACTGCGAATGGAGTAGCGAAGGATGCGCTAGCTTCTGCCTTGATTCGCTGGGAGCTTCGCATTGCGAATGGGGTAGCGAGCATTCGCTGGGGTGTTCGCACTGCGAACGATGAGAATTTTCTAGGCTATTTTGCTTCTGCCTTGGTTCGCTGGTACACTCGCACTGCGAATGAAGTAGCGAAGGACTCGCTAGGAGCTTCGCACTGCGAATGTAGCAGTTTCTCCCAATTTGTTTTCTCTGTAACTTTTGATCTGTGTTTCGGCTTGAGGTGTGGTTAGATGCGTTAGAGAGCTTATGAAATGTACTTTATTATGATGATGTTTTGGAAATTGTTAGCCGATTTAATTATGTCGGATAGTCATGAATAGTGTTATTTAGCGACTTTTACCGTTTTGAATGGTGTTTTGGATGTGAATCATACAATAGTGCATTGATGTGAATGTATATAGATTGTATGTGATTGTGTGAGATGAATGCATGAATGTATTGTGAATATGTATGCATTTCAAGAATGTCTTGAGTCATTTTGTATGTGAAGCATAATGATGTACATTCTTGTGTTGAGTGATTCTAATGAGAATCCGTTGTAACGTCGTGTGCCTATGTGAGGTGTGAGCGATGATTACAAACGATTGTGTGCCTAGGTGAGGTGTGAGCAATCGGATTGTGTGCCTAGGTGAGGTGTGAGAAATCCATAAACATTGTGTGCCTATGTGAGGTGTGAGCAATGGGTGAACATCGTAGGCCCGATGGGGAGTTACATTGGTAATGAGCGATGGTTCCAATAAGTTCCTGAGTGAACTTGAGATGATTGAGTCGGTACCGCATTGCATTTGCATAGAGTCGTGAGTCGGTCTCTATGATTTGCATTTATCATCTTTATAATTGTACATTGATGAATAAACATGAATATGTATGTTTATGTGGAATGATAAGAATTGTGAAGTATGCATGATGAATATGCTTGGTTTTGCATATATATATATATATATATATATATATACATTGTAATGTATATGAGTGAGTTGTGATGAATTGTGGTTAGAATGTAGAATATATGTATTTTTATGCTAAGATATATATATTTATATGCATTGTTATTATGATAATATTTCTCACCCTTCTGCTGTTTTATGATGCTCTATGAGGCATTACAGAGTAGGTATGCTGGTGGTCTTTTGTGAAGCGTGTCTTCATTCTTTTGGTCGGTCGGCTCTGATATGTAGCACCGGGTAGCTAGGATGTGTATGATTCTTTTGTGATACATTTGTACATGTATCTTGTTGATGAATGTTTATGTAAACATGAATTATGTTGGTGGATAATACTTGATAATATATATATATATATATATATATATATATATATATATATATATATATATATGTATATATGTTTGATGTTATTCAATGTTTAGATTTTCCGCTTTTATTCTAAATATTGAGATGTGGGTGTAAGGACTAAGTTCCTCTGTTGCAAAGTTACCCCACTGTTGCATATCAATTGTTGTGCAGGTGTTGAATGTTTTAATTTCATGTATAATGTGACAAACCTTTTCTATACTATGTTTATAATTATACTTTGACGAAATTTTTAATATGTGCCTAAATGATTATGTGATTATTTGGGGGTATAGAAAGGGGGCGTTACATCGACCATGTGCTCTTTTAGCATCAAACATTTGCGAATAGACCAGAAAATCAAAAGTAGGTGTAAGAATCATGCTACTTTCTTCTTAAGCAACTAAAGAGTATATGTTGTGGATATATGATAGAGACTCCTTTAACAATACTTGTGTTTTGACCACTAATTTTTTTTTCATTTAGACCAGTTAAGATTTATTATATGGTTGTATGGTTGTGAGCACTTAAGCTAACATTTATTATATGGTTGTTTTTGTGATGTAGGGAAAGTTTCCATCTCCACTCTTTCCAATTGAAGTTAAGAATATCCAACTAGGCAAACATGGCAGTGACACTGGAGTTTACGATAGTGAAGGAAGGTTTGTTGAATCAAAATTTGAAGAAATTTTCATGAAACATGCACATACACATCCAAATGCTTTAACACATGATGAGGTGGATGAGTTGATAAAAGCAAACAGAGAGCCTAAAGATTTCACAGGAAGGTTGGTTTGTTGTATATTATGATGCATATGGAATTACATTTTTCAGTATTAATTAAATTTTATTTTCATTATAGAAACATAATAACCATTAATGCATGATGATATATGCAGAATTGGTAGCTTTGTTGAATGGAAAATTCTTTACAAACTTGCGAAAGACAAGAATGGTTTACTTTAGAAAGAAACAATCCGTGGTGTTTACGATGGAAGCTTGTTTGATGTGCTAAAAAATGAACATACAAAAAGAAATAGAGATGAATAACACTCATATTTTTGGTGTAGAGAGTAGAGAGGTGTTGAGGATCCATTTTCATAGTTTTTAGTTTAAAATTTATGTTAATTAATTTCACATATAATTAAATTAATTAATTATAATTTTATAGGGACCAAAATTGAAAATCGCCATATTTATAATAATTGACACGTCAGCTTCCGTTAGCCCCATTTGACGACAGAGACTCATAATTGAGACGGAAAATTTTATAGCGACCAATTCTTAATGAAAAATTTTAGAGGGCCCAAAATTGAAAATCGCTATATTTATAGGGACTTAAAACTTATTTAACCCTTTACTTTTTGTCTTGTTTTTGTTTCATAGAAATAAATGACAATTAAGGTAATATATATATATATATATATATATATATATTAAAGGAACTTTGTGTTCTCATAGTCTCATAATGATGCATTTAGGGTCTATTTGAATTAGATTTCAGAAACTGTATTTTAGTTTTTAAAATTTAAAAAATAGAAAACTTGTTTAGATCTACTATTTTACAAAACTCTTTCTGAAAACCGTTTTTAGAATCATTATTTTTAAAATAAAAAAAAGTAGAACTGATAATACATGTTTTCGTCTTCTACTTTTCAATTTTGAACTAAAATTCAGAACGAAATCACACGAAAAAGTGGCTCTTTTCATTAATGGTAATCTTGTAATTTTTTGCAACTCATTTATAAAAAGTCAAATTATTATTATACTAAAGCACGTAGATGATATTAGTTACCACTTCAAATAATTTAAATTTAAGTTTTAAATATTTGATAAATTAAAGTATCATTCAACTTATGTATTAAATAATAATAAATAACATTAATCAACTTACTGCCAATTAATTTCATTTAATTAGTCAAAACAAGATTAAGGGAAATTTGATTTTAAAACTGGTCCAAACAAAAATTGGTTTTTTGGTGCAAACCGGTTATAACCAAACTGATCCAAACATAAACCGGTTTTAGAAAAATAAACCAGTTTTATCAAAGTGGTTTTAAAAACCAAACTGATTCATATATTTAGTTCAATTTGGTTTGGTTTTAGAACCATGCACACCCCTAAATAAAACCCACTAATTTGACATATTATAAGGTATACTGTAGTCATTTATCAAACAGTTTTTTTCCTTCCAATTCCCAAAATATATATTTTTTATAATCAATATTTGTATAAAAATTACCTGCTTTAACCCTTATCACCTGCTTTAACCCCACACAATCCCCAAAAATCTGCTACATTATCTCATTCCACTTCCTAAGTCCCTCTCACACACCTCCCAAAACCTGACGCCCCACCCACCCCACTAGCTGCCTCGATACTCTCACAAAACCCTTTCCCCCATGCTGACTCAAATTCAAACTTGTTTTCCACTTCCTCAACTTCCAACGGTTCCGTGAATTCCCCCTCACAAGCCACTTCGTTTCCTCCTCAAGTCCGACCCACTTCCTCTTCGGTCCATCCCAGTCATCATGTGAACCCTGTAGACAAGGTTCCTTTTGGGTCTCATAGTATTGCTAAGCAATTAAATGGAAAATTTTATCTCATACTCCTATAATTATATGTAGATCCCTACAATAAATTTTTAATGACCAAAATACCTTTGTATAAATAGTTAAAACTTAGAAATTTTTCATTTCCATTTTCCAATTTTTTAAGTCTTCCGGGAGAGAATTTTAGGTCACTGTATACCGGAACACTTAAAACAAGTCATCTGGTTCACAAAGTTTATTCTGGAACACATTTACAAAGTCATCCAGTTCATTACATCAATACCGGAACACATAAAGTAAGTTTTTCGGAAGTTGGTACGTACCGGAAGTCTTGGAAGAAGTCTTTCGATACTTTGAATTTTTGAGATTTTGTACCGGAACTCTTACATGAAGTGTTCCGGTCCTTTTCCAAAACAAACCAAACCGGAACTCTTTCATGAAGTGTTCCGCAACGCTTTTTTTATATTTAATTTTATGTTTTTATTTTGACAGTGGCGCGCACATGAGGCAAAGACGGTAGGATCCCTAATCGCGGTTTAGGACGGGGCGGATCATCGGGAATGGCTGAGGAAAAGCATATTGGTGCATCTACTTCAGCAGCACTGCCTGTTGGATATCCAGGAGGACTGTACGATACCTCTCTTTTGGTTAAGTACGAACATCATATTGCTAGACATATATGGTTCGGTGAGGTAAATAAACTACAATTATTTGATATTGAATTAAATTTGAATTTGTTATGTTGTAATTTATAATATAGTTACTTATAATTGTTTTCAGGAGAGGGGTCCGAAGAAAGAGTTGAAGGTAGCAGGACATGGGTTGAAGCTGGCTCAGAGGGTACCACAGCAGCTTCCTAGAGAGATGGAGAATTTGATAGCTCACTCTGGTTTGGCTTCACTTCAGAGGACCAGTATGTCGAAGATAGATACGAACCTGGTATCTGCATTTGTGGAGAGATGGCATCTAGAGACATCTTTATTTCACATGCCATTTGGTGAGATGACGATTACTCTGGATGACGTCTCTTGTCTGCTTCACTTGTCCATCAGGGGAGTCTTCTGGAGCCCTCAATATATCAGCGAAGGGCTTGCTATTGACTGGGCTGTTGATTACTTAGGAGTTTCACGGAGAGATGCACAAAAACAAGTCCATGACTGCAGGGGTTGTTATTATAAGTTGGAGTGGTTATACGATCTATTCGTCGAGCACAGAGCCGCTTCTAGTTGGGCATATGCGACTAGAGCTTATTTGTTGATGTTAGTGGGTTCTACCATTTTTGCGGACAAGACCTTTACGCTTGTGGATGCACGATACCTTGCATTATTTATGGACTAAGGGGGCTTATCAGGACACAGTTGGGGAGCAGCTGCGTTGGCTACTGTCGTACCTCGAAAAATGAGAACGAAGCTTGTGAGGATTAGTTGTTTAGGAGAAGAGATTAAGGTGAAGCTTGTGAGGATTGGTTGTTTAGGAGAAGAGATTAATGGCCATCTCTTATGAAAGTTAAAGGAAGGGTTAAAAATCACAAGAGATTAATGGCTATCTCTTGGAAAGACTAGTGGTTTAAAAGTGGCTTGAATATGTTTTAAGAATGTCAAAGGGTTATGCCAGAGTGCTAGACTCTAACAGTCATTTTCATTCAAGATTGGTATGAAAAATGTTTAATGGACAGTGAACGCTTGATAGAAATCAATTGTTCAAGAGTTGTGCCAAGATGCTAGATCTCAACGGCTCTTATTCATCCAAGTTAAAATGAAAAATATATGATGGACAACAAGCTTTTGATGATAAAAAGCTCAAAAGGGTTATGTCAAGATGCTAGATCTTAACGGTCCTTATTTGTCCAAGTTGATATAAAAGTCGCTTAGTGGACAATGAACGCTTGACGAGAATCAATTATTCGAAGAGTTGTGCCAAGATGCTAGGTCTTGATGGCTCTTATTTGTCCAAATTAATTAAAGGTATTTTGAGGAGCGAAAGAATGAATGAATGGCTACCCCAAAGTGCGAGACTTGAGACCAATCGTTCGAGGTTTCTGCTAGAATGCTAGATTCCAACGGTCCTCTTCTTTCGCATTTATTTAGAAACAGATTTTAACATTCGGTTTTAAAAGTCACTCGATGCTTGATCGAGGTTTGATACATAAGTTGAAAATAATTTGTGAAATAGTTTGAAATTGAAAGTTGGTTAATGAAATGGAAATGGAAATGGTCTCGTTTTAATCAAAATTTATTCGAGAAATCGATAATCTATGATATTTGACTTTCATTGACCGATAAAATAAAAATGAAATATGGCCTCATATTTATCAAGATTTTTAGTGATTTAAATAAAATCAACCAATCAAGATTTTTATATATCATTGGCCCAAATATGAAATCGGAAATAAAATCGACACAAATGGAAATAAAAGGACATAAATCATAGAAACCATGGATAATTTCATGGGAAATTAATTTATAAAACTAAAACAAAGAAGAAAATTCCATAAAAGTTAAGAAAATAAAATAAATGACTGTATAAGGAGAGGGCGTAGAATCATGAGGTGTATCTTGGAATGCAATACGGGCTCAAAAGCCCATCAACAACATGGCATGGTTAAAAAAATGTGGTGCGGATTAAAAAAACAATAAGGGCTTGCAGAGCCCATGATCCAAGCATAACAAAACACAGTCAACACAGGGGATAGAAACAACTTCCATTCTTCTCATTTTGAACGCAGCCACACAATGTATCAGTATTTTCAATAAACACAGTTTTGAAGAAAACGGAACAATAGAAACCACGTGATTCAAGGGCAAATCGTGACGACGAAACGATAAAACGTCACGAGACCACTGCACCCATACCACAAAGTAGATCAAAATAATCATGGTCAAATCAATCTGCGCCGTCACATGATTCGCTCCCAAATCCCTCAAATCAGGTTTGTGTGTTCGCTTGGATTCATCTCCTTCGTCTCAAACTCTCCTTCTATTCATCTCTGTTCTGATTTAGGATTTGTGTTTGATTTGGGTGGATGGTTGAAGGAGTGATGTTGAGTTGTTATGGATGAAGGTGGATCCGTGCACGGTTTATGGCTCTGGTTTATTATGTTGGGTGAACTCAGGAAAGGGAAACTGAAGGTTTGTGGAGGCTGAAGCGAAGTATATGGAAGTTATGACGGGTTTGTGTTGGTCAGATTCTTGAAGCGTTGAAGGTTTTTTGAGTGAGTAGAAGGGAAAGGCGGAGAAAGGTTGTTGATGAAGAGGAAGAGTTGAATGTGTTATTGAAGATTGGCGGATTTTGGTTGGCGAACGGTAACGGTTGTGATGAAGGCTGAGAAACAGGGATGGCTCTTCAAAAATAGGGTGAAGGTTATGGTTGATGTTTGAGAAGAAGAAGATAGTGCCAAGGGTTTCGAAGGTTGTGTGATTGAAGGAATTGCGGTTTTGGATCGCAGAGAGTGGTTTTGGTGTTCTCCCCCCTCAGACTTTCTTCTGTCCTTTTAAAATCAAATGAGGCTTCTTCATTAAGTTTGATGATACCATAACTTTGTCTTGTAATGTTGATGCATCACTTTCCATGGCAGGTTTGTCTCAGGTTTGCTGCTGAGAGTTTGGCGTGTTGTATTGTGGCGCAGGCTGAAGAGTTGTTGTTGTTGCGTGGCTGGGTATTTGATGGAAGTGGCAAGCTGTGGTCTTATTTGGATGTAGCAGGCCGCGGTTACGCAGGTTTTGGCATAGTGTGTGATGTTGGTCAAAGGCTTCGGCATAGTAGCAGACCTTGGTTGCTATCAGACGGCAGATGGTACTATCTTGTTCACTAAAAACAAATGACACTTAAAATATGTCTTAAAAGAAAACAAAACTTAACCAACTAAAAAACCAAATAAAATTTAAATCAATTAAAGTTTGATCAAAGAAAAATCCTAATTTAATTAACAAAATTTAACTAATTAATTAATTAAAAATCATTTAATAAAGAAATAAATAAAAAAATAAGTAAATAGAAAAATAAAATGAAGTTAACAAATTTAAAGCAATCATAAATTAAAAAGAGACTATTTTAAAAATAAATCACAAATAAAAATGAATAAAAAGTTGAATACAAAAATACTCGAAAGCGAAGGACGAACATGCCAAAATCACCAGCACGAGATAAAATCACTTGGGAAAACACAACATTCTTCAGATTTGAAATTAATCGGGACCGACTTTTAGTTTGACTGATTCAGCTCTAAATTTAACAAGTTTATTCCGGCTGATGAATTTAGTACTATGCAGATAATTGACCTAGAATGACAGCAAAAGATCAAAGAATCTGAGGGTAAAATTTGGGGTATGACAGTTGCCCCTATTTAAATATCTTCATCGGATGACATGAGTGATGATAGTCTTCATGAAATCATGGTGGAAGGTATTTAAATATAGATAACTGAAAATTTTGCCCTTAGACGCACTGACATGCAATGCTATGGACCAAAGAAACAAACTAAGATGCTGACATGCTATGAACTATAATATAATGAAAAGTTCGAAATGGTAAATGCAAAATGCAGACAAAAACGAAAGCAGACAGGGACAAAGTCTAACAATGAGCAATCACTCACTGGGGATGACAGCAGCACTAGGGAAACTGAAATAAAACTGGGGGAAAAACATGAGCCAAGCAAACATCAGAGGTATTCAGAATAACATTGAATAAACTCTATAAAATAACAGGCAACAGAGACATTCAGAAGAGCCTTGAATGAACTCCGGGAAATATGTAAGAGATATTCGGAAAAGCATCGAATAAACTCCAGAACACATCAGAGATATTCGGAAAAGCATCGAATAAACTCCAGAACACAACAGAGATATTCGGAAAATCATTGAATAAACTCTGGAAAAAAAAGACAAACAGAGACATTCAGAAGAGTATTGAATGAACTCCGGGAAGCAAATAGGAGATATTCGGAAAAGCATCGAATAAACTCCGGCACACATCCAGAAAATCAATGGGTGGAGAATGGAAACAGACTTGAAAATATTTAACGACTATTAACCAAAGTCAGAAACAAATTGAAGACACCTAGAAGAGCATTAGATGAAGACAAAAATTCTGAAAATACATCTGAAACATTTAGAAAAGCATTAAATGTACGGAAAAAGTTTTTGAAGACATACTGGAAGAGCATCAGATAAGCGGCAATATATCTGGGAGAACATCAGATACACAAGGTCATATCCGGAAGAGCATTAAATAGACATAAAGGGACTCTGGAAAAACATCAGGAGCAGAGATACATATTCGGAAGAACATCGGATAAACAAGGTCATATCCAAAAGAGCATCAGATAGACACAAAGAGAGCTCTGGAAAACCATCAGGAGCAAAAGACTCAATCCGGAAGAACATCAGAAAGAGGGACACATCCGGAAAAGAATCAGATGGTAAAAGCAATGTCGTTCCGGAAAAGCATCAGAATAACAAGGCAAATATCTGGAAAAACATCAGATAACAAATACTCAATCTGGAAAAACATCAGAAAGAGGGACACATCCGGAAAAGCATCAGATGGTAAAGAAACCAGACATCCAATAATGGCTTTGAATGAAAGGTATAATCACAATATCTAATAATGGCTTTAGATAAAAGTGAACAAATACTACATTCAAGAATGGCATTGAATGCAAAGAAACCAGTCATCCAATAATGGCTTTAGATGAAAGGTATAACTCACAATATCTAATAATGGCTTTAGATAAGAGTGAACAAAGTGGGATCCAAGAAAGCATTGGATGCAAAGAAACCAGTCATCCAATAATGGCTTTGAATGAAAGGTATAATCACAATATCTAATAATGGCTTTAGATAAAAGTAAACAAAGACTCGATCTGAAAGAACATCAGAAAGAGAGACACATCCGGAAAAGCATCAGATGGTAAAGAAACCAGACATCCAATAATGGCTTTGATTGAAAGGTATAATCACAATATCTAATAATGGCTTTAGATAAATGTGAACAGAGACTGCATTCAAGAATGACATTGAATACAAAGAAACTAGTCATCTAATAATGGCTTTAGATGAAAGGTATAACTCACAATATCTAATAATGGCTTTAGATGAATGTGAACAGAGACTACATTCAAGAATGGCATTGAATGTAAAGAAACCAGTCATCCAATAATGGTTTTGAATGAAAGGTATGACTCATAATATCTGAGAAGGCATCAGATGAAAGTGAACAAGATAGAAATCCAAGAAAGCATTGGACAAAAGGAACCACAGTATTCAAGACAACATTGAATGAATGTGAACAAAGATATACCCAAGAAAGCATTGGATAAGAGGAAAAAACTTTCAGGAATGGCACTGAAAGTAAAGGCAAATCACTATATTCAAGAATGGCATCAAATGATAGTGAGAAAGACAACCAGGAATGGCACTGAATGCAAAGGAGAAAGCTTATCCAGGAATGGCACCGAATGAACATATAAGACTTTAAGGAATGATACTGCAAGATATCAAGCAAATTTGACGGGGATTACAGAAGAGAGGCAAAACTTCCAGGAATAACACTAGGAGAAACAATAGGAATAAGATATCCAGAAATGGCACTGGAGATTAAAAGAGACAGACATCTAGGAATGGCACTGGAGTGAAGGAATATAAATATCCAGGAATAATACTGGAATGAAAGGATAGGTAACGTTTTGGTAGGCACCAAGTAGGTTGGACTTTGACCAAAAGGTAAGACCCGGATAACGACACGACCTCGGGAGAAATGCAAATGAGGATGAAACACTCATGATATGCATATGTATATGAATTATGCAGATGATATATAATCAAATGTAGATGCAGATGTTGACGACACAGCTTGACTCTTTTATGGAGAAGAACAAAACTAGAAGACTGATTCCTCAACGCAGAGATCACTGTCATTTTGTCTGGGACTAGAGATGTTATTGTTGATCACACCTCTACCACACTGGTAAACTGTATCAAGTTGATCCTTGTAGGGAGGATGAAGTGTTGGAAAGCTGCATGGGGATTCTTCAAGTAAACTGCCCCATATTAGCTAACCGTTGTAGATAAACTGATCATTGCTTCAGCTTGATTAATTCTGGAAATGACCGTTTCATGGTGCTCTTAGAAAGCTTGCCCCAGTCTGAGTCTTGAAAGATGATTGTTTTACTGTACACTGGGAAATCTTACCCCAGCCTGAGTCTTGAAAAACTTCTGTATAAACCAATTCTAAGAAGCCGCCATTAAACCACAAAGCTTGAACTGATTCCCAACAGGATATGGAAGGAACTTGCCCCTGATTGGATCACCGACCAAGTTTCTTAATCGTTTGAAAATTCCTTAAGAGGAAGGCCAGTTTGCAAACAAAAATGTTCATACAAACATAGTAAATGCAAAATTCATGCAACTTTTGAGATCAATCATTTTTTGAAAAAGGTGAAGTATATGAGTCATTAGTCAGAACACGGTGGTTCAAGACATTTAAAAGTGAAAGGTAAGGCACAAGGCGTGATGCCAAAACAGATGATCCGCAAAGATCTTTGGGAGTCAGTTTACGCAACCTTGTTGTAGTATGCTTTCAAAATAACCTTGCTTCAGTTAGGTCTTTTGAGGGTTATAACGTGGCCTGGTTCACGATTTAAGAAAGAAAGGATAAAGGCTCAAAGTTTATTTGTACCCACCCAATCTACGTGATGAACTCCAGTCCTACGCTCAGCTAACTCAAACTATGCACTCAGGTTCCCATAGGATAGGAATTGTACTGATGATAGTAATGATGATGGTTCAAAATTCAATGGACTTGAGATGGCTGTCATTGCTTCCTTACAACTTTTATTTGTCATACAAGCTTGTTCTTATTTCTCTTTGCATAAGGTAAGGTCATGAGCTTCACATCTTTCTTAGCTTTTGCTTCAAAAGAGGACTCGGATCAATCTTTGAGTAAGGATTTCTTGACAACCCTTCTTCATTTATCACTTTGGGAACAACTTGTACTAAATTGAATTTGGAAGAGTTGAAAGCTGTGAATGGATGGCTTAATGATTACGGTGAACCATCATTGGCATTTGACTTGAAAGACATCTTTGACACTTGATTGCTGTGCGCGAAGGAAAACTTTGAATGCAACCTTTTGTTGAAAGACGTCTTGCATGAAACTCTGGCACAATCAAGTTAACTAAGAACTACCCTGCCCCAGGTTAAGATTACGGGTTTTTATTTGTAAAGAAAAGAAACTCCTACTTCAAGGCCCAAAGGGGTTGACGAGGGATTAACTTCCTTATTTCTCCAATGTTTAGGGATTGAAACAATGCCTTACATCGTCAACAAAGTCTTGATTTGAAAGCATACCAACAACAATTATGAGTATTTACGTTTTCATCATCCTCCCTCCAATCTTTGCACAATCAAAAGTAAAGTGGACAAGAGATTTTTTTTATTTTTCTTGAAACAGAAAGCATTAAGAAGTAAATAGCAAACACAAATGAATTGAATCAAAAAGTTGCAAATGCTCATTTCATTAACATGAAAGTACAAACATAATTTGGAAGCAAACAGCTAGTACAAGACAAAAGAAAATGAAAACAATAAGAAACATGGCCTAGTGACTAGTCAACAACATGGATGAGCTGGCCTGTCTTTGGGAAGTAGTTGGGCTGAAGTCGACTGAAGCTTCACTTGCCGTGTCAGGCAGATGATTGTTCTTGACATTCTGCGTCTGAAATTAGCTCTAGTCCTGTATCGGTGTCGAGGAATCGACTTGAAGACTCACAGACAGACTCTGGAATATAGAGACAGCTGGAAATGAGTAACTGGACAGACTGGATGTATGCAATGAACCATGCAAAGGATGCAAATGATATGCAATGTCATACAACACAGGATGCAGAAAGAAAATGCAATGTAGGGTGATTAGGATCTGAGATAACACGAGTAAATCAGAACATCCTATTAGGTAGGTCTCCCTATAATGGATAGTTCTAGATTATCTACCCATAAACCCACTCACTGGATAATTTCTAGGTTTTTTGACAAGGTTTCAGAGTCACGGACCTTAATCGTATCAACATCATGCAACGGGCTAGCCATTTTATAACGAGAGTGACGAAAAGGTCTATTCTGATCGGGGCTTTCATATTGGTTTGAGCAAGGAGATGTCCTTGAAGTCCAATATTACGTAACCACCAAAGAGCACTAGTTCTAAATGGGGGACCTAAAGTCACGAACCCTTCATGAATCAGCGTCATGCAACAGGCTAGCTATTTTATAACGAGATCTACAAACAGGTCTACTCTAGAGGAGCCTTAATGTTAGTTGCTACACGGAGCTTGCCCTCGTAGTCTAACACTACTAACTACCAAATCTAAATCTATGTTTTCTCTCTGCTTTTTCCAAAACTCGGGTGTAGAGCTTTATTCAAGATATCAGATACCCAAAGCCCACACATGGATATACAGAGATATATATGAAAAAGCAGTAAAGCAAGAGCAATAAAACATATAATCAAAGAAGGAAGAGAAATAAACAAAGCTAAACATGCATACAAAAATCTAACTAAACTAGGCTTGACTCACTTAAGGATGAGATTCTATTTCCCCAGCAAATTCACCATCTGTCGTAACTCGAAAAATGAGAACGACCTCGCGAAGCGCAATCGCACGCCCGCGGGATGGACTTAACAGAGTCGCCACCGATCTTTATTTATTCCATAGAGGGAAAGGGAAAATATCGAATAAAACCCTTAAAAGAAAGGATAAAGATATGGTCATCGCAACCAATGTCTGAGTTCGGGAGTCGGTTACGCAAGGGGAAGGTATTAGCACCCCTCACGTCCGTTGTACTCAAAGGGAACCATTTAGTTAGGGTTAAATGTATGTTAGCTTAAGGTTTGTTTCTAATCTTCTACTTAGAATGGGAAGAGAGAGAAATGTTTTTTAGATTTTTAAATTGAAGGAGAAGAGGACCTAAATGGGTTTTTTATTATTAGGGTGCTCGACAAGACTTCACAATCTCATGCCTACGTATCCTCATAGTGCAATGAGGAACTCAGAGCCTTCGTAGTTCGGCGCTACGATGAAAAATGGAAAGGTGGAATCCAAGAAGGCATTGGATGTAAAGGAATAGGTGGAGTCCAAGAAGGCATTGGATGTAAAGGAAGAAGGAAAAGGTAGAAAAAAGAAAAGGTGGAATCCAAGAAGGCATTAGATGTAAAGGAAAATGTAGAAAAAAGAAAAGGTGGCTCGCTAGGATCTCGCAATCCTATGCCTACGTATTCTCAAGATAAACTTGAGAAATCAGAGTGTCCGTAGTTCAGGCCTACGGGTGAAAATGGGAAAAGGTGAAGCTTGACAGGATTGGTTGTTTAGGAGAAGAGATTAATGGCCATCTCTTATGAAAGTTCAAGGAAGGGTTAAAAATCACAAGAGATTAATGGCTATCTCTTGGAAAGGCTAGTGGTTTAAAAGTGGCTTGCATATGTTTTAAGAATGCCAAAGGGTTATACCAGAGTGCTAGACTCGAACAGTCCTTTTCATTCAAGATTGGTATGAAAAATGTTTAATGGACAGTGAACGCTTGATAGAAATCAATTGTTCAAGAGTTGTGCCAAGATGTTAGATCTCAACGGCTCTTATTCATCCAAGTTAAAATGAAAAAAATATATGATGGACAACAAGATTTTGATGTTAAAAAGCTCAAAAGGGTTATGTCAAGATGCTAGATCTTAACGGTCCTTATTTGTCCAAGTTGATATAAAAGTCGCTTAGTGGACAATGAACGCTTGACGAGAATCAATTGTTCGAAGAGTTGTGCCAAGATGCTAGATCTTGACGGCTCTTATTTGTCCAAATTAATTAAAGGTATTTTGAGGAGCGAAAGAATGAATGAATGGCTACCCCAAAGTGCGAGACTTGAGACCAATCGTTCGAGGTTTCTGCTAGAATGCTAGATTCCAACGGTCCTCTTCTTTCGCATTTATTTAGAAACAGATTTTAACGTTCGGTTTTAAAAGTCACTCGATGCTTGATCGAGGTTTGATACATAAGTTGAAAATAATTTGTGAAATAGTTTGAAATTGAAAGTTGGTTAATGAAATGGAAATCGAAATAGTCTCGTCTTAATCAAAATTTAATCGAGAAATTGATAATCTATGATATTTGACTTTCATTGACCGATAAAATAAAAATGAAATATGGCCTCATATTTATCAAGATTTTTAGTGATTTGAATAAAATCAACCAATCAAGATTTTTATATATCATTGGCCCAAATATGAAATCGGAAATAAAATCGACACAAAATGGTAATAAAAGGACATAAATCATAGAAACCATAGATAAATTCATAGGAAATTAATTTATAAAACTAAAACAAAGAAGAAAATTCCATAAAAGTTAAGAAAATAAAATAAAAGACAATATAAGGAGAGGGCGTAGAATCATGAGGTGTATCTTGGAATGCAATACGGGCTCAAAAGCCCATCAACAACATGGCATGGTTAAAAAAAAAGTGGTGCGGATTAAAAAAACAATAAGGGCTTGCAGAGCCCATGATCCAAGCATAACAAAACACGGTCAACACAGGGGATAGAAACAACTTCCATTCTTCTCGTTTTGAACATAGCCACACAATGTATCAGTATTTTCAATAAACACGGTTTTGAAGAAAACGGAACAATAGCAACCACGTGATTCAAGGGCAAATCGTGACGACGAAACGACAAAACGTCACGAGACCGATGCATCCATACAACAGAGTAGATCAAAATACTCATGGTCAAATCAATCTGCGCCGTCACATGATTCGCTCCCAAATCCCTCAAATTAGGTTTGTGTGTTCGCTTGGATTCATCTCATTCGTCTCAAACTCTCCTTCTATTCATCTCTGTTCTGATTTAGGATTTGTGTTTGATTTGGGTGGATGGTCGAAGGAGTGATGTTGAGTTGTTATGGATGAAGGTGGATCCGTGCACAGTTTATGGCTCTGGTTTTTGATGTTGGGTGAACGCAGGAAAGGGAAACTGAAGGTTTGTGGAGGCTGAAGCGAAGCATATGGAAGTTATGATGGGTTTGTGTTGGTCAGATTCTTGAAGCGTTGAAGGTTTTTTGAGTGAGTAGAAGGGAAAGGCAGAGAAAGGTTGTTGATGATGAAGAGGAAGAGTTGAATGTGTTATTGAAGATTGGCGGATTTTGGTTGGCGAACGGTAACGGTTGGGATGAAGGCTGAGAAACAAGGATGGTTCTTCAAAAATAGGGTGAAGGTTTTGGTTGATGTTTGAGAAGAAGAAGATGGTGCCAAGGGTTTCGAAGGTTGATCGCAGAGAGTGGTTTTGGTGTTCTCCCCCCCCCCCCCCCTCAGACTTTCTTCTCTCCTTTTAAAATCAAATGAGGCTTCTTCATTAAGTTTGATGATACCAAAACTTTGTCTTGTAATGTTGATGCATCACTTTCCATGGCAGGTTTGTCTCAGGTTTGCTGCTGAGAGTTTGGCGTGTTGTATTGTGGCGCGGGCTGAAGAGTTGTTGCTGTTGCGTGGATGGGTATTTTATGGAACTGGCAAGTTGTGGTCTTGTTTGGATGTAGCAGGCTGCGGTTACGCAGGTTTTGGCATAGTGTGTAATGTTGGTCAAAGGCTTTGGCATAGTAGCAGACCTTGCTTTCTATCAGATGGCAGATGGTACTATCTTGTTCACTAAAAACAAATGACACTTAAAATATGTTTTAAAAGAAAGCAAAACTTAACCAACTAAAAAACCAAATAAAATTTAAATCAATTAAAGTTTGATCAAAGAAAAATCCTAATTTAATTAACAAAATTTAACTAATTAATTAATTAAAAATCATTTAATTAAGAAATAAATAAAAAAAATAAGTAAATAGAAAAATAAAATGAAGTTAACAAATTTAAAGCAATCATAAGTTAAAAAGAGACTATTTTAAAAATAAATCACAAATAAAAATGAATAAAAAGTTGAATACAAAAATACTCGAAAGCGAAAGACGAACATGCCGAAATCATCAGCACGAGATAAAATCACTTAGGAAAACACAACATTCTTCAGATATGAAATTAATCGGGACCGACTTTTAGTTTGACTGATTCGGCTGTAAATTCAACAAGTTTATTCCGGCTGATGAATTGAGTACTATGCAGATAATTGACCTAGAATGACATCAAAAGATCAAAGAATCTGAGGGTAAAATTTGGGGTATGATAGTTGCCCCTATTTAAATATCTTCACCGGATGACATGAGTGATGATAGTCTTCATGAAATCATGGTGGAAGGTATTTAAATATAGATAACTGAAAATTTTTCCCTCAGACGCACTGACATACAATGCTATGGACCAAAGAAACAAACTAAGATGCTGACATGCTATGAACTCTAATATAATGAAAAGTGTGAAATGGTAAATGCAAAATGCAGACAAAAACGAAAGCAGACAGGGACAAAGTCCAACAATGAGCAATCACTCACTGGGGATGACAGCAGTACTGGGGAAACTGAAATAAAACTGGGGGAAAAACATGAGCCAAGCAAACATCAGAGGTATTCAGAATAACATTGAATAAACTCTGTAAAATAACAGGCAACAGAGACATTCAGAATAGCCTTGAATGAGCTCCGGGAAATATGTAAGAGATATTCGGAAAAGCATTGAATAAACTCCAGAACACATCAGAGATATTCAGAAAAGCATCGAATAAACTCCAGAACACAACAGAGATATTCGGAAAATCATCGAATAAACTCTGGAAAAAAAAGACAAACAGAGACATTCAGAAGAGTATTGAATGAACTCCGGGAAGCAAATTAGAGATATTCGGAAAAGCAACGAATAAACTCCGGCACACATCCAGAAAATCAATGGGTGGAGAATGGAAACAGACTTGAAAATATTTAGCGACTATTAACCAAAGTCAGAAACAAATTGAAGACACCTAGAAGAGCATTAGATGAAGACAAAAATTCTGAAAATACATCTGAAACATTTAGAAAAGCATTAAATGTACAGATAAAGTTTTTGAAGACATACTGGAAGAGCATCAGATAAGCGACAATATATCTGGGAGAACATCAGATACACAAGGTCATATCCGGAAGAGCATCAAATAGACACAAAGGGACTCTGGAAAAACATCAGGAGCAGAGATACATATTCGGAAGAACATCGGATAAACAAGGTCATATTCGGAAGAGCATCAGATAGACACAAAGAGAGCTCTGGAAAAACATCAGGAGCAAAAGACTCAATCTGGAAGAACATCAGAAAGAGGGACACATCTGTAAAAGCATCAGATGGTAAAAGCAATGTCGTTTCAGAAAAGCATCAGAATAACAAGGCAAATATCTAGAAAAACATCAGATAACAAATACTCAATCTAGAAAAACATCAGAAAGAGGGACACATCCGGAAAAGCATCAGATGGTAAAGAAACCAGACATCAAATAATGACTTTGAATGAAAGGTATAATCACAATATCTAATAATGGCTTTAGATAAAAGTGAACAAATACTACATTCAAGAATGGCATTGAATGCAAAGAAACCACTCATCCAATAATGGCTTTAGATGAAAGGTATAACTCACAATATCTAATAATGGCTTTAGATAAGAGTGAACAAAGTGGGATCCAAGAAAGCATTGGATGCAAAGAAACCAGTCATCCAATAATGGCTTTGAATGAAAGGTATAATCACAATATCTAATCATGGCTTTAGATAAAAGTGAACAAAGATTCGATATAGAAGAACATCAGAAAGAGAGACACATCCGAAAAAGCATCAGATGGTAAAGAAACCAGACATCCAATAATGGCTTTGAATGAAAGATATAATCACAATATCTAATAATGGCTTTAGATAAATGTGAACAGAGATTGCATTCAAGAATGACATTGAATGCAAAGAAACCAGTCATCTAATAATGGCTTTAGATGAAAGGTATAACTCACAATATCTAATAATGGCTTTAGATGAATGTGAACAGAGACTACATTCAAGAATGGCATTGAATGCAAAGAAACCAGTCATCCAATAATGGTTTTGAATGAAAGGTATGACTCATAATATCTGAGAAGGCATCAGATGAAAGTGAACAAGATAGAAATCCAAGAAAGCATTGGACAAAAGGAACCACAGTATTCAAGACAACATTGAATGAATGTGAACAAAGATACACCCAAGAAAACTTTGGATAAGAGGAAAGAACTTTCAGGAATGGCACTGAAAGTAAAGGCAAATCACTATATTCAAGAATGGCATCGAATGATAGTGAGAAAGACATCCAGGAATGGAACTGAATGCAAAGGAGAAAGCTTATCCAGGAATGGCACTGAATGAACATATAAGACTTTAAGGAATGATACTGCAAGATATCAGGAAAATTTGATGGGGATTACAGAAGAGAGGCAAAACTTCCAGGAATAACACTAGGAGAAACAAGAGGAATAAGATATCCAGAAATGGCACTGGAGATTAAAAGAGACAGACATCCAGGAATGACACTGGAGTGAAGGAATATAAATATCCAGGAATAATACTGGAATGAAAGGATAGGTAACGTTTTGGTAGGCGCCAATTAGGTTGGACTTTGACCACAAGGTAAGACGCGGATAACGACACGACCTCGGGAGAAATGCAAATGAGGATGAAACACTAATGATATGCATATGTATATGAATTATGCAGATGATATATGATCAAATGTAGATGCAGATGTTGACGACACAACTTGACTCTTTTGTGGAGAAGAACAAGACTAGAAGACTGATTCCTCAACGCAGAGATCACTGTCATTCTGTCTGGGACTAGAGATGTTATTGTTGATCACACCTCTACCACACTGGTAAACTGTATCAAGTTGATCCTTGTAGGGAGGATGAAGTGCTGGAAAGCTGTATGGGGATTCTTCAAGTAAACTGCCCCATATTAGCTGACTGTTGTAGATAAACTAATTCTGGAAATGACCGTTTCATGGTGCTCTTAGAAAGCTTGCCCCAGTCCGAGTCTTGAAAGATGATTGTTTTACTGTACACTGGGAAAGCTTGCCCCAGCCTGAGTCTTGAAAAACTTCTGTATAAACCAATTCTATGGAGCCTCCATTAAACCACAAAGCTTGAACTGATTCCCAACAGGATATGGAAGGAGCTTGCCCCTGATTGGATCACCGATCAAGTTTCTTAATCGTTTGAAAATTCCTTAAGAGGAAGGTCAGTTTGCAAACAAAAATGTTCATACAAACATAGTAAATGCAAAATTCATGCAACTTTTGAAATCAATCATTTTTTGAAAAAGGTGAAGTATATGAGTCATTAGTCAGAACACGGTGGTTCAAGACATTTAAAAGTGAAAGGTAAGGTACAAGGCGTGATGCCAAAACAGATGATCCGCAAAGATCTTTGGGAGTCAGTTTACGCAACCTTGTTGTAGTATGCTTTCAAAATAACCTTGCTTCAGTTAGGTCTTTTGAGGGTTATAACATGGCCTAGTTCACGATTTAAGAAAGAAAAGATAAAGACTCAAAGTTTATTTGTACCCACCCAATCTATGTGATGAACTCCAGTCCTACGCTCAGCTAACTCAAACTATGCACTCATGTTCCCATAGGTTAGGAATTGCACTGATGATAGTAATGATGATGGTTCAAAATTCAATGGACTTGAGATGGAAGTCATTGCTTCCCTACAACTTTTGTTTATCATACAAGCTTGTTGTTATTTCTCTTTGCATACGGTAAGGTCATGAGCTTCACATCTTTCTTAGCTTTTGCTTCGAAGGAGGACTCGGATCATTCTTTGAGTAAGGATTTCTTGACGACCCTTCTTCATTTATCACTTTGGGAACAACTTGTACTACATTGAATTTGGAAGAGTTGAAAGCTGTGAATGCCTGGCTTAATGATTACGGTGAACCATCATTGGCGTTTGACTTGAAAGACATCTTCGACACTTGATTGTTGTGCGCGAAGGAAAACTTTGAATGCAACCTTTTGTTGAAAGGCGTCTTGCATGAAACTCTGGCACAATCAAGTTAACTAAGAACTACCCTGCCCCAGGTTAAGATTACGGGTTTTTATTTGTAAAGAAAAGAAATTCCTACTTCAATGCCCAAAGGGGTTGACGAGGGATTAACTTCCTTATTTCTCTAGTGTTTAGGGATTGAAACAATGCCTTACATCGTCAGCAAAGTCTTGATTTGAAAGCATACCAACAACAATTATGAGTATTTACGTTTTCATCATCCTCCCTCCAATCTTTGCACAATCAAAAGTAAAGTGGACAAGAGAATTTTTTTATTTTTCTTGAAATAGAAAGCATTAAGAAGTAAATAGCAAACACAAATGAATTGAATCAAAAAGTTGCAAATGCTCATTTCATTAACAAGAAAGTACAAACATAATTTGGAAGCAAATAGCTAGTACAAGAAAAAGGAAAATGCAAACAATAAGAAACATGGCCTAGTGACTAGTCAACAACATGGATGAGCTGGCCTGTCTTTGGGAAGTAGTTGGGCTGAAGTCGACTGAAGCTTCACTTGCCGTGCCAGGCAGATGATTGTTCTTGACATTCTGCGTCTGAAATTAGCTCTAGTCCTGTATCGGTGTCGAGGAATCGACTTGAAGACTCACAGACAGACTCTAGAATATAGAGATAGCTGGAAATGAGTAACTGGACAGACTGGATGTATGCAATGAACCATGCAAAGGATGCAAATGATATGCAATGTCATACAACACAGGATGCAGAAAGAAAATGCAATGTAGGGTGATTAGGATCTGAGATAACACGAGTAAATCAGAATATCCTATTAGGTAGGTCTCCCTATAACGGATAGTTCTAGATTATCTACCCATAAACCCACTCACAGGATAATTTCTAGGTTTTTTGACAAGGTTTCAGAGTCGCGGACTTTAATCGTATCAACTTCATGCAACGGGCTAGCCATTTTATAACGAGAGCGACGAAAGGTCTATTCTGATCGGGGCTTTCATATTGGTTGGAGCAAGGAGATGTCCTTGAAGTCCAATATTACGTAACCACCAAAGAGCACTGGTTATAAATGGGGGACCTAAAGTCACGAACCCTTCATGAATCAGCGTCATGCAACAGGCTAGCTGTTTTATAACGAGATCTACAAACAGGTCTACTCTAGAGGAGCCTTAATGTTAGTTGCTACAAGGAGCTTGCCCTCGTAGTCTAACACTACTAACTACCAAATCTAAATCTATGTTTTCTCTCTGCTTTTTCCAAAACTCGGGTGTAGAGCTTTATTCAAGATATCAGATACCCAAAGCCCACACATGGATATACAGAGATATATATGAAAAAGCAATAAAGCAAGAGCAATAAAACATATAATCCAAGAAGGAAGAGAAACAAATAAAGCTAAACACACATACGAAAACATAACTAAACTAGGCTTGACTCACTTAAGGATGAGATTCTATTTCCCCAACAAAGTCGCCATCTGTCGTAACTCGAAAAATGAGAACGACCTTGCGAAGCGCAATCGCACGCCCGCGGGATGGACTTAACAGAGTCGCCACCGATCTTTATTTATTCCATAGAGGGAAACGGAAAATATCGAATAAAACCCTTAAAAGAAAGGATAAAGATATGGTCATCGCAACCAATGTTTGAGTTCGGGAGTCGGTTACGCAAGGGGAAGGTATTAGCACCCCTCACGTCCGTTGTACTCAACGGGAACCATTTAGTTAGGGTTAAATGTATGTTAGCTTAAGGTTTGTTTCTAATCTGCAAAACGTACAAAATCTAGTTCTGCTATTTTTGACTTTAACCTCTTCACAAAGTCGTACCAGCAATGCTACAAAGCAGCTGACCTATTGCGTTGGACGTCTTACAGAGTTACACCGAAATGAAACCGGCGACAACAGTCAGCTACACGCAACAACAACAAGACTTCGGCACACTCCTGCCATCACGCAAGCTCCTGCACTCCAAGACAACAGCCTGCCATGAAAACAACTCAACAACAGTTTATGGAAAACCTGCAGATGAAAGATACCTCTCAAAACCTTTAAACATAATTAACAAGTCTTAATGGATTTAAAAGGGAAGAAGGAGAAAACCTGGGGAGCGGGGATAACAACGAGACCGGAATCAAACCTTTGTTTTGGAACTCTTTCAACATCTCCAATCTCCAAACAACCCTTCATCCAACAATCACAAAACAACCTCAGCATTAATCTCAAATCAGAAACTACCCAAAAACAAATCCTTCCACGCCTCTTCACAAACCAAAACTCTCTCCCCAAATAATCCAAACCGTCACCTTCAACCTCTTCAAGCAACCTTCATCAGTAACTCAAATCACTACACAACCACACTCAAAACCATTTTCAAACCGTACCCATTTATACACAAACCCATTCAAACAACAATCAATCGCAACGTTTGAACCTCAATCGTTCTTCTTCAACCCCAACAACCATAAACCTTTTCAACAACCGCAAAACAACATAACCTGATTTTCTGGTTTTACATTCACAAACCCTAAAACCAAATTTTCAGACACTCCCCTTTCAAACCTCAAACCCAATCAAACACAAAACTAAGTCAGAACAGAGTGAGACGAGGAGAGTGAGTAAACGAAACCAAAATAACTTTAAACACGAACCTGTAATACGAATCGGGAACTGAAGAGGAGAGAGACGAAATGATTTGCGGATAAACATTCACAGCACAGAGAAAGTTGTAAGAAATTCGCAATGTTTGATTTGATTCCATAATCATATTATTGAGTCTCTCTTGCATCAAAGGTTGTTGTTGTTTCGTGTCTGGCTATGGCTTCTCTGTTGATGTGGTTTTGTTTTGTGTCAAGAGGAAACTTGGTAGTTCTTGTGCATAGTTCTCGTGACTGATTTCATATCTGTTTGTTTACCGTGATTTAGCCGTTTTGGGAAATGTTCTAGGTCTTCCATTTGCTCATCATATCATGGCCGAACCGGGTCAACCCTTATGACCCACGACCTATTTTGAAAGAGGATCTGGGCCGCTAAAACCTCTCTTGGTCCCCGGCCCAGTGTGCTTTCTCTTACACCCTCCTTTAGTCATTTAAATATTAGTTAGTTTTTATTTAATGAATTAGTTTAATTAAGTTTTCTAGTTAGATTAATTTTAATTAGATTTTATTAGTTAATTAGTTTTTAAATAGGAATTAGTAATTTAGTTTCTAGTTAGACTTTAATTTGTTAATTAGATCTTTTTCTTTGATTCTTAAATCAACCCTTGGTTTTATTTCAGTTAGTTTTTTAGTTTCGATTTTGGAATTTGATCGTTGGTACGTTCGAAGTTTTGACGCCAGTTTTGGATTAAGTATCAATCAGTTTTCCCCTCCTTCCAAAGGAAAAGTTTTTCTATTGACCTCAAAGTCATAGAAAACTCATTATCAGCTTTGACCTCATAGTCATGGCCACCTTCTCTTTAACCTCATAGTCATTGGATTCCCTTTTGGCCTCATATCCATTCATCTTACAACTTAGACTTAGAGAGTTTCTTAAACTCTACATGAGCTCATACTCATTCCCCTTGGAACTTTGGCCATAGTCAATGGTTCCTAACCCTTAGTTAGGTGAACTACGGTTGCTCTGATTCTTTAGTCAGATACGTAGGCACAAGATGCGACGTCTTGGCGAGCAAAACATAGTGTACATACCCTTAGGTCTTAACCTTAGTACATATTTATTTTAGCAAGCAAACATAACATAACACAAACTTAACAAGAGATTCCTGTAGAGTACTACAGATACTTAGGGTGCTAGTACCTTCCCTTTGTATAACCAACCCCCGAACCTTAGATCTCCCCTTTAGGTTTTTTTAACGATCTTGAACCTTTCCTTTGGATAAATCAAAGTCGGTTATAAAAGAAAATGATGCAAGTTAATTAATAGCTTGTTATCCGATTTTCACCGCAACACCCGAAAAGAAGAGTGTCGTCTGCAAACAGAAGGACACTAGCAGACAGGCGATCGAGGACTTTGAAATTTGACAGTATGTTAGAGGAAATAACATTTCTAACCGTGCAAGCCAATCCCTCCGCGACAATTGCAAACAGGTATGGGGATAGCGGATCACCTTGTTTCAATCCCCTTCCCGCCTTGAAATCCTTCGTTGGGCTCCCATTAATAAGAATCGACACAAAACTTTTGAACACCGATCCTCTAATCCATTTCAACCAGTTATCCCCAAATATCATCTTAATTAGAATATCTTCTAAGTACAACCAATCAACACAATCGTACGCCTTCGCAAAGTCAACTTTAAAAAGCAAGCACTTCTTCTTGAACCGTTTAGCATAATCAACAATTTCACTCGCCATCAACACTCCATCAAATATCTGCCGACCAGGGATAAACCCCGACTGAGAAGGAGATATCAGTCTGTGAATAACCTTCCCCAATATATTAGAGAGCATCTTAGAAATCGTTTTCAGCACACTACTAACCAAACTAATAGGCCTGAACTCTTCAAGACTTTGAGGATTAGAAACCTTAGGGACTAAAGATATAAAGGAGGAAGCAAACATCTTGGGAAGAAATCCGGATTTGAAAAATTCCAATATACAGTTAGTGAAATCAACGCCAATAACGTCCCAACAGGCCTTGATAAACTTGAAGTTAAACCCATCGACCCCTGGGCATTTGTTACCATCACAGATGAAAATAGCATTTTTCACATCCTCAGCAACAAATTCATCTTCTAACATGTTTCTATCTCCCTCTTCAAGAACAAACTGGCAAGAAGAATCATTTTTGAACCTGACAGAATTCTGATTTTGAAACCTGCCTATGAAGAACTTCTGCGCTTCCAATTTAATCATCTCAGGATCTTCCACCAGCATTCCATCCACTTTGATAGCAGAAATATTATTAGAACGGTTCCTCAGTTTTAAAGAGTCATGGAAGTACTTGGTATTGAGGTCTCCGTCGGATAACCATCTTCTTGAGCTTTCAATCTGACCTTAATAACTTCTTCATACTGGCTGTCACGATCTTCATCCAATAACAATTCAAATTCATTCAGTTTTTGGATATTGTCTTCAATCTTCAAATCAAGCCACACAAAAACATTTAAATTCCAACTACGATTATAGTTATTCGATATCATTTTATGTTTAATGTTTTTTTTTGTCTATGAAATTTGGAGAATTGATCTAGATACCAACGATAACTAACGATAAATTTTCATATATGAATTAAATAATGTGGTGTTGTTTAGGATTGTTAGACATAGGGCATAATTGGTTGAGACTTTTTCCAAGGTAATTGGGCGAATGTTTTCACGAAGCCGGATATATGGCGATGAAATCGTTGAGTAACCGTGTTTTGTAATATAAGTGTGATATAATTTTTGAAGCAATTGTGGAAGACGATTTTACCGCCGAAAATCCAGATTTTCGGTTGGAGGTTGATAAGTGCAACTTGTACCTATTTTTGTATATGATTTTTGTTGCACTTATTGTTGCTTTTTGTTAAATATCATACGAATAAACCCTGTTTTGTTTATAAATGCGTATAGTTTACATTTTAGTGTATATATTGTGTTTCGTGTAAATATCATTGAGTTTAATTGATTTTATCTCATTTTTGTAGGTATTCAAGCAGTGGTATTTTGCCATTGTTGTATAGAGCATTGAATAAGCTTTCCAACGCTTCGAACGGGGCGAAAAACGGAATTACGGTTCAAAAGTTATGAAGAAAACAAGTTTGAATTTTCGAGCATGCTTTGAGCGCGCTCCAAGCCCCCAGATGAAGCAAATTCCAGCAAGTTGCGCGTTGAGCGCGCTGGGAGCGCGCTCGTAAGGCGGTTTAACTTCAAAAAACACGCGCTGAGCGCGCTCTGCGACTTTGACAGCAATAAATATAGTGAAAAAACACATTTTTTGGGATGGTTTTGGGTATTTTTTGCTCCCAACTCCATCAAACTTCATTTTTCTTGTAGATTAGCTTAGAAAACATCATGGAAGCTTGCATTTGGATGATCCGGTGTGGATTTCTCATCGATCGGCGCCGACAAACCGTGAAGTGTTTGGTTCATTTCTGGTTTTCTTCATGTTTTTCTTCTATGTTGGGTTTGTATATGTCTTACTTTGATCCTATGTATATTTGTCGCCCATGGCGTTATATGAAATTTGCTTTACAAATCTCTATTGGTGATTGTCTCTGATTTTTGCTTTATCCGCGGGGTTTGGGTCGTGTTAGAGATAAACTTCACAAACTTCGATTAGGGGTGATTATCTGATAGTTTCTGAATGCTAGAGATAGATTTAGGGCTAACAATCCGTAAGGGTTTCGAAACTTAATGACGTCCGTGTCTCGAGGCTTCGTGCGCGAGAGTGACGAAGAGAGTGATACGGGTGATATCTCAACTCAGTGTGCCAGAGATGGACACTGTTGTGAGCGATACCGGGTGATATTGAGGAGTATTGTAAGTTGAGTGTAATTGGTCGGTAAGTTTAAGTCTGTGATGAGTCGAATATATACACGCCTGATAAGTTTGTCTGTTTCAAGAATGAATTAGTTTTTATGTTTTTATTTACTTTTCTGATTTACGCTTTAAACCATTTTAAAACCAAACTCATTAACATTGAAACTGTCGAACGGCAGTTCAGTAGCACCGATCTCTGTGGACACGATAAATTCCCGGAAAAATACTTCCAAATCTTTTTGCTTGCTTGCCCTGTATTGCAACCAACAAAATGGCGCCGTTGCCGGGGATTGGTGTTTTTATTGAATCGCATTGTGATAGTTTCTTTGTTTTTGAGTTTTGTAGATATCGTATATATTGTCTATTTTCACTTGTTTATATTGATACTTGTATATGTTTACCATATTTTGTGAATTTTTCATGTTTTGCATATTTGTAAATTTAGTATATATGTTTATTTCTCTTCACGTTTGCTAAGTGTTTGGTTAGATTTCATCGTCGGTGAGCGCTAACCGTGTAAAGAGGCAACTTGGAGAAGTGTGTATAAATAATAGGCGTCGAGCTTACGACGTAAAACAAGCATGTTTTATCGTTTTTTGTTCCATTATTACTTTTTCATTGTATATGAGATTGTGTAGGTGTTAAGTGGAGGCCTACACCAGAACCTTGTTGCTGTACTAATTTTTCTGGTTCTGGTGTAGCGCGCTGAGCGCGGGCCTGCGCGCTGAGCGCGCTCTGCTGTTTTGAACCAATGAATTCTTTTAATTGTTCACTTGGCTCCCCCTTTTTCCCACTTCCACCAAGGCCTTATATATTAGTAATTATTAGTAATTTTTCTAATTCTTTTGTTGTTGTTTGGACTCAAATTTTTGCCCGATTGCTTGAAGTCGCATTCAGTGTTTGTCCATTTTTGATCATTTCAACTTGCGAATACGTGGTAATGATAGTGTTTAAAGTTGGGTACGCGTTCAAGGTATGTATTTATCGCTTTCTTGACTTTAGCATATTCATGATACTTAGGCTTTTTACAACTTCTATGTCATTCATTCTTTTATATACTTGTTCGTATGTGAATCACTTTAGTTCCTACCCTTTTTGTGAGGAAGCCTTCTATTGTTCATATATGCTCGGAGTACCGACAATTTTGTTTTACTGGATTTTATTATGTTGAATCTTTTGTTTGTATTGCTTATATGAATGCATGAAAAGGATCAAGGCATTTGTTTCATTTTGAGCACAACCACCTTAGCCAAATAGTCAATTCACCTTGTGAGTGTGTGAGAATTTGTAACCCCTTTGAGCTTTTTGATCCATGTTTTTATTTGAACTTAATGCTTGTGTATGAGTATTTATTTCACTTATTTTTGAATGGATTTTGTTTTTTCTTGAACCTCAATTTTGTGTTGTTGTATGGATTTTTTTTTCTTGCCTTAGAAAGTCGGGAGTATTCACATGATGGTGCGGTTGAATTCAAGTTGGGGAGAGGATGATTGTATACTCATTGGTTGGATTCTATGAGGATTGAAAAAGAAAAGAAAAAAGAGAAAAATTTGTGAAAGAGAAAAAGAAAGAAAAAAAGGGAGAAAAAGAAAATCCTTGAAAAAGGAAACAAAAAGAGTTCCAATAATTGTGCTAAATAAGTTGTGTGTTGTTGTGTAACACTTGGGTGTGTGGAAAAAGTTTGATTGAAATTTTGTGTTTGAACTTTTGTGAGTTGATCACTCCCTTAGGTTTAGGCAAGTTTTTGTTTCGATTAGCTTTAGGAATTGCCCCTTGTTTGTTTACCCGACCACATTACAACCTTGAAAAGTCCTTGTGATTCTTGCCTTTGTATGTTCAATGTGAATTTTTGGATGGATGCATAATTTAGTCTTTTGTTTGCAAGATTGTTGTGTGAGTGAAAGTACCTCATTTTATGTTTTTCATCTACCGATGATTGTTTTTGCTAGGTGTGATTCACATTTGAACTTGTGTTGTTTTAGGATGTTTGGCATGACTTTTGTATTTAGCATTTGTTTCGTGATTATGTTATCGTTGTAGTTTAGTGGTAAGTATTTACTTTGTGTGTACCATTTTCGATTGAACCATTGCATTTGTTTTCCGTTTTCAAAACTTGTTGATTCATGATTCTTTGGATATTGCTTTTGTGTTTTTAAGTTGTTGGCTTTGTTTGAGGACAAACAATTATGTAAGTTGGGGAGAGTTTGATAAGTGCAACTTGTACCTATTTTTGTATATGATTTTTGTTGCACTTATCGTTGCTTTTTGTTAAATATCATACGAATAAACCCTGTTTTGTTTATAAATGCGTATAATTTACATTTTAGTGTATATATTGTGTTTCGTGTAAATATCATTGAGTTTAATTGATTTTATCTCATTTTTGTAGGTATTCAAGCAGTGGTATTTTGCTATTGTTATATAGAGCATTGAATAAGCTTTCCAACGCTTCGAACAGGGCGAAAAACGGAATTACGGTTCAAAAGTTATGAAGAAAACAAGTTTGAATTTTCGAGCATGCTTTGAGCGCGCTGAGCGCGCTCCAAGCCCCCGGATGAAGCAAATTCCAGCAAGTTGCGCGCTGAGCGCGCTCGTAAGGCGGTTTAACTTCAAAAAACGCGCGCTGAGCGCGCTCTGCGACTTTGACAGCAATAAATATAGTGAAAAAACACATTTTTTGGGATGGTTTTGGGTATTTTTTGCTCCCAACTCCATCAAACTTCATTTTTCTTGTAGATTAGCTTAGAAAATATCATGGAAGCTTGCATTTGGATGATCCGGTGTGGATTTCTCATCGATCGGCGCCGACAAACCGTGAAGTGTTTGGTTCATTTCTGATTTTCTTCATGTTTTTCTTCTATGTTGGGTTTGTATATGTCTTACTTTGATCCTATGTATATTTGTCGCCCATGGTGTTATATGAAATTTGCTTTACAAATCTCTATTGGTGATTGTCTCTGATTTTTGCTTTATCCGCGGGGTTTGGGTCGGGTTAGAGATAAACTTCACAAACTTCGATTAGGGGTGATTATCTGTTAGTTTCTGAATGCTAGAGATAGATTTAGGGCTAACAATCCGTAAGGGTTTCGAAACTTAATGACGTCCGTGTCTCGAGGCTTCGTGCGCGAGAGTGACGAAGAGAGTGATACGGGTGATATCTCAACTCAGTGTGCCAGAGATGGACACTGTTGTGAGCGATACCGGGTGATATTGAGGAGTATTGTAAGTTGAGTGTAATTGGTCGGTAAGTTTAAGTCTGTGATGAGTCGAATATATACACGCCTGATAAGTTTGTCTGTTTCAAGAATGAATTAGTTTTTATGTTTTTATTTACTTTTCTGATTTACGCTTTAAACCATTTTAAAACCAAACTCATTAACATTGAAACTGTCGAACGGCAGTTCAGTAGCACCGATCTCTGTGGACACGATAAATTCCCGGAAAAATACTTCCAAATCTTTTTGCTTGTTTGCCCTGTATTGCAACCAACAGAGGTTGAGTCTCAATAGGCTGCCCACGAGAGCCAATTTAAGTGCAAGACATATTATTGATAATGCTCATGAAGAGGTTTGTATGTTTTGTTTTCATCACATCGAGGATTCTACTCATCTTTTCGTATCTTGTGCTAAATCTTCGTTGGTGTAGAATAAGATTTGTGAGTGGGTTGAAGTTGATAGAATAGTCGAATCTACGGTGGGTCGGCATTTGAAGTCGTGGACTTCGAAACTTCGTGGTAGATGCAAAGAGGGAAAGGTTAATTCATTATGGTTTATAACATGTTGGAATATTTGGAGATGTCGGAACAATATTCTATACAACGGCGCTATCTTTAATGTTAATGACATTGTCAACGATATTAAAGCCACGTCGTGGAATTGGTTAATTCTAGGTAGTAAAAGCAGTATGACCTGTAGGTTGTACGAATGGTATAAAAAGCCACTCGATTGTTTGTAATTTATTTGTTTCGTTGTTGGATATAGTTTGTTGGTTCGAGATTTCCTTAATCTCTTATTAATAAAATTCCTGCTTATAAAAAAAAATAATAAAACTCGTTATAGGTTCAAGCAAACATCAAATACATGAAAAGGGAAACTGATTCAAAGGGGAGACTTAATCGTTTTAATCATAATATTTCTTAACTTTTAGTTTTAGTTAGCTAGTTTATAATATATTAGACAACCAATTCAATACTCCCTCCGTCCCAAATTATAAGTCACTTTGTCAAAAAAATTTGTCCCAAATTATAAGTCACCTTACATTCCCAATGCAATATAAATGACATTTTCCCCAATATACCCTCAAATATTTATTATTATTTATTCTTTCAACTCTTTTAATTTCTCTCTCCTATATAATTATGAGGGGCATTACTGTAAAGTTATACATAATTTGTCTTTCCCATAAAGTAATAATTAAGTTTCTTAATTTGTGTGAAAAGTTCAAAACGTCTTATAATTTAGGACGGAGGGAGTAGCACTCTGCGCACCACCCAATTACATTATTACGTTTCCTAATGAAGAGTACTGTCACCTTAATTTTTTATAATTAAGTTAAAACAATGCTCGTGGAAACGATATAAAAATTTACGCACCACTTTTGACTTTTGAGTTTTGTTGGCATAACTTATATTCTATTATTTAAGACCAACTCAATAGTGACATTGCTAAGGATTGTTGATCACTTCAACAGTCTAAAATTAGACAAGTGTGATTGATATTAGGCTTATTTAATTTCTTTTATTTTTTATTTTTCATTCATTCGTTGTTCTAAGTTTCTAGGTGGTTTCTTCATTCTCTTATTTACTTCTATCTTTTATCGACATATCAAATGGGGATAAAATAAGAGATGCCTCCTTGCACAATAAAGTGATTGACCCATAGGTATTAAATGTAGTTCCTCGAGATGTTATACCTCTAACTGTGAATTTTATACAAATTAGTGATAGCTCTGATTCTAGGAGGAGTTATGATAATGGTTACAATGAATCTCAGTGTCTTTAGGATGACTAGGATCTAGAGGAGCTCATCGAAAAGGATAGGGGGCTAACCCATTTTGGCTTGACATTATGGAGGTTTGTAGTGGTTTTCCTTTCCCTTAAGTGCACGTGGTGGACTCAGAAGGGGTTGAGTATTACCCGGGTAACTTGAGGGTTCACGTTACTAAAAATTTTAGGAATCTTAAACACAGGGAACCTAGTGATGACGAGATAAAGAGGTTTCTTGAATACCTGGAACTCTCTAGAACTCTAGGTCATGATTTTTTTTTTGAAAGTGAGAAAGAGACACTACTACAAAACGCGTAAATAATAATACCAAGTTTACAATAGATTCATATACACTGTTGTAATAGTGCAAACTGGATGCATGCATTTTTTTTATCTTATTAAAATGTTTTTAATCACGGTTAAAATTCCAACCGTGGTGAAATGTGAGGCCTTTCACCACAGTTATTTAAAAAACCGGGATTATAGGTAGCGTCTGGTCATGGGTTCAAGTCCCATCACCAACATTTACGGTTTTTTACTTATTTTTTCAAAAGGCTGACAACCTTTCACCGTGGATATTTAAAAAACCGTGATTATAGCTTATAATTTAGTTTTAGGTTTTGCTGGTCGGCAGGAAAAGTGTCTCCTTTTTGAAATCTGTTTCGTGCATTATGAGCAAAAAAATCTTATTAAATACTTCTCCATTTCTTTTTTACATTCTCTATGGACTGTAGTACTCTCAAGCCCCACTCTAAATAAAATTTGTAATCTACTTCATCTAGGCTCTGGACTCTTATCAAGCTTCAATTCATCTTTTACACGAATCCGTTGATTATGACGAGTATTGTACTCAAGGAAAGTACAATAAAAAAGAGGTTTCCTTATGAAGACAGATTTTGATCTCTACTCAAGCTTCAAACCACTTTTATAAGTAGCCTCTGACTAGAAGATTTGAATTACAGGTCATTAATATTTGGTGTGACAGAAGTACAAAAATGAAATCTACTTACAAAGTAAAGAGACTTCTCACGTCCCATCATCAAACAACTCTCTTCTGCAAGCGCCACTCAACTACTGCACATGAAGTGACCTTCATACAACAGATGCTTTAAAGGTCAATTACTTTTCTACCCTCCAACGGATCTATCCTTCAACGTATCTCTTCATCTCCTATATATTCTGCAGAAGAAGAATATGGAAATGTGAGAGCAAGGAAGAAAAAGAGAGAAGAATGTAGAAAGGAGAAAGATAACGTGTGTAGATGCAAGCATGCATGTGGATGTGTGTGAATCTTAGCAGATGCTGAAGCTACAACACCAAAACACAACAAAGAGAGAAACACTTAGAACTTTCATTATATATCTTTTAAGTGTAATCATATGATCTTCATCTGACGTGTCATTAGCTTATTTAGAAGCAAACTATGTAAATAAAAACTGCTATAACCCAGTTGGTTATATTCCTTAAGTGACCAGGTTGTCTAGGCTCTTGAGAAGTTAGTGACGGGTAATCATTGAGGATGAAATCTTCTTAAGCAACCAGGTAGGTCAGGATCTTAAGGAGTCAATGACCGTTGGGGTTTCTCAAGCGACTGCGTAGGTCAAGCTCTTGAGGAATCAATGATAGGTTGTCATTACATTTGTAATCAGTTTTGACATTGGATTAAGTTCTTGGCTAAGGCAAATCACCCAGGTGGGTGGACATGAGGTATCCTAGTTAAAGGTGAACCAGGATAAAATGCTTTTGTATTTTATCATTGTTATTATTATTATCGTTGCTATTATTGCGTTTGTTTTGGGAAGCGAAAAGTTATCAAGCTAGAAACCCAATTAAACCCCCATTTCTTGTGTTTCCTACACCTTCAATGTTAATTTGACATCTAGGTGAACCATGGCCATTATGTTTTGGTATAAAATATATGTGATTTAATTTTGTATACCTTAATCATCACAAAATGAATCAAAGGCCTTTGATGTGTATTCACCACTACCACTGGTTCTTAGAACGTTAATTATTATAATAATTTATTTTTCAACCAGAGCCTTGAACTTCTTGAATATGAACAACACTTTATCTTTATATTGAATAAAATATATCCACATCTTCCTACTATGCTTGTAACGCCCCAATTCCGATTATTCCAATTTTTGTTGAGTCCTTTATTTAATTGAATGTTAAATTATTCTAATTATGACTTTGATGTGATAATATGCTTTTATGCTATGTTACGATGTATTATCTCGTTTGAGAGCGTTTTCGGGAATTTTGGGCTTAAGGGCATTTTGGTCATTTTATAACTATTAATGAGTTAGAGAAAATTAAGGAAGTAATTTGTAGAGGAAATTTATTAGAAAATGAATTAAGTGTAGAAATTGAATTAGAGGAAATATTGTGTGGAAATAGAAAATAAAAGAAAAGAAATAGGAATAAGAGGAAGGAAATAGGAGAGAAAGAGAAAAAGGGGAAATAGAAAGAAAAAGAAGAGAAAGAAAGAGGAAGAGAAGAAAAGAGAGAAAGAGTGGAAATCATCAAGAACAAGAGCTAGATCATTTGGAACCCGGGTAAGGGTTAGAAACATTGTTATCTTGTTTATGTGTGTAGTTATGTATGTGTTTTCTTGTATGTTTGCTTGTCTTCCATAGCTTTTGAGTTTTAGGTTGAAAATGAGAATTTGAGAGAAATCGATACTTTCGCGGTTGGAAATTGACGTAAACGTGGTAGAATGTTTGTTGTCATGATGGGATTGGGTTCTGATTGATATATGTTTTTTTGGAAAATGTTTTGGGTTGAAAATATGGTTTTTGGGTTTTCAACAGCGCTGAAGGATTATGAGTTTTCGCAGGTTCGCCTAGCGAACCAATCAGCGAAGGGTAGCGAAGGTTCGCTACGGGTATTCGCCTAGCGAAGGCATGAGCGAAGGTTCGCTAGAGTGTTCGCCTAGCGAACTTTGGGTGTTTTTGGCTCTGTTTGGTTCTGACTTGGTTCGCCAAGTGCTCGCCTAGCGAACTTTGTGTCTATTTTTAGCTAACAGTTGGTTCGCTGGAACATTCGCCTAGCGAAGGAGCTAGCGAATGCTCGCGAGGGAGGTTCGCCTAGCGAACAGTGCTGTTTGTGTAATTTTGTTTTCTGCATAACTTTTGATCTGTGGTTCGGTTTGAGGCGTGGTTTGATGCATTGGAAAGCTATTGAGCTGTACTTTCTCATGATGAGGAGTTTGAGGTTGTTGGCCGATTAAATAAAGTCGAGAATTCGGGAATAGTGTCATTTACCGACTGTTGTCGTTTTAAATGTGTATATTGGTTGTGTAACATACAATGTGGCCTTGATATTAATGTGTATGCCTTGTATGATGTTGTGTAATGATAATGCATGTGATGACATGTTGTGATGATAAAGTGTGGCCGAAAAGCAAATGAATGTGATATGTTGTAATTGGTTTTATATGCATGTTTATGATTACATGTATGTGTGAAAATGAATTGCTTACGTGAAGTTCAATGTATGTTAATTGGTGGCCGTATGGCATGAAAATTGCATTGTTGGATTGATTTCTAATGCATGAATAAAGATGGTGAAATAATTCATAATGATGAATTGTATGTGATTGTAAGAGATGAATGCATGACAATGTTTGTATACATGTATGCATTATAAGAATGTCATGAATCATTTTGTATGTGAAGCATAATGATTGCATTCTTGTGTTGAGGGATTCAAATAGAATTCCGCTATGACATCGTGTGCCTATGTGAGGACCTAAAGCGGTGGTTATAGACGATCGTGTGCCTAAGGTGAGGACCTAAAGCGATCCATAAACGTCGTGTGCCTAAGTGAGGACCTAAAGCGACGGGTGAACATTGTTGGCCCGACGGGGTGTTACTTCGGTAACAAGCAATGGTTCCAATAGTTCCTGAGTGAACTAGTGATGAGTCGGTACTGCATATGTAATTGCATAGAGTCGTTGTGTCGGTCTCTTGCATTTACATGAATCATGATTGCATTGTTATATGTGGAAAGTCATGATTGATTATTTGTGTGGAAAATGGTGATGTACATTTATGATAAATGTATTGTGCATGTTTGATATGCATTGCTAAATGGTTGATTTTATGATTGAGCTTATGATAATCCTTTGGGAATTGTTGTGTAATTGTGTTGGATGTAGTGAATTGTAAATGATATGTTTTGTGTATAAACGTATGCATTGTGTGAGAATAGGTGATTATGTGCATGAATGATATGCTTGGGTTGTGATATATGTTATATAATGGAATTTGTGAGTAATAGTGTATGTGGTAATAAATGTGTTATGTGTATTTTTATGTTGAAATATATAATTATATGCATCGATATTATGATAATGTTTCTTACCCTTCTGCTGTTTTATAATGCTCTATGAGGCATTGCAGAGTAGGTTGCTGGAGGTTTTTTGTGAAGCTTAGGACTTCATTTCTTTTGGTCGGTCGGCTCTGATATGTAGCATCGGGTAGCTAGGATTACATGATTATTTTGTGACACATTTGTATATGTATCTTGACTTGAATTGTTTATGTAAACATGATTCCGTGTTGACGGATAGTATTTGATATATATATACCTATATATATGATGTTATTCGGTATTTAGATGTTTCCGCTTTTATTCTAAATATTGAGATGTGGGTGTAAGGACGAAGTTCCTATGTGCAAGTTACCCCACTGTTGCATATCTCTGTTGAGCAGGTGTTGATTGTTTTAATTTCACGTATAATGTGACATGCTTCTTTTATGCCATGCTTTGTAATTATACTCTGATGAAATGATTAATATATGCCTAAATGATTAATATGTGATTATTTGGGGGTATAGAAGGGGGTGTTACATTAAGTGGTATCAGAGCCAGTGTCGAGTCAATTTGTGTTTGTCTTGTTGTTGTTGTTGGTTGAACTGTTGTTTAACCGTGTCGTCGTTGTTGGGAATGATCAGAATATGGCTGGTAGAAACGACAATGCGATGGTTGCTGCTTTGGAAGCAATGGCTAGGGCGGTGCAAGGTGCGCCGAACGTGAATGCTAATGACGAGTTCAGGAAGAATCAACCACCGGTCTTCAAGGGAAGATTTGATCCAGATGGTGCTCAGATATGGTTGAAGGAAATTGAAAGGATATTCCGAGTTATGGACTGTGCGGAAGAGAACAAGGTAAGGCTAGGAACTCACATGCTGAAGGAAGAAGCCGACGATTGGTGGGTCGGTATGCGTCAAGTTCTTGAGGTGGATGATGAAGAGATTACTTGGGATTTGTTTCGTACTGAGTTTCTAAGGAAGTATTACCCTGAACATGTTAAGGGAAAGAAGGAGATGGAATTTCTAGAACTAAAGCAAGGTAGTATGTCTGTTGTGGACTATACTGCGAAGTTTGTGGAATTGGTACAATTTCATCCTCACTATGCGGCGATTACTGCCGAGTTTTCCAGATGTGTGAAGTACGAGAATGGTCTACGCCCTGAGATTAAGCAAGCCATTGGTTATCAGAGGATAAGAAGATTTTCCGACTTGGTGGAATGTAGTAGAATCTTCGAGGAAGATAGCAAAGCTCGTTCTGCTCACTACAAGAGTACGAATGAGAAAAAAAGGAAACAACAAGCTCGTGGTGGTCCTTATGTGACACCCGTTGATAAGGACAAGCATAAGAGTAACTTTGAGAAGAAGTCGAGTGGAGGGGGTTCTAGTGCTCCGAAATGTTTCAAATGTGGAGAGATTGGTCATAAATCATTGGAATGTAGGAAGACTCTTGAGAAGTGTTCCAACTATGGAGGCTTGGGGCATGCTTTCGCCGATTGTAGAAGGAACAGGGTGAAGTGTTACAATTGTGGGGAATCGGGTCACATTAGTACTAATTGTGCTAAGCCAAAACAAGCTCAAGCGGGCGGAAAAGTGTTTGCATTGGCGAGTACGGAAACTACGGATGCGGATCGTTATACTACAGGTACTTGTCTTATTAATGGTATGCTTTTAGTTGCTATTGTTATTATCGGAGTGACTCATTCATTTATTTCACATGAGTAAGCGAAGCGTTTGAATTTGTTGTTTGTTCCTTAGTACCTGATGGGTGTGTGAAACACCGTCAGTACTTTCTGGTTTTCCTGTTCGGTGGTCAGCAGGTGTTAGGATGAGATAAGTGGGGGAGAAGCTGGTACTTCTCCGTGTTTCCTCGGATGTGGAGCGTTAACTCAGTGTGTTGTGGATTGCGAGATCGTAAGTGTTATTTGGACAGAGTAGTTTCCGGTTTCAGGAAGGATACAAAGGTAAAATTTATGTCGACTAAGGATTTGTGCCTTAGGAAGTTTTGTGCACGGGATGCAAGAAAGGCTATTATAGTTTAGTGAAGATGGTTTATGCCCCATCATGATTGTCGGCTGTCTATTGACAAATTGAGGAACTGATCACCCTTAATCTATTGTTGATATCAGACGGGAATGGTGTTGGATGGGATAGACGTATCTTTCCGGCTTTAATAGTGAAATGGAATACATTGTTCGGAATTAATGAAGGATTATGGATTGATTTCGATGAGTTGATGAAGATTTTCATATTTGAAGACGAGACATATTAGAAGTTTTAGTATGTTGGGAAGCCATTAAGAGAGTACGATTGAGTATTATTATTGGTTGCTTTCAGAGTTGTTGGTAACAAAAGGAAAAGATGATTGCACGAGATAATGAACATGCGGTGTATGAAGGAATTTATGAGACTTGGGATGTCAAGGGAAGAAATTGTATATGAATTGTTGAGAAATGAATAAGGTGACGATTGAGAATAAGATAACTAGGATGGTTTGGATCATTTGATGGAAGTAGTGATTTGTTTGGGTAGTGGCTTAGGTTTTCAGCATTTGAGAATTCATGAAAGGATTAGTACTATTGTGGAGTTGGAATTGGTTACGGTTGTGTTGTCTTGGAATATTGGAAGTATTATCTTTATAATTTTGAAATTCGAAGTGTTTAGTGATTTCGAGAGTATTGAGTACTTGTTTGGTCCGAAGGAATAGAGTATGAGACAACAAAGACGATTAAGATTCATGGCGAGTTATGAATTTGGTTTGGTTTTGGGAGAGGAAGTTGTTAGGCCTAGTGTGTAAGTCGAAAATCTTTACGTATGTCGGTTTTGATGGCAAGAGAGCTAGAATCGTTGAGCAGTTCAGAGACTTGTACCTAGTGAGAGAGGGTTAGACTTTGGGAGCGAGATTGATGGACTCGATAGTTTTGAGCAATCAGAGTGCGCAGTGGAAGCGTGATGTGATCCATTTTGTAAGAATGTGTGAGACTTGTAAGAGTTCATAAGTTGGACATTGGAGACATGTAGGAATGATGAAATTATTGGATGTTCGATTGGTGAATCGTAGCATAGATATGTGAACAAGGAGGTTGGTCTTATGGTTACGTAGGAGTTCGTGAACGATGTTGTGTCGTGGAACTTTATGTTCTTGTTTGTGTTGTTGCCTCGTTTCCATGGTGATGGTTCGAGTACGTGTAGCTAATTCCTGTGTGGGGAATTAGGGGAGTGTTACCTAGAGTACGGTAACGATCTTGTTGTGTTTTGGTACTAGAGTGAACCTGTGTGTTGGTATCTTGGTTTTCCTTGAGTTGTGAGTTTGTCGTCAAGTGCATTGTATGGGCTTTGCATCTTGTCGTTGTAGTTGTCGTTGTTGTAGTTAGCAAGTTGGTTTGTCAGTTGTGTTATTCGTGGTGTGCCTTTTGTTGGCATGTTGGTTTGTGGGTCGGATGCGAGAGTCGTGTCTGGAGTAGTTCGTCTCGGTATATTTTCGAGGACGAAAATGTCTAAGTGGGGGAGAGTTGTAACGCCCCAATTCCGATTATTCCAATTTTTGTTGAGTCCTTTATTTAATTGAATGTTAAATTATTCTAATTATGACTTTGGTGTGATAATATGCTTTTATGCTATGTTATGATGTATTATCTCGTTTGAGAGCGTTTTCGGGAAATCTTGGGCTTAAGGGCATTTTGGTCATTTTATAACTATTAATGAGTTAGAGAAAATTAAGGAAGTAATTTGTAGAGGAAATTTATTAGAAAATGAATTAAGTGTAGAAATTGAATTAGAGGAAATATTGTGTGGAAATAGAAAATAAAAGAAAAGAAATAGGAATAAGAGGAAGGAAATAGGAGAGAAAGAGAAAAAGGGGAAATAGAAAGAAAAAGAAGAGAAAGAAAGAGGAAGAGAAGAAAAGAGAGAAAGAGTGGAAATCATCAAGAACAAGAGCTAGATCATTTGGAATCTGGGTAAGGGT
Organism: Lathyrus tuberosus; assembly: GCA_022829125.1. Lineage (NCBI taxonomy): Eukaryota > Viridiplantae > Streptophyta > Magnoliopsida > Fabales > Fabaceae > Lathyrus > Lathyrus tuberosus. Next base: position 9,213,096 of record JALAZF010000006.1, on the reverse strand, counting down.
TAGAAACATTGTTATCTTGTTTATGTGTGTAGTTATGTATGTGTTTTCTTGTATGTTTGCTTGTCTTCCATACCTTTTGAGTTTTAGGTTGAAAATGAGAATTTTGTGGGAAATCGATACTTTCGCGGTTGGAAATTGACGTAAACGTGGTAGAATGTTTGTTGTCATGATGGGATTGGGTTCTGATTGATATATGTTGTTTTGGAAAATGTTTTGGGTTGAAAATATGGTTTTTGGGTTTTCAACAGCGCTGAAGGATTCTGAGTTTTCGCAGGTTCGCCTAGCGAACCAATCAGCGAAGGGTAGCGAAGGTTCGCTACGGGTATTCGCCTAGCGAAGGCATGAGCGAAGGTTCGCTAGAGTGTTCGCCTAGCGAACTTTGGGTGTTTTTGGCTCTGTTTGGTTCTGACTTGGTTCGCCAAGTGCTCGCCTAGCGAACTTTGTGTCTGTTTTTAGCTAACAATTGGTTCGCTGGAACATTCGCCTAGCGAAGGAGCTAGCGAATGCTCGCGAGGGAGGTTCGCCTAGCGAACAGTGTTGTTTGTGTAATTTTGTTTTCTGCATAACTTTTGATCTGTGGTTCGGTTTGAGGCGTGGTTTGATGCATTGGAAAGCTATTGAGCTGTACTTTCTCATGATGAGGAGTTTGAGGTTGTTGGCCGATTAAATAAAGTCGAGAATTTGGGAATAGTGTCATTTACCGACTGTTGTCGTTTTAAATGTGTATATTGGTTGTGTAACATACAATGTGGCCTTGATATTAATGTGTATGCCTTGTATGATGTTGTGTAATGATAATGCATGTGATGACATGTTGTGATGATAAAGTGTGGCCGAAAGGCAAATGAATGTGATATGTTGTAATTGGTTTTATATGCATGTTTATGATTACATGTATGTGTGAAAATGAATTGCTTACGTGAAGTTCAATGTATGTTAATTGGTGGCCGTATGGCATGAAAATTGCATTGTTGGATTGATTTCTAATGCATGAATAAAGATGGTGAAATAATTCATAATGATGAATTGTATGTGATTGTAAGAGATGAATGTATGACAATGTTTGTATACATGTATGCATTATAAGAATGTCATGAATCATTTTGTATGTGAAGCATAATGATTGCATTCTTGTGTTGAGGGATTCAAAGAGAATTCCGCTATGACATCGTGTGCCTATGTGAGGACCTAAAGCGGTGGTTATAGACGATCGTGTGCCTAAGGTGAGGACCTAAAGCGATCGGATCGTTTGCCTAAGGTGAGGACCTAAAGCGATCCATAAACGTCGTGTGCCTAAGTGAGGACCTAAAGCGACGGGTGAACATTGTTGGCCAGACGGGGTGTTACTTCGGTAACAAGTAATGGTTCCAATAGTTCCTGAGTGAACTAGTGATGAGTCGGTACCGCATATGTAATTGCATAGAGTCGTTGTGTCGGTCTCTTGCATTTACATGAATCATGATTGCATTGTTATATGTGGAAAGTCATGATTGATTATTTGTGTGGAGAATGGTGATGTACATTTATGATAAATGTATTGTGCATGTTTGATATGCATTGCTAAATGGTTGATTTTATGATTGAGCTTATGATAAGCCTTTGGGAATTGTTGTGTAATTGTGTTGGATATAGTGAATTGTAAATGATATGTTTTGTGTATAAACGTATGCATTGTGTGAGAATAGGTGATTATGTGCATGAATGATATGCTTGGGTTGTGATATATGTTATATAATGGAATTTGTGAGTAATAGTGTATGTGGTAATAAATGTGTTATGTGTATTTTTATGTTGAAATATATAATTATATGCATCTATATTATGATAATGTTTCTTACCCTTCTGCTGTTTTATAATGCTCTATGAGGCATTGCAGAGTAGGTTGCTGAAGGTTTTTTGTGAAGCTTAGGACTTCATTTCTTTTGGTCGGTCGGCTCTGATATGTAGCATCGGGTAGCTAGGATTACATGATAATTTTCTGACACATTTGTATATGTATCTTGACTTGAATTGTTTATGTAAACATGATTCCGTGTTGACGGATAGTATTTGATATATATATACCTATATATATGATGTTATTCGGTATTTAGATGTTTCCGCTTTTATTCTAAATATTGAGATGTGGGTGTAAGGACGAAGTTCCTATGTGCAAGTTACCCCACTGTTGCATATCTCTGTTGAGCAGGTGTTGATTGTTTTAATTTCACGTATAATGTGACATGCTTCTTTTATGCCATGCTTTGTAATTATACTCTGATGAAATGATTAATATATGCCTAAATGATTAATATGTGATTATTTGGGGGTATAGAAGGGGGTGTTACAATGCTCATCCAAAAAATGATATGAAGTATCTATTTCCTCTTACAGACTTATCCTTAAAAGGTCCACACACATCCGAGTAGACAAATTATAGCTCATTGTTTGTCCTCATTGATAAGCCGACCTTAAATGAGTTTCTAGGTTTCTATTCTACCAAGAAACCATCACACATCTTGTACTTTGACTAACTAATTAATTCAAGGATTTAAAGTTAAATTGAAAAACCCTTATATGTCATAGACAACTTTTCTTCTCCTCCACTACAAATTTCAAGATATCTACCTCATTGGTATTGATCAATGTCTTCAAGGTCCTATTCCTTACAAGTGGCGACCTCAAGACAAGGATGTTGGTAGGATCATGTAGTTAAAAGAAATCATTTTTTATAATTACAAATAATCATTTCTCTATAAGTTGGCAAACACTTAATCACTACAACAAAAGTAAGTTATAACATCGCACCTTAGACAACGCTTTAATACAAAAGCGCTGCTATAAGTTAAAAACAAGGAAACTATTCATTTAAAAAAATAAAAGTGCAAAAGAATATAAGACCTTAGACAGCGCTTTGGTCAAAAGCGCTTTATAAGGTCTTATAAATTTTTAAAAAAAATTTAATGGAAAATATTAGACAGCGCTTTAGTTAAAAGCGCTTTCTAAGGTCTTATAAATTTAAAAAAAATATAAGACCTTAGACAGCGCTTCGGTAAAAAGCGCTTTCTAAAGTTTTATTAATTTAAAAAAAAAAATTAAAGAAAAATATTAGACAGCGCTTTCCTTAAAAGCACTTTCTAAGGTCTTAAAAATTAAAAATAAAATAAAATCAAAAGCGTTGTCTAAGGCCCATATGAGAAAATCCATATCTCTATTATCGATTTTCTTCCAGTCTAGCGAAAAGAGAAGAGGTTTTGCGTTGAACCCTAACCGTAAAGAACCTCAAATCCATGGCACACCGTTTGCTCAGAGATCACGAAGCTGACGGCTGGGAACGTTCCGACTTCCCCATCATCTGCGAATCATGTCTTGGTGACAACCCCTATGTTCGAATGGTTCGTCCTCTCTCTTGTTCCTTTTCTATTCACCTTCGTTTTTTAGGGTTATAATTAGCTTACAAGTGATTATTTTGAACACATCATGCATGGAGTTTCTCGCTCAATGCAACTCAAGAAATGCTAAAGAATCAAACCTTTCTTGCTAAGTTGAGGTCAAGCATAAAAACGTGGACCATCCGCCGCAGATCACCGTCACATTCGTTAATGGTGTTGAATAAGCTTTCGATGCAACATCCACGCCGACACACCATATAACAAAGATGATTCTGGAGAAATGTCGTTAACGGTTTTGAAGTAGAAGCAACCTTGGTGAGTGTGGATACGAGGGTCTTTGTTGCTCTGATGGAGATTGATAGCAGATCGGACACCTTCTTTTGATTTGATCAGTTTGTTCATATTCACAAGTTGTTGAGCAAACTGTTGTAGTGAACAAACCATAAGGTGAATATTTTCCCTCGATTTGTTTGTTTGAACATTAAATGTTTTGATTGAATATTAATAATAATGGATGTTTGCTTTGGAATTTTATTGGAGTGGTTTTAGCTTGTTTTGCTTGAAATTTGTGAATCATTGGTGCCCAAATGAGTCTGCATAATATTTTATGCTATTAAACTTGTATGTTGTTCAATATATTGCAATTTTCCTTTTGTTGAGTTCGACTATTACTGACTTTTGTTGATTATTGCTGACTTTTATGTTGTTCAATATATTGCTGACTATGTTGTTAGACTATTAATAGTTAAATTGCAGTGAGTTAAATTGTAGACTCTTACTCTGTTGTTTATAGATAAATTGCAGTGACTTTTATTGTTAAACTTGTAGTGACTTTTACAGTGATACTTAGATCATTAGTATTTAGCTTCTAATTTACAAATAACTATCAAGTATTTAGTTGCTAATTTAAATAAATTTTTTTTATAATCTGATGGAAGATTCTTGTCCAGTGGTATATTAGGTGTGTGATGATGATTGTTGATACAAGTGGATGATCTTAATGGAAAATGTAAAATTCTGGGGTAAGCTCTTGGTTTTCTCTCTTATATATTAATGTGTTTTGTATTCTTTGAATACCACTTTCCAGCATAATGATTTCTTGGTTTAATCTTGGTCTCCGTATTAGTTTTGAAAGCTTATATAGTTGGTTCAGATGAATGAAATTTTGTTTATTCTCAGTGATTTAATTTTTAAATTGAGTGAACTTTTATTCAAATGATAAATATTGTCTCAAAAGATAGGAAATGAAGTTAAACAATACTACCTCAAAAGATAGGAAAATTTGAGAATTAAAATATGTTTACTAAAAAAGTTAATCTTAGTAGTACTTGACTTTTCATAACTATGTTTTACTTCATGTGTTGCTTTTGGTAGTTGGTTTTGTTAGATTGTAAATAATGATGATCATATAGTCACTTGCAGTGGTTTATTAAATATACTTCTTTTTAGCTAATGTGAGTGACATTAAAAAAATAGATTATGTAACTAATAACTATTGCTTACATTTATTAAAATACTTACCTATTTTCTCTCAATATAACAGGATGTGCAATGGCTAGGTGTCCGTGAAATCGATCCTAATGCGTAAGAGAATAAATAATTCTTTGTTCTATTTTTACAAAATCTCTGTTAGTGTTACTAAAAAAAGTAGAAATAATTTATCATATGTTTTTCTAATGATCAGGTATGATGTAGCAAAACTTGTGGATGGAATCTGCTTCATTTCAAACATAAACTGCGGAGACGTAATCACATTGTTCACAGGTACTTTGTTATTAATGGAAAGATGAGAAAATTTCACTTAACCTTTTTTATGTACATTGTAAGATTTATTAACACAATTATTGATATTATTTTTGGTGTCAATACATTATGGAGCTCGGAGTTTTATCAATACATTAAAGAGAATTTAAATATGTATAACTTTCTAACTATAAACATTGTTGATGTATTCTTTTAATTGAATTACAATCTTTGTGTTCTTTCAGGACCTATGTAAATTTGAAGCAATGTTTTGGTTGGATGCAAAAGTACTAGTATAAGTAATATGTACATTTGTAGAAAAAATGTAATGATTTGTAATTATAAATTGGTGTATATATATATATATATATATATATATATATATATATATATATATATATATATATATATTGGTTTGAATTGCCAATTGTTTTGGATATATAATTTTGGTGTAAATTGGTACATTTAAATAGGCCAAATTGGATTGATTTGAAATTCCAAATTGTGGTATTTTTTTGGAAAAAATTTGGTTGAAAAACAGGTCAAATTCTGGTTGAAAAACCTGGTAAAAATTGTGGTTTAAAAAAATTTATATAAAAATTTTCGTATACCTTAGACAGCGCTTTACACTAAAAGCGCTGTCTAAGGTGGGGCTTAGAAAGCGCTTTTTGTGAAAAAGGTGGGTCTTAGACAGCGCTTTTTGTGAAAGCGCTGTCTAAGGTATACCTAAAAAATGTCAAAAAGGTGGGGCTTAGACAGCGCTTTTACCAAAAGCGTTGTCTAAGGTATACCTAAAAAATGTCAAAAAGCGCTGTCTAATGGTACCATAGACATCACTTTTCATTAAATATACCCCCCTTTAGACAGCGCTTTTGGTATTACCCAAAGCGCTGTCTAAACATATAGCAGGGCAGGTTTAGACAGCGCTTAAAAGCGCTGTCTAAGGCCAAAAAAAGCGCTGTCTAAGGTCTTGTTTGGCGTAGTGAATAGATTGCACTTTATTTCTGGTACAAAAAATACATCCTTAATGATTACATATCTTCCATCATTTCTTCTTATGACTATTTTCCCAGGAGCGGATAGAATAGATCCTTCTAGAGAGAGAAGATCCAATCCATCTCTAGGTTTTCCGATGGGGTGATCTGCCTTTCTTTCTTCTTCTTCCCGTCTGCATCTCTTCTCCGACCATGATTCAGGTCCACTAATTGGAGAAGGCCATGGTTACAACGAGACTTTTTGGGGTGTGTTCGGTTTAAACTCCTGATTTTCGAATTAGGGACCCTCTCATCTTAAATTGATTTGTGGTAATTGGTGGTGTATTTCTCTGGTTGTGTTGGGTTTTGTTGTTTGTGGGTTTCTAAATGGCTTCGGAGTGGAAAACAGCCACAAGGAGAGGTTTTCGCAATTTTTCGCCCAGGTGGGATGTATACTTGAAGGGGAAAGGGTTGAGGGAGAGAGGTGATCCTTCTGTTGTATCGTTGTATTTTTCTGAATTCCCTTATAGGATGAAGTCATTGGATTTCTTCGAGTTGTTTGGCTGCGAAGGAGAGGTTGTGGAGATAATGATTTCTCCTAGAAGAAATATTTTAGGAAAACGTTTTGGTTTCGCTATATTTAGAGGCGTGGAGGACGCGAGGGTTCTGGCAATCAAGATTGATAATATCCAGATTGACCGGAGGAAAATCCATGCTAATCTTCCTAGGTTCGATAGGGGTGGACATGGTGTTAGAATGAAGGTTAGAGGTGGCTCTAACGAAGGCGCTTATCAGCGTAATGTTCGTCGTCCTGAGGCGTCAAGTAGGATTCCTCAAGCTGCTAGGAAATTTGGTAGCTGCTCTTTTGCTGATATCGTTAGCGTGTAATTAGATGAGCAAGTTGATAAGTTTCAGGGGGATAAGGACGAGTCGGTTAGTACGGTGGTGAATTTCTCGTCTGAGTCTTCTGTGAAAGATAACCTCTGTAAAGCTTACATTGGCATCGTTCGTACGCCGGGAATGACTTACGATGTGCATTCGGGTCTTGAGATAGAGGGGTATTTGTCTATCAAGATCACTCCGTTGGGTTCAAACCTGTGTCTCCTTGAAGAAGCAGAGGAAGGTGAGATTTGCGATTTGATCGTCGATGGCGAAACGTGTTGGAAAAAATGGTTTCAGGTGTTAAGGTCGTGAAGAGAAACTGATGTTGATACTGATAGGGTCGTCTAGTTGCGTTTGATCAGTGTCCCTGTTCACGCATGGCACTCAATTTTTTTGAGACCTTAGGGAACTCCTTTGGGTTGTTTGTGTGCGTCGATGAACCCGCTTTATCTGGTGACTGCAAAGATGTTGCGCGCATTTTGGTGAAGGTGTCGTATGGGTTTATCTTCCAAGAATCTATAAAGGTAATGATATATAAAATTGTGTTCACGATCTTTATTCGGGAAGAAAGGCACCTGTTGGAGAGGGCGGCTATTGTTAATCGTTTTTGCCCGGATCTTGACTCAGAATCTAATACGTTTTTCTCGGAAGATGATCTAAGGTCCAATTTTGATGGCTTTTCCGTTTACGAAAAGAAGGCTAGATCGGAGGTTTCAGGTTTCGAGGCACTTTCTCCGGCCGGCAATGAGGAGGAGAGAGGGGTTGCTAGTTTGGGTGTTGGCGAAGATCATTGCCTGCAGGATAATACTTTGAACAACTTTTTGTAGATTTCAAGGCATACTGATAGCGACTTGGGAATGGATAATGAAAAGGTGGCAGGGGATGTGTCTTTTGATAAGGCTTTATCCTCTCTTAAAGGGGCTTATTGTAACACCCCCTTTCTATACCCCCAAATAATCACATAAATCATTTAGGCACATATTAAAAAATTCGCCAGAGTACGATTAAAACATAGTATAAAAGAGGCATGTCACATCATACATGCATTTAATACATACAACACCTGCTCAAAATATTGATATGCAACAGTGGGGTAACTTGCCACAGAGGAACTTTGTCCTTACACCCACATCTCAATATTTAGAATAAAAGCGGAAAATCCAAACATTGAAATACATCCAAGTATATATACGTAGATATATACATCACCAAGTATCATCCATCATTATAAGTCATGTTTACATAAACATTCATCAACAAGATACTTGTACAAATGTATCACAAAAGAATAATATACATCCTAGCTACCCGGTGCTACATATCAGAGTCAACCGACCAAAAGAATGAAGACACGCTTCACAAAAAGACCTCCAGCATACCTACTCTGCAATGTCTCATAGAGCATCATAAAACAGCAGAAGGGTGAGAAATATTATCATAATAACAATGCATATAATTATATATATATATAAACATAAAAATACACATATTACACATTCTCACCACAATTCATCACATTTTCATCCATATACATCACAATGTATATATATATATATATATATATATATATATATATATATATATATATATATATATATATATATCCACCAAGCATATTCATCATGCACACTTTCACAATTCTCAATCATTCCGTATAAACATACACAATTATGTTCATTCAACAACACATCCTTATAAAGATGATAAATGCAAATCATAGAGACCGACTCACGACTCTATGCAAATGCAATGCGGTACCGACTCAATCATCACTAGTTCACTCAGGAACTCTGCTGGAACCATCGCTCGTTACAGAAGTAACTCTCCGTCGGGCCTACGATGTTCACCCATTGCTCACATCCCACATGGGCACACAATGTTTATGGATCGCTCACACCCCACATGGGCACACGACCCGATCGCTCACACCCCACACGGGCACACGATCCGATGGCTCACACCCCACATGGGCACACAATCATTCGTAATCATCGCTCACACCTCACATAGGCACACGACGTTACAACGGATTCTCATTAGAACCGCTCAACACAAGAATGCACATCATGATGCTTCACATGCAAAATGACTCGAAAGACATTCTTGAAATGCATACATATTAACAATATATTCATGCATTCATCACATATAATCCATCTACATTCACATCAATTGTATAACAACATACACATTTATCCAAACAAATCAATTTACGGTTTACCGGAAAAGTCGGCTAAAAATAATATTTTCCATCATCATCAAAAAGTACTCATCCACAGCTTCGATTCGATATAAAGAACACTTAAATCCGATAAACAACGAAGAAGATATGTATATTTCAAAATAACGCAAAAACATAAACCGGAGGCCCGACACTACGAAACGGTTCGAAAATACTGTTCCAATTGGACCAGGTTTAGACCTCAAAACCATTTTTCCTAGAAAGAACATCTCATTAGCTTCCCAACGCTTCGAACGGGGGTCAAAACCGACTTACTGATCAAAAGATATGAATTTCCGAAGTTTCCCCGAAAACCAGAATTTCAGCATAAAGCTGCTGCGGGTTCTGCTGGTACAACACTGGTTTTTCGGCGTTTTCGCCCGAAAATCCGACCGATTCAATTACTTTCTTCCGAATAAATACATGGTAATCATCCATAAATACATACCAACATGTTAGGATAAAAAAAACACCGATTCCACAACATTCGATTTTCACCAAAATCTCACATTCTCAAAACCAAAAAATGTCAAAACTCACAATATCAACCGATTTCAACCAAACGAGTTTCTATAATCTCGGCCTAACCTCATACGACTAATCTACGCAATTTATTTCGAAATTCATCAGTGAAAACATCGATTTCTATCGATTTCCTACAATTCGACTTAAACGGAAAAAACAACGGAAACATAACGAAAACTAACCAAAACATAACCAAACTTCATGAAACTTTAAACAGCAGCTCACATACATATAACCAACCAACACATATATTTATACGACTTTTCGACCGTAAAAACATCGGTTTCTATCGATTTCGTCAAATACGGCATAAACGGAAACATATGGAAAACCAACCAAAACATCCACACAAAACACATACACAATCATACACAAAGTTAGGATAACAATATTTCACACCCTTACCCGGATTCCAAATGATCTAGCTCTTGTTCTTGATGATTTCCACTCTTTTTCCTCTTTTCTTCTCTTTTTCCCTCTTCCTCTTTCTTTCTCTTCTTTTTCTTTCTATCTTTCTCTATTTCTCTCTATTTCTCTTTTCTATCTATTTTCTTTCTTTTCTATTTCTTTTCTCTCATTTTCCACTAAATCAATTAATTCATTTTTCTCACATAATTCTAATTCCACAAAATTCCTAACTTATGATTAATTGAGAAAAGTCTAAAATACCCTTCATTCTAATTTCTCCGAAAACTCTCGAAAACGGTAAAATAACATTTAACACACCAATTTAACAAATAAAATAATTTACCACCCAATTAAAATAAAAGACTCAAGAATAATGGAATAATCAAAATCGGGGCGTTACAACTCTCCCCCACTTTAGAAATTTTCGTCCTCGAAAATAATACCTGATTCAAACAACTCCAGATACGACTCTCGCATCCCACTCTCTAGTTCCCAAGTCATATTGCCTTCCGCAGCGCCTCCCCACGCTACTTTCACAAGCGCAATATCCTTGCCTCTTAGTTTCTTAACTTCGCGGTCCAAAATCCTAACCGGTAAAGCTTCCACCGTAAGGTTATCTCTCACTTCAACCTCGTCCATAGGAATAACATGTGACGGATCCGGAACATATTTCCGAAGTTGCGAAACATGGAATACGTCATGCAAATTCGAAAGGTTCGGAGGCAACGCCACACGGTAAGCCACAACACCAACTCGTGAAGTAATCTGATACGGACCAATAAAACGAGAAGTCAACTTCTTCGACTTCAAAGCACGACCCACACCCGTAACTGGTGTAACTCTCAAAAACACATGGTCGCCTTCTTGAAACTCAAGATCTTTCCTTCTCTTGTCATGATAGCTCTTTGGTATACTTTGAGAAGCTTTCATCTTCTCCCGAATAAACTTCACTTTCTCCGTCGTTTGTTGTACCATTTCCGGTCCAACTATCGTCCTCTCGCCGGTTTCATGCCAACACAAAGGTGTTCGACATCTCCGACCATACAAAGCCTCAAATGGTGCCATACTTATACTCGAATGAAAACTGTTATTGTAAGTGAATTCAATCAACGCCAAATAAGCATCCCAAGCACCACCTTGCTCGAGTACACAAGCACGCAATAAATCCTCCAACGATTGAATCGTCCTCTCGGTTTGACCGTCCGTTTGCGGATGATAAGCCGAACTCAATCTTAGCTTAGAACCCAAAGCCTTTTGTAAACTCTCCCAAAACCTCGATGTAAACCTAGGATCTCTATCCGATACAATACTCTTAGGAACTCCATGTAACTTCACCACCACAAGAACATAAATCTCGGCTAACTTCTCCAAAGGATAACTAATATCAATTGGAATAAAGTGAGCAGATTTAGTAAGCCTATCAACAATTACCCAAATAGCATTATGACCTCTTTGCGTATTCGGCAATCCAGTAACAAAATCCATCGATATACTATCCCATTTCCATTCCGGAATATCCAACGGTTGCATAAATCCACTCGGTTTTTGATGTTCCACCTTAGACTTTTGACAAGTTAAGCATGCATACACAAATCGAGCCACATCCCTCTTTAAACCGGACCACCAAAAGATCTTCTTCAAATCTTGATACATCTTATTCGCACCCGGATGAATACTTAAATTACTTCGGTGTCCTTCCTCTAAAATCATCTTTCTCAACTCCGCGTCGTCGGGAATACAAATACGACCACGAAATCTCAAAACTCCAAAGTTATCAACCTTGAAATCCTCATTCTCATTTATCATTAAATCAACGAACTTCAAATCCAACTTTTGCTTTTCACTAACCGTTGCAAGAAAATCATTCGTAACATGTAACATACCAAGTCTCACACTTCGCGGCGTCATTTCACAAACCAAACTCAAATCTTTGAAATCCTCCAAAAGTTCCCATTCTTTCATCATCAATGCGGACATATGTAACAACCTCCGACTTAAGGCATCGGCCACCACGTTTGCCTTACCTGGATGGTAATTCAAACCAAAATCATAATCCTTCAAAAGTTCTAGCCACCTCCTTTGTCTCATGTTCAATTCTTTCTGATCAAATAAATATCTTAAGCTTTTGTGATCACTAAAAACTTCAAATCTTGCACCATAAAGGTAATGCCTCCAAATTTTCAAAACAAACACCACGGCCGCTAACTCCAAGTCATGTGTAGGATAATTCTTTTCATGCACTCTCAATTGTCTAGAAGCATATGCCACAACTTTTCCATCTTGCATCAAAACGCCACCTAAACCTGTCAATGAAGCATCACAATACACAACAAATGGTTCATTAGGATTAGGCAAAATCAAGATCGGAGTCGTTGTCAACCTTCTCTTTAGCTCATTGAAACTCTCTTCACAATGAATATCCCAAATGAAAGCCTTTCCTTTACAAGTCAATTGCGTTAAAGGAAGTGCCAACTTCGAAAATCCCTCAATAAACCTCCGATAATAACCCGCAAAGCCTAAAAGGCTTTGAATCTCCGTAACCGACCTAGGAGCCTCCCATTGCATCACCGCATCTATCTTGGATGGATCAACACTAATACCACTACCGGAAATAACATGTCCAAGGAAACTTACTTCCGACAACCAAAATTCACATTTTGACAACTTAGCAAACAATTGTTTCTCTTTCAAAATTTGCAACACAATTCTCAAATGCTCTTCATGCTCCTCTTGAGACTTAGAGTAAATCAAAATATCATCGATGAACACAACCACAAAACGATCCAACTGTTCATGAAAAATACGATTCATGTATTCCATAAACACACCCGGCACGTTAGAAACCCCAAATGGCATCACGGAGTATTCGTAATGACCATACCGTGTCCTAAATGCCGTCTTTTGAATATCCTCTCCTTTCACACGAATCTGGTGGTATCCTGATCTCAACTCAATCTTGCTAAAAACATTCGCACCAACCAATTGGTCCATCAAATCATCGATCCTTGGAAGCGGATACTTGTTCTTAATTGTCACTTTGTTCAACTGTCGATAATCAATGCATAACCGCATACTCCCGTCCTTCTTCTTTACCAACAATACCGGAGCACCCCAAGGAGAAACACTTGGCCTTACAAATTTCTTGTCCAACAAGTCATTCAATTGCTTTTTTAATTCTACCAATTCCGATGCCGACATACGATACGGTGCCATCGAAATCGGTCTAGTACCCGGAACTAGATCAATAGAAAATTCAACTTCTCTTTCCGGCGGTACATCCGTAATATCTTTCGGAAACACTTCTGGAAATTCACACACCACTGGGAACACATCAAGCTCAACTTGACTCTCCACCGATAATGATGCAAACAAACCAAAGAATTGAGCTTCGTCCGCTAAAAGTTTCTTCAACTCTTTAGTGGATAGGAAACTCTCAAATTCATCATCTTCCAAAGAAGGAAACCTTACTAACTTGTGATAGCAATCTATATGAACTCGATTAAATTGCAACCAGTTCATACCCAAGATCACGTCCAATCCCACCAACGGCAAACATACTAAATCCATAACAAAGTCTTTACCATACATGGTTAAAGGACAACTCATACACACCAAAGATGTATTTACCGACCCTGAAGCAGGAGTCTCAATAACCATTTCAGCACCCATCAAAGTTAACGCAAGATTCAAACGCTTCGCGCACTCAGACGAAATAAATGAATGAGTCGCTCCCGTATCAATAACAGCAACTAAAGGTGTACTATTAATAAAGCATGTACCTTTAATCAAATGGTCTGCATTCGTAGTTTGAGTCCCCGCCAATGCAAACACCTTTCCGCCCGCTTGAGCTTGTTTCGGCTTAGTACACTTAGTACTAATGTGACCCACTTCTCCACAATTATAGTACTTCACCATATTCCTTCTACAATCTGTAGCAGCATGCCCAAGACCACCACAATTAGAACATTTCGCTACAGGCTTCCCACACTCAAATGATTTATGACCTATTTCACCACATTTGTAACACCTAACAACACCGGAACCTCCTCCTCCAGATCTCCTATCAAAGCTTCCCCTATGCTTGCCCTTATCAACGGGTGTCACATAAGGTCCACTTCTAGCTTGTTGCTTCCCCTTCCTCTCATTCAAACTTTTGTAATGTGTAGAACGAGCCTTACTATATTCTTCGAAGATTCTACAACATTCCGTCAAATCCGTAAACCTCCTTATCCTTTGATATCCCACAGCTTGCTTAATCTCAGGACGTAAACCATTCTCATATTTAATACACTTTGAGAACTCATCAGTAATCGCAGCATAATGAGGATGGAATTGAACCAACTCCACAAATTTAGCAGTATAGTCCACCACAGACATACTACCTTGTTTCAGTTCAAGAAACTCCATCTTCTTCTTTCCCTTCACACTCTCAGGGTAATACTTCCTCAAGAATTCAGTACGAAATAAATTCCAAGTTACCTCTTCATCATCCACCTCATGAACTTCACGTATACCGACCCACCAATCGTCGGCTTCTTCCTTCAACATGTGAGATCCAAGCCTCACCTTAGTCTCATCCGCACAGTCCATAACTCTGAAGATTCTTTCAATCTCTTTCAACCAATTTTGAGCTCCATCGGGATCAAATTTTCCTTTGAAAACCGGTGGTTGATTCTTCCTGAACTCGTCATTAGCATTCACGTTCGGCGCACCTTGCACCGCCCTAGCCATTGATTCCTAAGCCGCAGCCATCGCATTGTCGTTTCTACCCGACATATTATAATTATTCCCAAAAATAACAACAAGGTTAAACAACAGTTCAACCAACACAACAACAAGACAGACACAACTGACTCAACTCTGGCTCTGATACCACTTAATGTAACACCCCCTTTCTATACCCCCAAATAATCACATAAATCATTTAGGCACATATTAAAAAATTCGCCAGAGTACGATTAAAACATAGTATAAAAGAGGCATGTCACATCATACACGCATTTAATACATACAACACCTGCTCAAAATATTGATATGCAACAGTGGGGTAACTTGCCACAGAGGAAATTTGTCCTTACACCCACATCTTAATATTTAGAATAAAAGCGGAAAATCCAAACATTGAAATACGTCCAAGTATATATACGTAGATATATACATCACCAAGTATCATCCATCATTATAAGTCATGTTTACATAAACATTCATCAACAAGATACATGTACAAATGTATCACAAAAGAATAATATACATCCTAGCTACCCGGTGCTACATATCAGAGCCAACCGACCAAAAGAATGAAGACACACTTCACAAAAAGACCTTCAGCATACCTACTCTGCAATGCCTCATAGAGCATCATAAAACAGCAGAAGGGTGAGAAATATTATCATAATAACAATGCGTATAATTATATATATATAAACATAAAAATACACATATTACATATTCTCACCACAATTCATCACATTTTCATCCATATACATCACAATGTATATATATATATATCCACCAAGCATATTCATCATGCACACTTTCACAATTCTCAATCATTCCGTATAAACATACACAATTATGTTCATTCAACAACACATCATTATAAAGATGATAAATGCAAATCATAGAGACCGACTCACGACTCTATGCAAATGCAATGCGGTACCGACTCAATCATCACTAGTTCACTCAGGAACTCTACTGGAACCATCGCTCATTACCGAAGTAACTCTCCGTCGGGCCTACAATGTTCACCCATTGCTCACACCCCACATGGGCACACAATGTTTATGGATCGCTCACACCCCACATGGGCACACGACCCGATCGCTCACACCCCACACGGGCACACGATCGATTGCTCACACCCCACATGGGCACACAATCATTCGTAATCATCGCTCACACCTCACATAGGCACACGACGTTACAACGGATTCTCATTAGAATCGCTCAACACAAGAATGCACATCATGATGCTTCACATGCAAAATGACTCGAAAGACATTCTTGAAATGCATACATATTCACAATATATTCATGCATTCATCACATATAATCCATCTACATTCACATCAATTGTATAACAACATACACATTTATCCAAACAAATCAATTTACGGTTTACCGGAAAAGTCGGCTAAAAATAATATTTTCCATCATCATCAAAAAGTACTCATCCACAGCTTCGATTCGATATAAAGAACACTTAAATCCGATAAACAACGAAGAAGATATGTATATTTCAAAATAACGCAAAAACATAAACCGGAGGCCCGACACTACGAAACGGTTCGAAAATACTGTTCCAATTGGACCAGGTTTAGACCTCAAAACTATTTTTCCTAGAAATAACATCTCGTTAGCTTCCCTACGCTTCAAACGGGGGTCAAAACCGACTTACGGATCAAAAGATATGAATTTTCGAAGTTTCCCCGAAAACTAGAATTTCAGCATAAAGCTGCTGCGGGTTCTGCTGGTACAGCACTGGTTTTTCGGCGTTTTCGCCCGAAAACACGACCGATTCAATTACTTTCTTCCAAATAAATACATGGTAATCCTCCATAAATACATACCAACATGTTAGGATAAAAAAAACACCGATTCCACAACATTCGATTTTCACCAAAATCTCACATTCTCAAAACCCAAAAATGTCAAAACTCACAATATCAACCGATTTCAACCAAACGAGTTTCTATAATCTCGGCCTAACCTCATACGACTAATCTACGCAATTTATTTCGAAATTCATCCGTGAAAACATCGATTTCTATCGATTTCCTACAATTCGACCTAAACGGAAAAAACAACGGAAACATAACGAAAACTAACCAAAACATAACCAAACTTCATGAAACTTTAAACAGCAACTCACATACATATAACCAACCAACACATGTATTTATACGACTTTTCGACCGTAAAAACACCGGTTTCTATCGATTTCGTCAAATACGGCATAAACGGAAACATATGGAAAACCAACCAAAACATCCACACAAAACACATACATAATCATACACAAAGTTAGGATAACAATATTTCACACCCTTACCCGGATTCCAAATGATCTAGCTCTTGTTCTTGATGATTTCCACTCTTTTTCCTCTTTTCTTCTCTTTTTCCCTCTTCCTCTTTCTTTCTCTTCTTTTTCTTTCTATCTTTCTCTATTTCTCTCTATTTCTCTTTTCTATCTATTTTCTTTCTTTTCTATTTCTTTTCTCTCATTTTCCACTAAATCAATTAATTCATTTTTTTCACATAATTCTAATTCCACAAAATTCCTAACTTATGATTAATTGAGAAAAGTCTAAAATACCCTTCATTCTAATTTCCCCGAAAACTCTCG
This sequence comes from Lathyrus tuberosus, assembly GCA_022829125.1. Taxonomy (NCBI): domain Eukaryota; kingdom Viridiplantae; phylum Streptophyta; class Magnoliopsida; order Fabales; family Fabaceae; genus Lathyrus; species Lathyrus tuberosus. The sequence continues at coordinate 9,195,624 of JALAZF010000006.1, read as the reverse complement.
AAAACGGTAAAATAACATTTAACACACCAATTTAACAAATAAAATAATTTATCACCCAATTAAAATAAAAGACTCAAGAATAATGGAATAATCAAAATCGGGGCGTTACACTTATCATCACCCTCGCATGGCTACATCGGGTACTATGGTGACAGGAAGTGCATCGTTGGGCTTTGTGGGGTCCAAGGTTGCTTGTACACTTGATGAAAAGCAGCTGACGGATAATACGATGGGAGCTGGTCTACATGTGGGGGCCACTAAGGATAATAAAATACTAAATGGTGGCAGGAAAAAGAAAGTTTTAAATTAAGGCACTTTTATGAAGTGGGTGGCCATTTTACAGGTCCTAACAGGTGGTCTAGGAAGAAAAAATGTGGTAAAGGGAGGAAGGATATCCCAATAATTTTATCTGATGCTGGGGGTGTTTCGTTACCATGCGATATCAGTAGGGAGACAGAAAAGAGGGAGTTCTTCCATGGCGAACAATCGGCGGAATCCGGAATTGAAAGGTGCAATATAAGATTATTTGAGAATTTAGACACTCATCTATGTGACAAGTTGTGGAAGGCAATTTCCAACCTAGGTGTAGTGAAGGGTGAATCAAAGGGTGATTTTCAAAGAAGAATTGCTAAAATGGAGAGAGCTGATAAAGTTAAAATGTTGAGTGGGAAGGCGAATTTAAAAGTGTTGAAATAATTATAGGTTCTTTGAATATTAGAGGAGGGTGCAGTAGAGTCAAAAGGAGTAAAATTTCTCACATTATTTCGAAGGGTAAAGCAGATTTGTTTCTTCTTCAAGAAACTAAAATTCAAGATTTGTCGGATTGTGTAGCTCGAAGCTTTTGGAGAAGGGATGACACAGATTACTCTTTTGCCAATTCGGAGGGGATGTCGGGTGGTTTGCTTATTCTTTGGAAAACTAACTCGATTGAAGTTTTATGTAGCTTCAGTGGTTCTAGATTCTTGGGAGTTAAGGTTAGGTGGAAAACTAAATTTTATTATATTGTCAACATTTATGCTCCGTGTTCTTTTGCTTTGAAAAGAACTTTATGGAAGAAGTTATTAGATATGATGTCCAACTTTGATGAAGGAGAGTGGTTGTTTGGGGGAGATTTTAACGCGGTTAAAAACGCGCATGAGCGGAGAGGTAGAACCGCTTTCAATTCGGGTTCAGACTGGAGGGAGTTTGAGAAGTTTATTTCGATGGGCAATTTGGTGGATTTACCTTGTAAGGGGAAAAAGTATAGTTGGTATGGTGGTGATGGTAATGCTAAAAGTAGAATTGATCGTTTCTTGGTTACTAACGGTGTCATTGATGATTGGGGGGCAGTGGGCCAATTCATTGGGGAGAGGGACATTTCGGATCATTGCCCGATTTGGCTTTTGGTTGATAAAGAGGATTGGGGCCTGAAACCATTTAGAGTTAATAACGAATGGTTTTCTAATCCCTATTTCCTTCCTTTTGTGGAAAAAGAATGGAATAAATTATGCGTGGATGGGAGGAGGGATTTTGTGCTTAAGGAGAAGTTGCGGTTATTAAAAGTGAGTCTTAAATGGTGGAATTCCAACATTTTTGGTAGGTATGATTTGGAGATGGAGGAGGGTGTTAGGGATTTGAATGAAGGGGATGACGAGGATGTAGTTTTTGGGGAGATGGAGGGTGAAGAGTTTTTGGGGAAGAAAAAGAGGGCTAGTAGCAAGTTTTGGATGAATATTAAGATTAAGGAGAATATGCTAATCCAAAAAGCTAGATTGAAGTGGCTTAATGACGGGGATTCTAATAGTAGGTATTTTCATAGAGTTATGAATGAAAGGAGGAGGCGTAATTACATCGGTTCTATAAGGACGAACTATGGTATTATTGATAAGGTGGAGGAGGTCAAGGAAGAAGTTAGGAGACATTTTGCTTCTAAATTTGTTGAGTCGGATTTCGATAGACTGGGGTTGGAAGGCATTTCTTTTAAGGGCAGTAGTCTTTCGGAGAGAGCTTTTCTTGAAGCTCTTTTTTCGGAAGAGGAGATTAAAGAGGCGGTGTGGAGTTGTGACGGATCTAAAACTCCGGATCCCGATGATTACTCTTTTTTATTTATTAAAAAGTGTTGTCTTTTCATGAAGGATGATTTTATTGGTTGTTTTCAAAGCTTTCATTCTGGCGCTTTGTTCTCTAAATCTTTTGTTTCATCCTTCTTGACTTTGGTTCCTAAATCTTCCAACCCTTTGGGCTTGGATGATTTTAGGCCTATATGTCTAGTTGGGTGTGTCTATAAAGCGTTAGCGAAGCTCTTGGCGGCAAGGTTAAAGTTGGTCTTGAACTCGGTTATTTCTAATTCCCAAAGTCCTTTTGTTCCGGGTAGGCAATTGCTCGACGGAGTTTTGGTGGCTAATGAAGTGCTAGACTTTGCTAAGAAGGAGGGAAGACGGTGCTTGCTTTTCAAGGTTAACTTCGAAAAGGTGTATGATAAGGTTAATTGGAACTTTCTCACTTTCATGCTTCGGAAATTGGGTTTTGGGGAGGTTTGGTTGAAATGGATGGGAGCTTTGATTTTCTCGAGTAAGATGTCAGTTTTAGTTAATGGTAGTCCTACGAAGGAATTTATTGTGGAAAGAGGATTGAGACAAGGAAACCCTCTTTCTCCTTTTCTTTATGTGATTGCCGCGGAAGGTCTAAAGGGTATGGTTAGTAAGGCGATGGAGAATGAGGAGTTTGAGGGCTTCAACATTAGAGGAAAATGTTTTGCTGATATTCTTCAATTTGCGGACGATACTTTATTATTTGGTGAAGGAAGTTGGAAGCATCTTTGGGCTATAAAATCGGTTTTGAGAGGTTTTGAATTAGTTTCTGGTTTGGGAATTAATTTTCATAAGAGCAAACTTATTGGTGTGAATATTGGTCCTAGGTTTTTGGAGGTTGCTTCTTTCTTCCTTTCTTGTAGAAGGGAGGATAGCAAATTTGTTTTTCTTGGTATCCCTATTGGGTTCAATTCTAATAGGATCGATATGTGGAAGGAGTTGGTGGGGAAGTTGAAAATGAGGCTTTTTTGTTGGAACAATAAACTTCTTAGTTTTGGGGGAAGACTCACTTTGTTAAAATCGTTGCTCTCTAGTATTTCTATTTTCATGCTCTTTTTTTATAAAACTCCGGTGAAGGTAGTCAAAGAGATTACTAGGATTCAAAGTAATTTCCTTTGGGGGCGCAAGGAGGATAAGAGAAAAATTCATTGGGTGAGTTGAAAGGAGGTGTGCCTCCCTCTTGATAAGGGGGGGGGGGGGGGGGGAGGGGTTGGGATTGAGAAGAGTGGATGTTTTCAATTTGGCTCTTCTTAATAAATGGAGATGGAGGATATTAACGGAAACTAATGCTCTATGGTATAAAGTGCTAAAAGCTAGATATGGAGATATTAATTTGAAAATGGTGGATTCCGGTTGTGTTCCAATTAAGGTGAATTGTGGGTCCTTTTGGTGGAGGGATTTATGTGGTTTAGATAAAGGTTTAGCGAAGAATTGCTTTGTTTCCAATTGTAAATTTTCTATTGATGTCTCGGTGGCTTGCATAGGGGGATGGCTAGATGAGAGGTGGTCGTGGGAAGACTTAGGGGTGGTCGGCCCGGTGGTAGGCGAGGTGGCTGCGGAGATGCGGTGGTTGCACTCTTTGTTGGAGCAATTCTGTCCGCCGGCGAGTGGTGATGATGCCGTTGAGTGGGTGATGAGTCCATCAGAAGGTTACTCGGTGGTTTGGAAGGAGTTAGCCGATTGAATTGGTTTTGAGGATTGGAGAGCTAATAGTAATAAAGAAAGTTTCTTAAAGTGGTATTGAAATTCTGGTATAACAGATCCCAGATGTCCTACATGATGTCGAGACATCTGGTCTGACATAAACAGCAAGGCAATTATAGACATTTAAAGAAGTTGCTGAAAAGTAAAGTGCACACAGAATTTGTTCACCCAGTTCGGTCTAACAACCTACATCTGGGGGCATACCAAGCCAGGAAGGAAGTCCACTATTAGCAGTATCAAATTACAGACTCAACAAACCAGTTGACAATCCACTAACTTAATCACTACCCAATGACCCTTCTATCTAAGTCCTCCCTAGATAAGAGACTTCATCTCACTCCCAATCATCGCAATGATGTCTAGCAGTCAACATCTCAGTCACTGCATCAACAGCTTGATTTCCAAAAACTCTCCAAACACGTAGAAGACACACTCCTATAACAATACCTAGACATGACCCTCATGACTAAGAATAATACTTAGAGTTGCTTAACAGCTTCCTCTAAGAACAATGACCATCTCACAATCCGAGTGGCTCACACATACCAACTCTCCTAGAGAGTGGTTCACAAACTCAGCCCTTAGAATTTACATGATGGCTGGCTTTTTTTTAAACTAGGTTACAATGCTTCTATTTATATCCTTTTTCCCAACTGGATTTGGGTTTTAAATCTCAGCATTTTAACTGCTACAAATCTGCAGAAGATTCTGCTACTAAATAGATCTTCAATTAAATCTTCAATCAAATCTTCAATTAAATATTCAATTAAATCTTTAATTAAATCTTCAATTAAATCTTCATATGTTTTAGCCTTAAAAACAGCAACAAGATCTGCTCCAAATCTGATTGCAACTGAATATATCTTTACCAAGATATTCGCCTACAATCTCTCACTCTCTTCAGCAGAATATCTCTCCAATAACAAAAACACGCAGCCCTAATAAAACAACTCAGACTGATGTTTTATCAACTGATGTCTTAACATCGGGTTTGACATCACCACAGAATCTGCAACCATTTACAACTTAACACAACCAGAATGTTAGAAACTCATGTTGAAACATCAACCATGACATCCACATTGTTTTACCAAAATTCCAGCCAACTACAAGAACTAACAATCTCCCCCTTTGTCTAATTTTGGCTAAAACACTTTCAGCTTGCAGCGAAAAAACACTTACTAGCATTCACAGCACAACCTGCAGCAATACCAACCAGCTGCAACAACTAGTAACAAATTCCCCCTCAAAGCAAGAACCATCATACCAGCTGTTCAAACACGATTACTCCCCCTCAAGCCTATACCAACAAAACTAGGCAACACATGGGCTAACTCTCCCCCTTTTTATCCACAATTGGACACCCTCTGAATCTGACAACTAACATACTCAGAACAAAATCCAGACTTAATAGATGAACAAACATTGGGGTAAATGTATACTGCTGATTCAATCCATTGACATCTTGTCTGACACCATGAAACCAGGTCTAAACTGTCAAGTACACCATGAACCTCACGAGTAACACAATGTCACGACATCTTGTCTGACATTACAATCTTGATAAACAACTTCTTCAACAAAAGATCAACTCCCCCTATCATGGTTAACTAATGCTCTAGATGAAGATGCATATTTGAGCACACTTGCTGAGTACATGCATTATGGTACCATTGTCCCTTTCTCCAAAGGCAGTCATTCCCTATCATACTCTTCATCTTCAGACTTCCAATCAATCAATACCTGATCTACTTCAGTCTTCTCTACATTCTCCATCCAAGGCAGACCTTCTACTTCATCATTCTCCCGTATGACTATGTAGACGCTCCTTAGGCATAATGTATGCACCAAGCTTCAGAACCAGAACAAAATCATCCTTCACCAAGGATATTCAACTAGATAATGTCCCAACACAAGTTAGAACATTTGCCACACACCAAGATATCATCACCATGATTCTTGATATGCTCCACCAACTGGACTTACTATTGTATAGTAATCCAAAGAACTAGAGAATTAAACTCTCATCCACCTTTAAGAAGAATAATCTCCTTGAGTCTTCAACTCTTCACCCTTCTGCCCAAGAGTAACTTGTTCCAAGACAATCCTCAATAATAACCAGCTGCCACACTCTGATTATCTTGATTCTTCGAATCCACTTCTGAGATCAACCAAATGCCACAGTTTGATCACCTCATTCATGAATCCTCATATGAAAACAACCAAATGCCACATTTTGACCTTTTTCACGTTTGTCAGAACTCTCACAAAGATATCTTGATCCACCAAGGAAACTTGATCTTCAAGTCACATGTTCCACTTGCTCAAAAGCAAACACACTTAGACTCCCTAAGCCATGGTCATGTAACATCTTCTCCTTCCTGCAGCTCCCGCAAACTGCCATGAGAACGATCTTTTTGAAGCATCCTATTGTTCATTCCTGTAGATCACCCTATCATTAGCTGATGTGCCATATCACCAGCTGAGACTCCTGATGTTATGCTAGATGTCAGAACATTATGTCATCCAACTGTTGAATTTAGGTCTACCTTCTGCCACTCAGAAGAACCTCCTCCCTTTGCATAAACAGATTTCCATGCTCTCATAGACTTGATTCAACAATCAAGTTTGAGTAGACAACCTCCATCCTGCTTAGAAACTCCAAAGACTTCAAACCTACCACATCTGAATCTTCAGAAAATAAGTAGTCCAAGACTATCCCATAGCAATACTAAAGAAAGTCACTTCCCTTAGTAGAGCCGTCAGTAGAAAGCCAGAGATAACTGCCACTTATCCTCGACCTTCACAACCAGAGCAAACACCATGCTCCAAACCACTTAGATCAGAAATAAACTGATCCAAGCTGTAACCATCAAGATTATGATGTCTTCATAGTCTTTCATCTTCATCTTCAATAGCACCACCATCTGGACAAGTCATTCACAATACTTTCTAGGAACATATGCTAAGCAATAATCCCAGGTCAACACCTAGGCGACTTGTGAGCGAATGTAGAACCCCTCCAATGATTCTCCAAACCTCTGATGAAAAGATGTTAAAACAATATACAGAACATCCTTAATCTTGTCTTTCAAGGATAATCAATTAAATACTTGTGAATTTCACAAATAGCAATTGATCCCTGTGGTTTAACCCTTCTTCAGATTCCAGCATCTTCTGAATCTTCTTCATGACAGACCATTATGACAACCATTCATACCACAAAAGCCTTCCAGGTTAGGTCAGTGTCTTGATCTTTTACTCCACCCTGAGCAAAGAACTGAGATGATGTTTCAACATCAGTCCCGACATTAGTCTAAATCACATTAAACATCTCCTATGGATTTGGAGACTACAACCATATTAATCCACACATATCTCTTGTAGGGAACACACGAGAACATATCAACATCTGATCAACTTCCAAGATCAGACCAACAAAACTGCAGTAACTTGCATAACACACTCTTCCAGAAGCTTCTTCTTATAAGCACAAGGTTCAGACCTCTTGTCTAACTTAAGAGTGATAACTGCGATCCTGCTGGATAAACATACCATAGACAATATTCTACTTCCAATCCTTCAAGCCACAAAACTGAAAGAGCTCATACAAACACCAATTGACCACAGGCTGATTTACACTGCTACTGCACACAAACTCTTGGATGCATTTTCCCTATAAAATTTTCCTCAGACATTTTAGTTTAAACAAGGATCATTTCCTTCTCTTCTGCTATCAAGATAACTACCTTTTCTTCAACCAGCTCCAACTGAAATGCTATGACATTATGAACAACATCTCAAAAATTATTCAACTTCATAGCTTCAGTGATCCTTCAAAACAGCTACAATCTAATAGGTCTTTGACTTAGCATTTACCATAAACTGCTGATGTGTAGCGCGATGTCGAGACATTAGAATTGACATATTAAGCTCAGCTTCTTTCTTGATGAAACTTCCTCCAGTTCATGATTTTGAAAATCAGAAACATGTATCTTCACAAGAGAATTCATCTTCAGATATACCAGAACTACATTTGACATCATAACCAGGAAGATCCTCCTAATTAGGTCACCACAACTAAGCTTAAGAGATAACTTATCAAGATCTTCACTCCCGCATGAAAGATTTGACAGTGATACTCTTTTGCTTTGACTCCACCCTCTTCTTTCACCATCAAGAAAATTGATAAAGAAAGAATCAATGTTCTGGATAGATTGGTCTTCAATGCCTGATTTGAAATATATTCTTCTTCTAAAAAAAACTGAAACTTCCATGTTATACAGTCTTTAATAAGATCCATTCACCTTTTGATCACTTCTTTCCCAAAACAAAGATATGAGATAATCCTCAAGTATCTTTGGCATCTCTAACTAAACGGTTGAAGCTGTCTTGCATAAACTACAACATCATAGAATATCCTACTGAGGAGACCAAACCCTAATGTCTTTCCAAGAGAGTACCTTCCTAGAATCTCACCACCATAGATACAAGAACTAACCAGGGTTACATCAGATACCATGCAGCGGAACACACAACAACTCCTCAACAACCTTCAGGCACTACTCAATAATCCTTGCACACCATCACCATAAACCAAGTGCCAACAAATCAAACTCACAACAGCAGTTCTCCTGATAACAACAGACAGGTCCAATACATACCCTGTCATGAATAGTCCGTCCTTCACTTCAGGGATCATACAAATAACTATATGAACTGACCAAGTCCATAACTCAGCAAAACTATCTTCCTTGCTCATGAACCAGAAAGTATATTCCCTAGATCTCATCCAGAAACAGACAGGATGCCTGCTCTGATACCAATTGAAATTCTGGTATAACAGATCCCAAATGTCCTACATGATGTCGAGACATCTGGTCTGACATAAACAGCAAGCCAATTATAGATATTTAAAGAAGTTGCTGAAAAGTAAAGTGCACACAGAATTTGTTCATCCAGTTCGGTCTAACAACCTACATCTGGGGGCATACCAAGCCAGGAAGGAAGTCCAATATTAGCAGTATCAAATTACATACTCAACAAACTAGTTGACAATCCACTAACTTAATCACTACCCAATGACCCTTCTATCTAAGTCCTCCATAGATAAGAGACTCCATCTCACTCCCAATCATCGCAATGATGTCTAGCAGTCAACATCTCAGTCACTGCATCAACAGCTTGATTTCCAAAAACTCTCCAAACACGTAGAAGACACACTCCTATAACAATACCTAGACATGACCCTCATGACTAAGAACAATACTTAGAGTTGCTTAACAGCTTCCTCTAAGAACAATGACCATCTCACAATCCGAGTGGTTCACACATACCAACTCTCCTAGAGAGTGGTTCACAAACTCAGCCCTTAGAATTTACATGATGGCTGGCTTTTTTTTTAACTAGGTTACAATGCTTCTATTTATATCATTTTTCCTAACTGGATTTGGGCTTTAAATCTCAGCATATTAACTGCTACAAATCTGCAGAAGATTCTGCTACTAAATAGATCTTCAATTAAATCTTCAATCAAATCTTCAATTAAATCTTCAATTAAATCTTCATATCTTTTAGCCTTAAAAACAGCAACAAGATCAGCTCCAAATCTGATTGCAACTGAATATATCTTTACCAAGATATTCGCCTACAATCTCTCACTCTCTTCAGCAGAATATCTCTCCAATAACAAAAACACGCAGCCCTAATAAAACAACTCAGACTGATGTTTTATCAACTGATGTCTTAACATCGGGTTTGACATCACCACAGAATCTGCAACCATTTACAACTTAACACAACCAGAATGTTAGAAACTCATGTTGAAACATCAACCATGACATCCACATTGTTTTACCAAAATTCCAGCCAACTACAAGAACTAACAATCTCCCCCTTTGTCTAATTTTGGCTAAAACACTTTCAGCTTGCAGCGAAAAAACACTTACTAGCATTCACAGCACAACCTGCAGCAATACCAACCAGCTGCAACAACTAGTAACAAATTCCCCCTCAAAGCAAGAACCATCATACCAGCTGTTCAAACACGATTACTCCCCCTCAAGCCTATACCAACAAAACTAGGCAACACATGGGCTAACTCTCCCCCTTTTTATCCACAATTGGACACCCTCTGAATCTGACAACTAACATACTCAGAACAAAATCCAGACTTAATAGATGAACAAACATTGGGGTAAATGTATACTGCTGATTCAATCCATTGACATCTTGTCTGACACCATGAAACCAGGTCTAAACTGTCAAGTACACCATGAACCTCACGAGTAACACAATGTCACGACATCTTGTCTGACATTACAATCTTGATAAACAACTTCTTCAACAAAAGATCAACTCCCCCTATCATGGTTAACTAATGCTCTAGATGAAGATGCATATTTGAGCACACTTGCTGAGTACATGCATTATGGTACCATTGTCCCTTTCTCCAAAGGCAGTCATTCCCTATCATACTCTTCATCTTCAGACTTCCAATCAATCAATACCTGATCTACTTCAGTCTTCTCTACATTCTCCATCCAAGGCAGACCTTCTACTTCATCATTCTCCCGTATGACTATGTAGACGCTCCTTAGGCATAATGTATGCACCAAGCTTCAGAACCAGAACAAAATCATCCTTCACCAAGGATATTCAACTAGATAATGTCCCAACACAAGTTAGAACATTTGCCACACACCAAGATATCATCACCATGATTCTTGATATGCTCCACCAACTGGACTTACTATTGTATAGTAATCCAAAGAACTAGAGAATTAAACTCTCATCCACCTTTAAGAAGAATAATCTCCTTGAGTCTTCAACTCTTCACCCTTCTGCCCAAGAGTAACTTGTTCCAAGACAATCCTCAATAATAACCAGCTGCCACACTCTGATTATCTTGATTCTTCGAATCCACTTCTGAGATCAACCAAATGCCACAGTTTGATCACCTCATTCATGAATCCTCATATGAAAACAACCAAATGCCACATTTTGACCTTTTTCACGTTTGTCAGAACTCTCACAAAGATATCTTGATCCACCAAGGAAACTTGATCTTCAAGTCACATGTTCCACTTGCTCAAAAGCAAACACACTTAGACTCCCTAAGCCATGGTCATGTAACATCTTCTCCTTCCTGCAGCTCCCGCAAACTGCCATGAGAACGATCTTTTTGAAGCATCCTATTGTTCATTCCTGTAGATCACCCTATCATTAGCTGATGTGCCATATCACCAGCTGAGACTCCTGATGTTATGCTAGATGTCAGAACATTATGTCATCCAACTGTTGAATTTAGGTCTACCTTCTGCCACTCAGAAGAACCTCCTCCCTTTGCATAAACAGATTTCCATGCTCTCATAGACTTGATTCAACAATCAAGTTTGAGTAGACAACCTCCATCCTGCTTAGAAACTCCAAAGACTTCAAACCTACCACATCTGAATCTTCAGAAAATAAGTAGTCCAAGACTATCCCATAGCAATACTAAAGAAAGTCACTTCCCTTAGTAGAGCCGTCAGTAGAAAGCCAGAGATAACTGCCACTTATCCTCGACCTTCACAACCAGAGCAAACACCATGCTCCAAACCACTTAGATCAGAAATAAACTGATCCAAGCTGTAACCATCAAGATTATGATGTCTTCATAGTCTTTCATCTTCATCTTCAATAGCACCACCATCTGGACAAGTCATTCACAATACTTTCTAGGAACATATGCTAAGCAATAATCCCAGGTCAACACCTAGGCGACTTGTGAGCGAATGTAGAACCCCTCCAATGATTCTCCAAACCTCTGATGAAAAGATGTTAAAACAATATACAGAACATCCTTAATCTTGTCTTTCAAGGATAATCAATTAAATACTTGTGAATTTCACAAATAGCAATTGATCCCTGTGGTTTAACCCTTCTTCAGATTCCAGCATCTTCTGAATCTTCTTCATGACAGACCATTATGACAACCATTCATACCACAAAAGCCTTCCAGGTTAGGTCAGTGTCTTGATCTTTTACTCCACCCTGAGCAAAGAACTGAGATGATGTTTCAACATCAGTCCCGACATTAGTCTAAATCACATTAAACATCTCCTATGGATTTGGAGACTACAACCATATTAATCCACACATATCTCTTGTAGGGAACACACGAGAACATATCAACATCTGATCAACTTCCAAGATCAGACCAACAAAACTGCAGTAACTTGCATAACACACTCTTCCAGAAGCTTCTTCTTATAAGCACAAGGTTCAGACCTCTTGTCTAACTTAAGAGTGATAACTGCGATCCTGCTGGATAAACATACCATAGACAATATTCTACTTCCAATCCTTCAAGCCACAAAACTGAAAGAGCTCATACAAACACCAATTGACCACAGGCTGATTTACACTGCTACTGCACACAAACTCTTGGATGCATTTTCCCTATAAAATTTTCCTCAGACATTTTAGTTTAAACAAGGATCATTTCCTTCTCTTCTGCTATCAAGATAACTACCTTTTCTTCAACCAGCTCCAACTGAAATGCTATGACATTATGAACAACATCTCAAAAATTATTCAACTTCATAGCTTCAGTGATCCTTCAAAACAGCTACAATCTAATAGGTCTTTGACTTAGCATTTACCATAAACTGCTGATGTGTAGCGCGATGTCGAGACATTAGAATTGACATATTAAGCTCAGCTTCTTTCTTGATGAAACTTCCTCCAGTTCATGATTTTGAAAATCAGAAACATGTATCTTCACAAGAGAATTCATCTTCAGATATACCAGAACTACATTTGACATCATAACCAGGAAGATCCTCCTAATTAGGTCACCACAACTAAGCTTAAGAGATAACTTATCAAGATCTTCACTCCCGCATGAAAGATTTGACAGTGATACTCTTTTGCTTTGACTCCACCCTCTTCTTTCACCATCAAGAAAATTGATAAAGAAAGAATCAATGTTCTGGATAGATTGGTCTTCAATGCCTGATTTGAAATATATTCTTCTTCTAAAAAAAACTGAAACTTCCATGTTATACAGTCTTTAATAAGATCCATTCACCTTTTGATCACTTCTTTCCCAAAACAAAGATATGAGATAATCCTCAAGTATCTTTGGCATCTCTAACTAAACGGTTGAAGCTGTCTTGCATAAACTACAACATCATAGAATATCCTACTGAGGAGACCAAACCCTAATGTCTTTCCAAGAGAGTACCTTCCTAGAATCTCACCACCATAGATACAAGAACTAACCAGGGTTACATCAGATACCATGCAGCGGAACACACAACAACTCCTCAACAACCTTCAGGCACTACTCAATAATCCTTGCACACCATCACCATAAACCAAGTGCCAACAAATCAAACTCACAACAGCAGTTCTCCTGATAACAACAGACAGGTCCAATACATACCCTGTCATGAATAGTCCGTCCTTCACTTCAGGGATCATACAAATAACTATATGAACTGACCAAGTCCATAACTCAGCAAAACTATCTTCCTTGCTCATGAACCAGAAAGTATATTCCCTAGATCTCATCCAGAAACAGACAGGATGCCTGCTCTGATACCAATTGAAATTCTGGTATAACAGATCCCAAATGTCCTACATGATGTCGAGACATCTGGTCTGACATAAACAGCAAGCCAATTATAGATATTTAAAGAAGTTGCTGAAAAGTAAAGTGCACACAGAATTTGTTCATCCAGTTCGGTCTAACAACCTACATCTGGGGGCATACCAAGCCAGGAAGGAAGTCCAATATTAGCAGTATCAAATTACATACTCAACAAACTAGTTGACAATCCACTAACTTAATCACTACCCAATGACCCTTCTATCTAAGTCCTCCATAGATAAGAGACTCCATCTCACTCCCAATCATCGCAATGATGTCTAGCAGTCAACATCTCAGTCACTGCATCAACAGCTTGATTTCCAAAAACTCTCCAAACACGTAGAAGACACACTCCTATAACAATACCTAGACATGACCCTCATGACTAAGAACAATACTTAGAGTTGCTTAACAGCTTCCTCTAAGAACAATGACCATCTCACAATCCGAGTGGTTCACACATACCAACTCTCCTAGAGAGTGGTTCACAAACTCAGCCCTTAGAATTTACATGATGGCTGGCTTTTTTTTTAACTAGGTTACAATGCTTCTATTTATATCATTTTTCCTAACTGGATTTGGGCTTTAAATCTCAGCATATTAACTGCTACAAATCTGCAGAAGATTCTGCTACTAAATAGATCTTCAATTAAATCTTCAATCAAATCTTCAATTAAATCTTCAATTAAATCTTCATATCTTTTAGCCTTAAAAACAGCAACAAGATCAGCTCCAAATCTGATTGCAACTGAATATATCTTTACCAAGATATTCGCCTACAATCTCTCACTCTCTTCAGCAGAATATCTCTCCAATAACAGAAACACGCAACCCTAATAAAACAACTCAGACTGATGTTTTATCGACTGATGTCTTAACATCGGGTTTGACATCAGCACAGAATCTGCAACCATTTACAACTTAACACAACCAGAATGTTAGAAACTCATGTTGAAACATCAACCATGACATCTGTAACACCCCCTTTCTATACCCCCAAATAATAACATAAATCATTTAGGCACATATTAAAAAAAATTCGCCAGAGTACGATTAAAACATAGTATAAAAGAGGCATGTCACATCATACACGCATTTAATACATACAACACCTGCTCAAAATATTGATATGCAACAGTGGGGTAACTTGCCACAGAGGAACTTTGTCCTTACACCCACATCTCAATATTTAGAATAAAAGCGGAAAATCCAAACATTGAAATACATCCAAGTATATATATACGTAGATATATACATCACCAAGTATCATCCATCATTATAAGTCATGTTTGCATAAACATTCATCAACAAGATACATGTACAAACGTATCACAAAATAATAATATACATCCTAGCTACCCGGTGCTACATATCAGAGCCCACCGACCAAAAGAATGAAGACACGCTTCACAAAAAGACCTCCAACATACCTACTCTGCAATGCCTCATAGAGCATTATAAAACAGCAGAAAGGTGAGAAATATTATCATAATAACAATGCATATAATTATATATATATATAAGCATAAAAATGCACCTATTACACATTCTCACCACAATTCATCACATTTTCATTCATATACATCACAATGTATATATATATATATCCACCAAGCATATTCATCATGCACACTTTCACAATTCTCAATCATTCCGTATAAACATACACAATTATGTTCATTCAACAACACATCATTATAAAGATGATAAATTCAAATCATAGAGACCGACTCACGACTCTATGCAAATGCAATGCGGTACCGACTCAATCATCACTAGTTCACTCAGGAACTCTGCTGGATCCATCGCTCGTTACCGAAGTAACTCCCCGTCGGGCCTACGATGTTCACCCACTGCTCACACCCCACATGGGCACACGACCCGATCGCTCACACCCCACACGGGCACACGATCCGATTTCTCACACCCCACATGGGCACACAATCATTTGTAATCATCGCTCACACCTCACATAGGCACACGACGTTACAACAGATTCTCATTAGAATCGCACAACACAAGAATGTATTTCATGATGCTTCACATGCAAAATGACACAAGACATTCTTGAAATGCGTACATATTCACAATATATTCATGCATTCATCTCATACAATCACATACAATCTATATACATTCACATCAATGCATTATTGTATGATTCACATTCAAAACACACATTCGAAATGGAAAAAGTCACAACAAGATACTATTCCCGACTTTCCAACATAATTAAATCGACTAACAATTTCCAAGTCATCATAATAAGAAAGAACATTCCATTAGCTTTCTAATGCATCAAACCACGCCTCAAACCGAACCACAGATCAAAAGTTATGCAGAAAACAAAATTACACGAACAGCACTGTTCGCTGGGCGAACCTCCCTCGCGAGCATTCGCTAGCTACTTCGCTAGGCGAACATCCCTCGCGAGCATTCGCTAGCCCCTTCGCTAGGCGAGTGTTCCAGCGAACCAACTGTTAGCTAGAAACAGACACAAAGTTCGCTAGGCGAGCACTTGGCGAACCAAGTCAGAACCAAACAGAGCCAAAAATGTAACACCCCAATTCCCATCGCGAATAAATAATACATAAATAAAATCAGAGTAACTAAAAAGTTATTTTTCCGACAGAAACAAGGATGTCACATTTAAATAAACAAAATATCATCCCTGCTCATAAGTTAGATACATAGCATAAACTAGAATACCCTCAATTGGGAAACTTTTCCATAAAAAGGTAATACCAAATATATTCCACAATTATATACATAAATAACATAATCGTTTCCCCGACTCCCGTGCTACGTATCAGAGCAGACACCAAGACCGACAACAGAACGGAGGGCTAGTCTCCACAAAGGACCTCCAGCAACTCTAATCTGCAATGCCTCATAGAGCATTATAAAACAGCAGAAGGGTGAGAAATAACAACTAAATCAAGATTGTACAATAATATGCAAACACACATTCAAACACATGTATAAATCATCTCACCCATACCATCACATATACTAACACATATAGCATACCACAAATACAACATACCACACATAATAAATCAAATCATGATTTTTCCACACATAACGCATCCATTCACAATTCTCACCACAATTCATCACAACTCACTCATATACATCGCAATGTATATATGTACAAAACCAAGCATATTCATCATGCAAACTTCCACAATTCTTATCACTCCACATAAACATACATATTTATGTTTATTCATCAATGCACAAATATAGAGATGATAAATGCAAATCATAGAGACCGACTCACGACTCTATGCAAATGCAATGCGGTACCGACTCAATCATCTCAAGTTCACTCAGGAACTTCTGCTGGAACCATCGCTCGTTACCAAAGTAACTCCCCGTCGGGCCTACGATGTTCACCCACCGCTCACACCTCCACCAAGAGAGGCTCACAGTGTTTATGGATCGCTCACACCTCCACCGAGAGAGGCTCACGACCGATTGCTCACACCTCCACCAAGAGAGGCTCACAACCCGATTGCTCACACCTCCACCAAGAGAGGCTCACAATCGCCTATAACCGTCGCTCACACCTCCACCGAGAGAGGCTTACGATGTTATAGCGGATTCTCATTAGAATCCCTCAGCACAAGAATGCACATCATTATGCTACACATGATAATGACACAAGGCATTCTTGAAATGCATACATGTATACAAACATTGTCATGCATTCATCTCTTACAATCACATACAATTCATCAATATGAATTATTTCGCCAACTTTATTCATGCATTAGAAATCAATCCAACAATGCATTTACTTGCCATACGGCCACCAATTAGCATACATTGAACTTCACGTAAGCAATTCATTTTCATACACACATGTAATCATAAACATGCATATAAAACCAATTACAACATATCACATTCCCTTGCCCTTCGGCCACACTTTATCATCACAACATGTCATCACATGGACTATCATTACTCAACATCATACAAGGCATACACATTAATATCAATGCCACATTGTATGTTACACAACCAATATACACATCATCATATTCATGCATTGAAAACAATTCAAACAATGCATTTCATCACCTACCACAACAATCATACAAATCACAATGACTTCCACAAGGGATTCACACCACAAAGGCTACCCACGACACATCATAACAACATACATTGATATTCAATCAAACAAGGTATTTTTACCACACAACAACATCATTAATCACGCCTCGAAGTCTAATCCAAAACAATGCACATCTTTGCCACAAGACCACAAACTATCATCACAACATTTCATCATGTATATTCACATCATATAACGGTCTACAAGCTACACGTTACATGTCACAAGTATATATCACGCTAACACATCAATCGCACACATTATACGCGATAAAAACCCGACAACCCAACACTTTTCCAAAACCACGACCTAAATAATTCATCTACTTCCCTCCAAACCATTTTTAATAGAAAGAGCTTTTCATTAGCTTTCCAACGCTTCAAACGGCGACCAAAACGGACTTACGGTTTGAAAATTACGACAAAAACAAAATTGGAAAATATCATGTTCGCTCCAGTATTCGCTAGGCGAACCCTAGCGAACCAAGGCAGTGGAAAACAGTCATAAAGTTCACTAGGCGAACCTTCTAGCGAACATTCGCCAGTTCCTTCACTGGGGTTCGCTAGGCGAACCTGCGAAACCCAGAAATCGCAGCAGCGTCAACCTAGGTCATATGGGACCAAAATACATCATTTTTATCACCCAAACCCTTCTAATTCATACCAGAACAACCATAACATGTTTAGACATAATCAACGAGTATTCTACGCGGTTTATATCGAATTTCATCCGTGAAAACATCGATTTCTATCAATTACTCCTAATTTTAATCGATAAGAAAAAGTCGAGAAACAACCAAAACAATCACAACAAACAACACATATACATACACAAGCAAGATATAATTGAAACTTCTCACCCTTACCCGATTAATCGCGCTTGAAACGGAGAATCTTCGATTTTCTTCTCTTTCTCCTCTTTTCTTTCCTCTTCCTTTCTATCTTCTCTTTTCTTTCTCTCTATTTTCTTTTCTCTCTTTTTCTTTCCACTTTCTATTTATAACAAAATATCTAACTACCCAAAATGACCATTTTGCCCTTACGCTCAAATATCTCCCAAACGCTCTCAAAATGCGATAAAACATAAACATACCGATGAAATATATTTCGGAAATAAAAGTTGAAAAGAAATAATAATTTAATACAACTATTTTATCTATCTGAGAAATTAACCAATTAGCAGGTATAATACCATAAATTCACATATTTCACAAAATTCAAATAAATGAAATAAATCAATAGAGTTAAACGAATCGGGGCGTTACAATTCTCCCCCACTTAGACATTTTCGTCCTCGAAAATATACTGAGACGAACAACTCCGAACACGACTCTCGCATCCGACCCACAAACCAACATGCCAACAAAAGGCACACCACGAATAACACAACTGACAAACCACCTCGCTAACAACGACTACAACAATGCCACGACAACGGCAACAACCACAACGACCAAATGCAATGCCCATACAATGCACTTGATCACCAACTCACAACTCATAGAAAACCAAGATACCAACACACAGGTTCACTCTAGAACCGAAACACAACAAGAACATAAAATTCCACGACACCACAAGGTCGCAACAACATCAACAAAACCAGAACACCAACAGCAATGCTACGATTCACCAATCGAACATGCAACCAAACATCCATCTACATAGTAGCCCATGGATAACATTTGAACCTTTCACCTAACACTTCCATTCTAAAACATCCCATGGTCTCTTCACTCCTAAATGTTCCCAATGTTCAACCTATGACCTCTTACAAGTCCCACACGCAAATACAAATTGTGCCACACCACGCATCCGCTGCGCACTCTGATTACTCGTAACCATCAAAATTACCAATTTCACGTCCAAAGTCTAACTCTTTCTCATTTTCACCAAAAATCACTGTTCACTGTTAATATACCCAACCGCACACTATCAAACGTCAATTCACACACCAACCCAAGTCTCTAAATCCTCCCAAAAGTTCCCACTTTTTAACCATCAAAGCAGACATAAACTTTACCAATAGGATAATTCGAGCCAAAGTCATAACTAATCAGGAGTTCCAATCATCCGACCGTGCCTCAATCCGAGTCACCAATCAAAAGTTATAAAGGAAACAAAATTGGAAAACCTGCCATGTTCGCTAGGCGAACCTTCTAGCGAACCCTCGCCTTTCCGTTCACTCCGCGAACCCCTTGGCGAACCAAGTCAGAACCAAACAGAGCCAAAAACACCCAAAGTTTGCTAGGCGAACAACTCAGCGAACCTTCGCTGATGCCTTCGCTAGGCGAATACCCGTAGCGAACATTCGCTACCCTTCGCTGATTGGTTCGCTAGGCGAACCTGCGAAAACTCAGAATTACAACAGTCTTGTTACTCATCCAAAACTGTCCATTCCTCCATCCAAACACCTTGAACCTAAAACCCTTAAAATAATACCTCTCAATGTAGAACTGCATCTACTTCCGATGGATCCACAATCATACTCTCATCTAAAATAACATATCCAATAAACTAACCTTTTTCAACCCAAATTCTCACTCTAATAACTCAGCATAAAACTTCGTCTCTTTTTGACACTTGTAATTCAAATCCCAAACACTCTACCTGTTCTTCCTCTGAGTTTATAACAGATCTGAATATCCTCAATCAAAGCCATTACGAACTTATCTACATAAATATGGAAGATACGATTCCTCTACTCCATAAATATTACAGACGCCTTACTATCACCGAGCAACATCACTGCACGTTGGAATGCCCAAACAAACCAAACCTCATTCAAACTTGTCCAGACTCACATACAAGCTTAATCGAGTAAATAACAGCCTATACCGACGATAACAAACATAACCATTCACATTAAATCAATCAAAACCTCAACTCACACCATTCACCACTCTTATCCAACATTCCATCCAATTGCGATTTCACTCAAACTCAACCAAACCATTCTAGTTATCTATTCATGAAAGTGGACACTTATTCTCAGTCGTTACCTCAATTAACTGTTAGTAATCCATACGCAATTTCTCCTCTTAACAGTCCAAATTCCATAAATCCCCACGTGTAGCAACAACCATCCCAAAAGAACTCTCAAATAGTACATTCACACTTAAGGTTTTCTCAAAATTTCCATTAACAATTTATAATTCCAAAGACTCCAAGCCTCTCCAGAACTTTAAGTTTCGCTTTCCATAGTCTCAATAACAATACCATCATAATGCTTGTTATTCCATTCAATCATCTCTCCATTTTGTTACTATCCATACTGGGGCTCCACAAGACGACACACTTGGCCTCACAATTCTCCTTTCCAGTAAATCTTCTAACTGCTCCATCAGTCCAGGTACTTCTAATACTAACATCCAATATTCCATCCGGGAATACATCTAAAAATTACGCACAACCGGTAGCTCATCACTGTGTCCTTTCTGCTAATTCCTAGAAAACTATCGTCACAAACATAATAACATCTTAGTTTCACGTCTTAAAAGTTATTTTACTTACTTAGCAGATTAAACCTCAAATCCTTACCTTCGTCCAATTTGAGTTCACACTTTACTCTCTGAGAACAACCTTTAACAATACCCAATCGTTCTCTCCCAATGACTTCCCAACTCGACCGACATACCAAGAAAAACCTCTAATCCGTCTCATCTTCCAGTATAAGAGTCTTCATCAACTCATCAAAGCAATCCGTAATCATTTTCTCAATTCCAAATAATTCATGGCACACACTATCCAAGCTGGAAAGACCCGTCTATTCCATCCAACATAATTCCCGTCTACTATCAACAAGAGATTAAGGGTGATCAGTTCCTCAATTTGTCAATAGACAGCCGATAATCATGATGGGGCATAAACCGTCTTTACCAAACTATAATAGCCGTTCTTGCATCCCATACATAAAGCTACCTAAGGCCTAAATCCTTAGTTGACATGAACCTTACCTTCGCATTCCCTTCGGGATCGGGAACAACACTGTCCTAACAACACTTACAATCTTGCAATCAACGGCACACTGAGCCCACACTCCACAACCGAAACAACTTGGAGAAGTACCAGCTTCTCCCCCACTTATCTCATTCTAAATCCTACAGACAAAGGATTAGAAAACCAGAAAGTACTGACAGTGCTCCACACACATATCACGTACTAAGGGACAAACAACAATGACAGTATTCAACTGTCACACCAACTGACTCAACAACTCGGCCGGACGGACCGACCTGCTCTGATACCACTAATGTAACACCCCAATTCCCATCGCGAATAAATAATACATAAATAAAATCAAAGTAACTAAAAAGTTATTTTTCCGACAGAAACAAGGATGTCACATTTAAATAAACAAAATATCATCCCTGCTCATAAGTTAGATACATAGCATAAACTAGAATACCCTCAATTGGGAAACTTTTCCATAAAAAGGTAATACCAAATATATTCCACAATTATATACATAAATAACATAATCGTTTCCCCGACTCCCGTGCTACGTATCAGAGCAGACACCAAGACCGACAACAGAACGGAGGGCTAGTCTCCACAAAGGACCTCCAGCAACTCTAATCTGCAATGCCTCATAGAGCATTATAAAACAGCAGAAGGGTGAGAAATAACAACTAAATCAAGATTGTATAATAATATGCAAACACACATTCAAACACATGTATAAATCATCTCACCCATACCATCACATATACTAACACATATAGCATACCACAAATACAACATACCACACATAATAAATCAAATCATGATTTTTCCACACATAAGGCATCCATTCACAATTCTCACCACAATTCATCACAACTCACTCATATACATCGCAATGTATATATGTACAAAACCAAGCATATTCATCATGCAAACTTCCACAATTCTTATCACTCCACATAAACATACATATTTATGTTTATTCATCAATGCACAAATATAGAGATGATAAATGCAAATCATAGAGACCGACTCACGACTCTATGCAAATGCAATGCGGTACCGACTCAATCATCTCAAGTTCACTCAGGAACTTCTGCTGGAACCATCGCTCGTTACCAAAGTAACTCCCCGTCGGGCCTACGATGTTCACCCACCGCTCACACCTCCACCAAGAGAGGCTCACAGTGTTTATGGATCGCTCACACCTCCACCGAGAGAGGCTCACGACCGATTGCTCACACCTCCACCAAGAGAGGCTCACAACCCGATTGCTCACACCTCCACCAAGAGAGGCTCACAATCGCCTATAACCGTCGCTCACACCTCCACCGAGAGAGGCTCACGATGTTATAGCGGATTCTCATTAGAATCCCTCAGCACAAGAATGCACATCATTATGCTACACATGATAATGACACAAGGCATTCTTGAAATGCATACATGTATACAAACATTGTCATGCATTCATCTCTTACAATCACATACAATTCATCAATATGAATTATTTCACCAACTTTATTCATGCATTAGAAATCAATCCAACAATGCATTTACTTGCCATACGGCCACCAATTAGCATACATTGAACTTCACGTAAGCAATTCATTTTCATACACACATGTAATCATAAACATGCATATGAAACCAATTACAACATATCACATTCCCTTGCCCTTCGGCCACACTTTATCATCACAACATGTCATCACATGCACTATCATTACTCAACATCATACAAGGCATACACATTAATATCAATGCCACATTGTATGTTACACAACCAATATACACATCATCATATTCATGCATTGAAAACAATTCAAACAATGCATTTCATCACCTACCACAACAATCATACAAATCACAATGACTTCCACAAGGGATTCACACCACAAAGGCTACCCACGACACATCATAACAACATACATTGATATTCAATCAAACAAGGTATTTTTACCACACAACAACATCATTAATCACGCCTCGAAGTCTAATCCAAAACAATGCACATCTTTGCCACAAGGCCACAAACTATCATCACAACATTTCATCATGTATATTCACATCATATAACGGTCTACAAGCTACAAGTTACATGTCACAAGTATATATCATGCTAACACATCAATCGCACACATTATACGCGATAAAAACCCGACAACCCAACACTTTTCCAAAACCACGACCTAAATAATTCATCTACTGCCCTCCAAACCATTTTTAATAGAAATAGCTTTTCATTAGCTTTCCAACGCTTCAAACGGCGACCAAAACGGACTTACGGTTTGAAAATTACGACAAAAACAAAATTGGAAAATATCATGTTCGCTCCAGTATTCGCTAGGCGAACCCTAGCGAACCAAGGCAGTGGAAAACAGTCATAAAGTTCGCTAGGCGAACCCTAGCGAACCAAGGCAGTGGAAAACAGTCATAAAGTTCGCTAGGCGAACCTTCTAGCGAACATTCGCCAGTTCCTTCACTGGGGTTCGCTAGGCGAACCTGCGAAACCCAGAAATCGCAGCAGCGTCAACCTAGGTCATATGGGACCAAAATACATCATTTTTATCACCCAAACCCTTCTAATTCATACCAGAACAACCAAAACATGTTTAGACATAATCAACGAGTATTCTACGCGGTTTATATCGAATTTCATCCGTGAAAACATCGATTTCTATCAATTACTCCTAATTTTAATCGATAAGAAAAAGTCGAGAAACAACCAAAACAATCACAACAAACAACACATATACATACACAAGCAAGATATAATTGAAACTTCTCACCCTTACCCGATTAATCGCGCTTGAAACGGAGAATCTTCGATTTTCTTCTCTTTCTCCTCTTTTCTTTCCTCTTCCTTTCTATCTTCTCTTTTCTTTCTCTCTATTTTCTTTTCTCTCTTTTTCTTTCCACTTTCTATTTATAACAAAATATCTAACTACCCAAAATGACCATTTTGCCCTTACGCTCAAATATCTCCCAAACGCTCTCAAAATGCGATAAAACATAAACATACCGATGAAATATATTTCGGAAATAAAAGTTGAAAAGAAATAATAATTTAATACAACTATTTTATCTATCTGAGAAATTAACCAATTAGCAGGTATAATACCATAAATTCACATATTTCACAAAATTCAAATAAATGAAATAAATCAATAGAGTTAAACGAATCGGGGCGTTACAAAAAACACCCAAAGTTCGCTAGGCGAACACTCTTAGCGAACCTTCGCTCATGCCTTCGCTAGGCGAATACCCGTAGCGAACCTTCGCTACCCTTCGCTGATTGGTTCGCTAGGCGAACATGCGAAAACTCAGAATCCTTCAGCGCTGTTGAAAACCCAAAAACCCTATTTTTCAACCCAAAACATTTTCAAAACAACATACATCCATCAGAACTCAATCTAATCATGGCAACAAGCATTCTACCACATTTTCGTCGATTTCCAACCGCGAAAACATCGATTTCTCATTATCGACCTAAAATGGAAAACTATGAAAACCCCCAACCAATCCAATACACACATACACAATCATACATAATAATATACATTGGTAAGATAATGAGATTTCACACCCTTACCCGGATTCCAAACTCGCTAATTGATCGATCTTGATGATTTTCCTAGTTTTCCCAACTTTCTCCTCTTCTTTTCTCTTCTCCCTTTTTCTTTCTCTTCTTTTTCTTTCTATCTTTCTCTATTTCTCTCTATATCTCTTTTCTATCTATTTTCTTTCTTTTCTATTTCTTTTCTCTCATTTTCCACTAAATCAATTAATTCATTTTTCTCACAAAATTCTAATTCCACAAAATTTCTAACTTATGATTAATTGAGAAAAGTCTAAAATACCCTCCATTCTAATTTCCCCGAAAACTCTCCAAAACGGTAAAATAACATTTAACACACCAATTTAACAAATAAAATAATTTATCACCCAATTAAAATAAAAGACTCAAGAATAATGGAATGATCAAAATCGGGGCGTTACAACTCTCCCCCACTTTAGAAATTTTCGTCCTCGAAAAATAATACCTGATTCAAACAACTCCGGATACGACTCTCGCATCCCACTCTCTAGTTCCCAAGTCATATTGCCTTCCGCAGCGCCTCCCCACGCTACCTTCACAAGCGCAATATCCTTGCCTCTTAGCTTCTTAACTTCACGGTCCAAAATCCTAACCGGTAAAGCTTCCACCGTAAGGTTATCTCTCACTTCAACCTCGTCCATAGGAATAACATGTGACGGATCCGGAACATACTTCCGAAGTTGCGAAACATGGAATACGTCATGCAAATTCGAAAGGTTCGGAGGCAACGCCACACGATAAGCCACAACACCAACTCGGGAAGTAATCTGATACGGACCAATAAAACGAGAAGTCAACTTCTTCGACTTCAAAGCACGACCCACACCCGTAACCGGTGTAACTCTCAAAAATACATGGTCGCCTTCTTGAAATTCAAGATCTTTCCTTCTCTTGTCATGATAGCTTTTTTGCCTACTTTGAGAAGCTCTCATCTTCTCCCGAATAAACTTCACTTTCTCCGTCGTTTGTTGTACCATCTCCGGTCCAACTATTGTTCTCTCACCCGTTTCATGCCAACACAAAGGTGTTCGACATCTACGACCATACAAAGCCTCAAATGGTGCCATACTTATACTCGAATGAAAACTGTTGTTGTAAGTGAATTCAATCAACGCCAAATAACCATCCCAAGCACCACCTTGCTCGAGCATACAAGCACGCAATAAATCCTCCAACGATTGAATCGTCCTCTCGGTTTGACTGTCCGTTTGCGGATGATAAGCCGAACTCAATCTTAGCTTAGACC
Source organism: Lathyrus tuberosus (assembly GCA_022829125.1). Lineage (NCBI taxonomy): Eukaryota > Viridiplantae > Streptophyta > Magnoliopsida > Fabales > Fabaceae > Lathyrus > Lathyrus tuberosus. The sequence goes on along the minus strand of JALAZF010000006.1, from coordinate 9,169,300 downwards.
CCAAATCCTTTCGTAAACTCTCCCAAAACCTCGATGTAAATCTAGGATCTCTATCCGATACAATACTCTTAGGAACTCCATGTAACTTCACCACCACAAGAATGTAAATCTCGGCTAACCTCTCCAAAGGATAACTAATATCAATCGGAATAAAGTGAGCAGATTTAGTAAGCCTATCAACAATTACCCAAATAGCATTATGACCTCTTTGCGTATTCGGCAATCCTGTAACAAAATCCATCGATATACTATCCCATTTCCATTCCGGAATATCCAACGGTTGCAAAAATCCACTAGGTTTTTGATGTTCCACCTTAGACTTTTGACAAGTTAAGCATGCATACACAAATTGAGCAACATCTCTCTTTAATCTGGACCACCAAAAGATTTTCTTCAAATCTTGATACATTTTGTTCGCTCCCGGATGAATACTTAAGTTACTTCGGTGCCCTTCTTCCAATATCATCTTTTTCAACTCTACATCATCGGGAATACAAATACGACCACAGAATCTCAAAACTCCAAAATTATCAACCTTGAAATCTTCATTCTCATTCAACATCAAATCAACGAATTTCAAGTCCAACTTTTGCTTTTCACCTACCGTTGCAAGAAAATCATTCGTAACATGTAGCATACCAAGTTTCACACTTCTCGGCGTCATTTCACAAACTAAACTCAAGTCTCTAAAATCCTCCAAAAGTTCCCATTCTCTCACCATCAATGCGGACATATGTAACGACTTCCGACTTAAGGCATCGGCCACCACGTTTGCCTTACGCGGATGGTAATTCAAACCAAAATCATAATCCTTTAGAAGCTCTAACCACCTTCTTTGTCTCATGTTCAACTCTTTTTGATCAAATAAATATTTCAAGCTTTTGTGATCACTAAAAACTTCAAATCTCGCACCATAAAGATAATGCCTCCATATTTTCAAAACAAACACCACGGCCGCTAACTCCAAGTCATGTGTAGGATAATTCTTTTCATGCACTCTCAATTGTCTAGAAGCATACGCCACCACTTTTCCATCTTGCATCAAGACACCACCTAAACCTGTCAATGAAGCATCACAATACACAACAAATGGTTCATGAGGATTAGGCAAAATCAAGATCGGAGCCGTTGTCAACCTTCGTTTAAGCTCCTTGAAACTCTCTTCACAATGAATATCCCAAATGAAAGCCTTTCCTTTACAAGTCAATTGCGTTAAAGGAAGTGCCAACTTCGAAAATCCCTCAATAAACCTCCGATAATAACCCGCCAAGCCTAAAAAGCTTCGAATCTCCGTAACCGACCTAGGAGCCTCCCATTGCATCACCGCATCGATTTTGGATGGATCAACACTAATACCACTACCGGAAATAACATGTCCAAGGAAGCTTACTTCCGACAACCAAAATTCACATTTCGACAACTTAGCATACAATTGTTTCTCTTTCAAAATTTGCAACACAATTCTCAAATGCTCTTCATGCTCCTCTTGAGACTTAGAGTAAATCAAAATATCATCGATGAACACAACCACAAAACGATCCAACTGTTCATGAAAAATACGATTCATGTATTCCATAAACACACCCGGCGCGTTAGAAACCCCGAATGGCATCACGGAATATTCGTAATGACCATATCGTGTCCTAAAGGCCGTCTTTTGAATATCCTCTCCTTTCACACGAATCTGGTGATATCCCGATCTCAAATCAATCTTGCTAAAAACATTCGCACCAACCAATTGGTCCATCAAATCATCGATCCTTGGAAGCGGATACTTATTCTTAATTGTCACTTTGTTCAATTGTCGATAATCAATGCATAACCGCATACTCCCGTCCTTCTTCTTTACCAACAATACCGGAGCACCCCAAGGAGAAACACTTGGTCTTACAAATTTCTTGTCCAACAAGTCATTCAATTGCTTTTTCAATTCTACCAACTCCGATGCCGACATACGATACGGTGCCATCGAAATCGGTCTAGTACCTGGAACTAGATCAATAGAAAATTCAACTTCTCTTTCCGGCGGCACATCCGTAATATCCTATGGAAACACTTCTGGAAATACACACACCACTGGGACCACATCAAGCTCAACTTTACTCTCCACCGACAATGATGCGAATAAACCAAACAATTGAGCTTCGTCCGCTAAAAGTTTCTTCAACTCTTTAGTGGATAGGAAACTCTCAAAATCATCATCTTCCAAAGAAGGAAACCTTACTAACTTGTGATAGCAATCTATATGAACTCGATTATATTGCAACCAGTTCATACCCAAGATCACGTCCAATCCTTCCAACAGCAAACACACTAGATCCATCTCGAAGTCTTTACCATAAATGGTCAAAGGACAACTTAAACAAACCAACGAAGTAATTACTGACCCCATTGCTGGAGTATCAATAACCATCTTACCATTCATCAGAGACAACACAAGATTTAAACGCTTCGCGCACTCGGACGAAACAAACGAATGAGTCGCTCCCGTATCAATAATAGCAACTAAAGGCGTACTATTAATAAAGCATGTACCTTTAATCAAACGGTCTGCACTAGTAGTTTGAGTCCCCGCCAATGCAAACACCTTTCCGCCCGCTTGAGCTTGTTTCGTCTTAGTACACTTAGTACTAATGTGACCAACTTCTCCACAATTATAGCACTTCACCATATTCCTTCTACAATCAGTAGTAGCATGCCCAGTACCTCCACAATTAGAACATTTCATCACTGGCTTCCCACAATCAAATGATTTATGACCCAGTTCACCACATTTGTAACACCTAACAACACCGGAACCTCCTCTTCCAGACCTCCTATCAAAGTTTCCCCTATGCTTGCCCTTATCAGCGGGTGTCACATAAGGTCCACTTCTAGCTTGTTGCTTTCCCTTCCTCTCATTCACACTTTTGTAATGTGTAGAACGAGCCTTACTATCTTCCTCGAAGATTCTACAACATTCCGTCAAATCGGAAAACCTTCTTATCCTTTGATATCCCACAGCTTGCTTAATCTCAGGATGTAAACCATTCTCATATTTAATACACTTCGAGAACTCAGCAGTAATCGCAGCATAATGAGGATGGAATTGAACCAACTCCACAAATTTAGCAGTATAGTCCACCACAGACATACTACCTTGTTTCAGTTCAAGAAATTCCATCTCCTTCTTTCCCTTCACACTCTCAGGGTAATACTTTCTCAAGAATTCAGTACGGAATAAATCCCAAGTTACTTCTTCATCATCCACCTCAAGAACTTCCCGAATACCGACCCACCAATCGTCGGCTTCTTCCTTCAGCATGTGAGATCCAAGCCTCACCTTATTCTCCTCCGCACAGTCCATAACTCTGAAGATTCTTTCAATCTCTTTCAACCAAAGTTGAGCACCATCGGGATCAAATCTTCCTTTGAAGACCGGTGGTTGATTCTTCCTGAACTCGTCATTAGCATTCACGTTCGGCGCACCTTGCACCGCCCTAGCCATTGCTTCTAAAGCAGCAGCCATCGCATTATCGTTTCTACCAGCCATATTCTGATCATTCCCAAAAATAACAAGGTTAAACAACAGTTCAACCAACACAATCAACAAGACAGACACGACTGACTCAACTCTGGCTCTGATACCACTTAATGTAACACCCCCTTTCTATACCCCCAAATAATAACATAAATCATTTAGGCACATATTAAAAAAAATTCGCCAGAGTACGATTAAAACATAGTATAAAAGAGGCATGTCACATCATATACGCATTTAATACATACAACACCTGCTCAAAATATTGATATGCAACAGTGGGGTAACTTGCCACAGAGGAACTTTGTCCTTACACCCACATCTCAATATTTAGAATAAAAGCGGAAAATCCAAACATTGAAATACATCCAAGTATATATATACGTAGATATATACATCACCAAGTATCATCCATCATTATAAGTCATGTTTGCATAAACATTCATCAACAAGATACATGTACAAACGTATCACAAAATAATAATATACATCCTAGCTACCCGGTGTTACATATCAGAGCCCACCGACCAAAAGAATGAAGACACGCTTCACAAAAAGACCTCCAGCATACCTACTCTGCAATGCCTCATAGAGCATTATAAAACAGCAGAAGGGTGAGAAATATTATCATAATAACAATGCATATAATTATATATATATATAAGCATAAAAATGCACCTATTACACATTCTCACCACAATTCATCACATTTTCATTCATATACATCACAATGTATATATATATATCCACCAAGCATATTCATCATGCACACTTTCACAATTCTCAATCATTCTGTATAAACATACACAATTATGTTCATTCAACAACACATCATTATAAAGATGATAAATGCAAATCATAGAGACCGACTCACGACTCTATGCAAATGCAATGCGGTACCGACTCAATCATCACTAGTTCACTCAGGAACTCTGCTGGAACCATCGCTCGTTACCGAAGTAACTCCCCGTCGGGCCTACGATGTTCACCCACTGCTCACACCCCACATGGGCACACAATGTTTATGGATCGCTCACACCCCACATGGGCACACGACCCGATCACTCACACCCCACACGGGCACACGATCCGATTGCTCACACCCCACATGGGCACACAATCATTTGTAATCATCGCTCACACCTCACATAGGCACACGACGTTACAACGGATTCTCATTAAAATCGCACAACACAAGAATGTATTTCATGATGCTTCACATGCAAAATGACACAAGACATTCTTGAAATGCTTACATATTCACAATATATTCATGCATTCATCTCATACAATCACATACAATCTATATACATTCACATCAATGCATTATTGTATGATTCACATTCAAAACACACATTCGAAATGGAAAAAGTCACAACAAGATACTATTCCCGACTTTCCAACATAATTAAATTGACTAACAATTTCCAAGTCATCATAATAAGAAAGAACATTCCATTAGCTTTCTAATGCATCAAACCACGCCTCAAACCGAACCACAGATCAAAAGTTATGCAGAAAACAAAATTACACGAACAGCACTGTTCGCTGGGCGAACCTCCCTCGCGAGCATTCGCTAGCTACTTCGCTAGGCGAACATCCCTCGCGAGCATTCGCTAGCCCCTTCGCTAGGCGAGTGTTCCAGCAAACCAACTGTTAGCTAGAAACAGACACAAAGTTCGCTAGGCGAGCACTTGGCGAACCAAGTCAGAACCAAATAGAGCCAAAAACACCCAAAGTTCACTAGGCGAACACTCTTAGCGAACCTTCGCTCATGCCTTCGCTAGGCGAATACCCGTAGCGAACCTTCGCTACCCTTCGCTGATTGGTTCGCTAGGCGAACCTGCGAAAACTCAGAATCCTTCAGCGCTGTTGAAAACCCAAAAACCCTATTTTTCAACCCAAAACATTTTCAAAACAACATACATCCATCAGAACTCAATCTAATCATGGCGACAAGCATTCTACCACATTTTTGTCGATTTCCAACCGCGAAAACATCGATTTCTCATTATCGACCTAAAATGGAAAACTATGAAAACCCCCAACCAATCCAATACACACATACACAATCATACATAATAATATACATTGGTAAGATAATGAGATTTCACACCCTTACCCGGATTCCAAACTCGCTAATTGATCGATCTTGATGATTTTCCTAGTTTTCCCAACTTTCTCCTCTTCTTTTCTCTTCTCCCTTTTTCTTTCTCTTCTTTTTCTTTCTATCTTTCTCTATTTCTCTCTATATCTCTTTTCTATCTATTTTCTTTCTTTTCTATTTCTTTTCTCTCATTTTCCACTAAATCAATTAATTCATTTTTCTCACAAAATTCTAATTCCACAAAATTTCTAACTTATGATTAATTGAGAAAAGTCTAAAATACCCTCCATTCTAATTTCCCCGAAAACTCTCAAAAACGGTAAAATAACATTTAACACACCAATTCAACAAATAAAATAATTTATCACCCAATTAAAATAAAAGACTCAAGAATAATGGATTGATCAAAATCGGGGCGTTACAACATCCACATTGTTTTACCAAAATTCTAGCCAACTACAAGAACTAACAGGTATGCCTTCTTTAAACATTGTAGAGTGAAGAAAGGGAAAGAAGGATGTGTGTCGTTGGCTACGACTTGGTGTTTGTGGAATTTTCGGAACCAAATTATTTTTAGGAATGAAAGGTGGAATGTGTTGGACACGGTATGGAATATTAAGGCGTTGGTGTGGAAATGGTTTTTCATCGGGAAAATTACTTGCTCCAATTATAACTTTTATAAGTTTAGTAAGTTTCCTTTGTACTACCTTGTTTAAGGCTTAATTGGGTTGTAATTTTCTTTTTGTTTTGGGGTTCGCCTCGATTTTCTGTAAGTGGGTTCGAGAACCCATTGTTCTCGCTATCAATGAAATCCTTGCTTATTGAAAAAAAAAACTATTTTCCTAGTTCCTTCAGCTTGCAGGGTTCTACTATATGCTAATCTCATTTTGATCTTTCTTTTGCGATCAAACCTAACCAACTAGTTCTTGTGGTTTATCATATGATTTGAGCAACCTATATCTAGAAACAATGATCATGCTTTATGTTTATCATCAGAAACATCAGCCACGAACACTGCCATGCTATCATCTGAGTCATCTTAGGTTATCTTAGCTTCATCTTCACCACTGTATTAAGCCTTCTCATTTTCTTTATTTTACCATCAATCTAAGGCATAATGACACCATTTTTCACAATTATAGCACATAACATGCTTCTTATCCTTGCTTTGAGTCTTTTATTGGTTGAGGTTTGATGTTCCTCATATTTTCTTGAAGGATTCATGTTTACCATCTAGCTTGGTATTTTGGGAGCTTAAACATGTATACTTCTTATATTTATCTTGAATCTTCATGCCCTTCTGCCTCTAAAAACTAACATTCTTCTTGAAAATTTGAGCTTGTTGAGCTTGAGCTGAATCTTGCATGCCCTTTTCTTTTTTTTTTTCAAGAATCCTCAACTCATGTGCTTCTAGAGATCCTATAAGATTCTTCATCATAGTTGCTAAGGTGCCAAATTCTTGTATAGAAACAATCACATGATCAAAATGAGGAGTGATTGTTCTCATCACCTTTTCAATCACCGTTTTCTCAATCATCACTTCACCACAACTTTTCATCGTGCGAATGAAGCCTTGAATCTTTGAAGGATATGCTACAACATTTTCATTCTTCTCCATCTAGAGCAATTCATATTGTCTTCCCAAAGATTGCAACTTAACACCATATATTCACTTTGTTACCTTATTCATAGTATTTAATCAAGATATCTCATGCCTCTTTTGCATTCTCGAGATGAGGAATCTTTTAAAAAATTTGAAGCATATATTGTCGCTTCTTCTATTGAGTACATAGCCTTATAATATTTCTTCGTCTCTTATGAACATTCTTATGAGCTTCAATTGAATTTTCCGCATGTTTTTGAATTTTGCAACTACTTTGAATATGTCTTAATAGCCAAACAAAGCCTTCATTTATTTGCATCATCTTTCCCAATTCTTGTCATCAAGGACTAGAAATGAGTTTGGAAGGCCATTACCATTAATCTTCTTTACTCGGTTGATAATTCCAAAATAGTTTTTCAATCTTTGTATTCTACACAATCAAGAGCTGGACTTAATATCAAATCTGTTAGAGCAAGAGTTTTCTCATTCTACTAAAAATGAGGGGAAATGAAAAAAAAGAGAGAATTTAGAGGGCTTAAAATGATGATTGGATTCATTTATGCTCGGTAAGTGATACAAATATGTTATAGTTAGTAACTTAATAGTTAGTAACCATAATCAAGAAAGTTAGTAGTAATTACATAATTAACTTGTAGTAATCACAGAGTTAGGTATACCTACCTAACAGCCATATTAACTACTAACTTCTAAACAACCTAGGATTGATTAACTAACTACATATATCGCATTTTTGTTAAGTAAAAAATTTGGCAGATTTTTAGTGCATAGAATTTCAATTTCAAACGACCAATGTCTCTCAATGGTCTTTTGACAATGTTTAGAAAAAAGCTGATTTAGGGAGATCATTGGAATCAATGGTCCCTTTAAAGCATATTATGAAACTTGATTAGAGACTCCAACAGCGTGCAGAAGCATTGTTATGTACATCAAAACAATTTGAACATCAAACAAATTAGTAGTACTAGTAATAGACTAGAAAACTATGTTGTTAAGTTTTTGCTTTTTTGTGCAACAAGCCACATAAATTTTTATTATGTTTCTCTTTCATCTAACAGTAATGCATCAAAGATTTAGAAAATTATATTTTGGTGATTCAAATGGCACAGAGAGTTAGAGACCTTTATCTTACCTAGCTGTGATAGAAAAACATGGAATCTATTCCTTAAAGACCAAATATTTGATATAAGACAGATATTTAATTTAGGATTTGCATTCTATCAATAAAAGTATGTACTGTATTTTTATAACAGAATATGGTTACATCAAGAATATGATACACATTTGATGCGAAATAAAATTACAAAATATCACAAAATTAAACTATATAAACATTAAAATGGATTTCAACTTATGCAATGTCAAGCATCTGACCATGTAATGTCAAGGCCACCCCATTGATCTTTAGGAACACCTAAAGCTTCCCACACAGCCTTGGAAGCATCCACAATGTTGTTTTGACAAGGAGGTTGGTAATCATGATCTTTATCGCATCCCTTTGTGGAGTCGCACTCATCAACAACCATCGCCACCACACTTTTTCCATTAACACTGATGGTAATATTTTTGAGGCACCTGCTCTCGTGGTTGAACCATCCGGTAGAAAGTGCAACTACTGGAGTATAGTCGGAATGATACTGCTTGTCACATTCTGAAGGGCCACCTCCATCTCCACCTTTTTGAAAACTGTTAAGAGTGAGATATGCTTTGGTGTAAGTAGATACTGATGGAGAACATTGATAAGTAGTGTACATTTTTCCTTGTACACAACAATCAGAATCATTCTCTTGATTGCATTGTCCTGGAGGAGCATTCTTTCCTTCGATTCTACCGCTTGGGCGGCAAGTCTGGGCTATAGAATGCACACACCTTGTCAATATGAGACAGACAAACAATAGAAAAGAAACCTTGGGGCAAAATCTCTTCATTTTGTCTATGCAACTCTGAGTTTTTCCTCTTTCTTGTTGTTGTTGGTGATTGATGATTTGGGGGGAGATTTAAGTTTGTATATATAGAGAAGTCCTCTCTGTTTATAAAGTAACTTTGTTGGCTTTGTAATTACAAAGCAAAAGAAAAAGATATATACAAGTTAAATTTTTGGTCAACAAATGTATTATACGTGTTCCATCGTGCTGTGTTTATTACTGCATCACTATAAATAAATTTTTGGTCAATAAATGATAAGCTTGATGTTTAGCCAATTACAACTACTGATTCTTGTAATTTATTAAAATGCATAAGGTGAGATATCAGTATTATTTGATATTACAATACATATTATTAATTAGTTCTTTATCAATTTTTGAGGTTCCTTCCTGCTAAATAACACGAATAAAGAAATTCAGACAAAACGTATAGAAGTGAAATTCCAATGCCTAATTCAGTTATACAATATTTACTTTGAACACTAACAACTTGTTATTTATTATGTATTAACATGTAAGCATCTAATCGACTACACGGTTATTCATTCAGTTGAATGATACCTTGTAGGTTTCTCTTCTACTAGATTGATTTATGCTCCAATTTGGAGGGTTACTGTTTTTTTTTTGTCTATATTTATTGTGACAATCAAATGTTGCTGTGAGATTTTGGTCGAACTCATGCCATGTCGAAGGAGAAGCTTTCATGTGTATTTCGACAGGAGGCAAGCATGCAGTCGAAGTTTGTTCACATGCTGATGCCTTATTGTTACATACTATAGTCGAAGTCTGTTCTAGTATGTATGTAGTGTCGAAAATGTTATTCTGTCGAATTGAGTCTTGTGTTAAGGATCCAACTGTTTAGGTTTCTTGGGCTGCAAGTTACCTAGTTAGTCTATAAATAGGCTAGTACACTCAGTTTGTTGAGTGTGGCAAATTGTGATATTCACTTGTAATCATTTGTGACTTTAATGAGAAAGTGAATAGTAAACAAAATATATATTTGCCCAATCCTTGTTGTTTTCTTCTTCTTCTTGTGTTTTCTTTCTTGGTTTTCCGTTAACCCTTGTTTGGTTCTTGATCATCAAGAAACCGTTTTATACTTTGCTTAAAGATATCGTTTTTCCACAACAAATTGGTGCGGTGAGCGTGGAGAAGATGTCTTCAACAAAGTATGAGATTGAAAAGTTCACCGGAGTGAACGATTTCGGTCTGTGGCGCTTGAAGATGAAAGCCCTACTGGTGCAGCAGGGATGTTTGGAAGCGTTGAAGGAAATGGCAGCCATGGATGCTGCGTTGACGGAAAGAGAAAAGACGACAATGATCGAGAAAGCACACAACGCGATATTGTTGAGCCTTGGTGATAAGGTTCTACGGCAGGTATCAAAAGAGACGACGACGTCGGGATTATGGGTGAAGCTGGAAAGCTTGTACATGACCAAATCGTTGGTAAATCGTTTGTACCTGAAGCAAGCTTTGTATTCATTTAAGATGAGTGAAGACAAAGCTTTGGCTGAGCAGTTGGATATGTTCAACAAGCCGATTCTTGATCTTGAAAATATTGATGTGAAGATCGATGACGAAGATCAAGCGTTGTTGCTGTTGTGTGCTTTGCCCAGATCGCATGCTCACTTCAAAGAAACTCTCTTGTATGGAAGAGAGTCCCTGACCTTTGAAGAAGTTCAAGCAGCCTTGTATTCGAAGGACTTGAACGAAAGAAAGGAGCAAAAACCTTCATCACTTGGCGAAGGGTTGTCCGTGAAAGGAAGATCGTCGAAGAAAGATGGTAGGTTTGACATGAAGAAAGGAAAGGTTCAACAGAAGTCTTATGGTGGTGATATGTCTGGTATCAAATGTTATCACTATAAGAAGGAGGGTCACACAAGAAAGGTGTGCCTTGAGCACCTGAATAATCATGGAGGTAAGGACAATGGGAATGCAGCTATTGTGCAAGATGGTTATGAATCATCTGATGTCCTTGTGGTGTCGAGCAGCAACTCTTGCGAAGAGTGGATTATGGATTCTGGGTGTACTTGGCATATGACTCCAAACAAGAATGTGTTTGAAGAATTGTATGATCAAGATGGTGGATCAGTGCTGCTGGGGAACAATAAAGCTTGTAAGATTGCAGGTATTGGATCTGTTAGATTCAAGCTCCATGATGAGTCAATAAAGCTATTGACTGGGGTTAGGTATGTACCTGACCTTAAGAGAAATTTAATTTCTCTTGGTGAATTCGACAAGAAAGGATATGTCTTCAAAGGAGAGCAAGGTATCCTGAAAATCATGAAAGGGTTGAAGGAAGTTTTGAGAGGCGTGAAAAACCAAGGCTTGTATACCCTTGAGGCTGAGGTTGTAAGTGGTTCGACAAATGTTGTATCCACGAAACCTATGTCGAAGACAGATTTATGGCACATGAGATTGAGCCATGTCAGCGAAAGAGGCCTGGTCGAATTGGGGAAGCAAAACCTGCTAGGAGGTGACAAATTCGAAAAGCTGGAGTTTTGTGAATCTTGTGTATTTGGTAAATCCTGTAGGGCGAAGTTTAACAAAGGCAAGTAAAGAACACATGAATCCCTTGATTACATTCATGCTGATCTTTGGGGGCCTGCAGGGAATCCTTCACACTCAGGTGCAAGGTATTTTTTATCCATTGTTGATGATTATTCCAGAAAGTTATGGGTATTCATTCAGAAGACGAAGGATGAAACTTGTGAGAATTTCAAAAGTTGGAAGGTTCTGGTCGAAACTCAAACTGGCAGAAAGGTTAAGAGGTTGAGAACCAACAATGGCCTTGAATTCTGCAATGAAGTGTTCGACAATTACTGTGTTGAGTCTGGGATTACAAGGCATAAGACTGTAGCAGGTACTCCTCAACAAAATGGATTAGCTGAGAGATTCAATCGAATAATCCTTGAAAGGGTTAGATGCATGTTGGGTAGTGTTGGATTGAAGAAGGTGTTTTGGGCAGAGGCTGTTTCGACAGCAGCTTATCTAATAAATAGATGTTCCTCGACTGCGCTGGGAATGAAGACACCTGAAGAAGTTTGGTGGGGTCATCCACTAGATCTCGACAAACTGAGAGTATTTGGCTTTTTAGCACAAGGTCGAACCTAGAGCTCTGAGATGCATGTTCCTTGGATATCCTGAGGGAGTCAATGGTTATAGGTTATGGTGCCTAGAACCAGGTCACATAAGATGTATCACAAGTCGTGATGTAGTTTTCAATGAGGTCGAAATGGCTTTCAAGAAAACTGGTGATGTTGGTCGAAGTGCAGAAATCTCTGAAGAGGAGCTGGAACATGTAGAGATGCCTGTTGAGGTGGAGCATAGTGATGCTGAAGTGCATAGCCCTGATGAAGTTGAAGAGCAAGATGCTGAAGAGGCTCAGGAAACTGTCGATGACTACCTACTGGCAAGAGATAGGTCGAGAAGAGTCATCAAACCACCTCAGAGACTTGGTTATGCAGATCTTATAGCATTTGCTTTAATCTCTGCAAGTGAGGTACTTGATGAAGAACCTAGAGATTACTAGGAAGCTATAAGGAGTCGAAACAAGACTGAATGGCGAAAAGCCATGGATGACGAGATGAAATATCTTCATGATAATAACACTTGGGAGCTGATTGAGAAACCTGCAGGATCCAGGTTAGTCAGTTGTAAGTGGATTTTCATGGTCAAGGAAGGAATCGAAGGAGTGATGTCGAAGCGCTTTAAGGCGAGGCTGGTTGCTAGGGGGTTCACTCAGAAAGAAGGAGTTGACTTCAATGATGTGTTCTCACCTGTTGTAAAGCATAGATCCATTCGAATGTTGTTGGCCATGGTGGCAAAGTTCGACTTGGAACTTGAGCAAATGGATGTGAAGACAACATTTCTGTATGGTGATCTAGATGAAACGATCCTGATGCGTCAACTTGAAGGGTATACAAAAAAGGGTAAAGAAGATTATGTGTGCAAGCTAAATAGGTCTTTGTATGGCCTGAAACAATTTCCTCGACAGTGGAACAGGAGATTCGACAAGTTCATGGAACACATTGGTTTCACTAGAAGTCAGTTTGATCACTGTGTTTACTTCAAATTTCAACCTGGAAACTCACTTGTTATGTTGCTGCTGTATGTGGATGATATCCTCATAGCTAGCAACAGTGTTGAGGATGTAACGAAGGTGAAGGCTGAACTCAGTAAGGAGTTCGAAATGAAGGATCTGGGAGCTGCAGCCAGGATTCTTGGGATTGACATCCAGAGAGATAGTAAGCAGTCGAAGTTGTGCTTATCTCAAGAGACATACCTACGGAAGCTTCTCGACAAGTTTGGTATGTCGAATTCAAAGCCTGTTGTGACACCTACAAATCCTCAGTTTAAGCTTAGTACTACTCAAAGTTCGAGTACTGAAGCTGAAAGAATCTATATGAGTAGCATTCCATATGCTAGTGTAGTGGGTTCTTTGATGTATGCTATGGTATGTACGAGGCCAGACATAGCATATGGGGTGAGCCTTGTGAGCAGGTATATGGCCAATCCTGGAAAGGCACACTGGCAAGCTGTAAAGTGGATTCTCAGGTACATAAATGGGTCTCTGAAAAGAGTCTTGATTTATGGTGGAGCCTGTGATGGTGATAACATATTCGAAATCGAAGGATTTGTTGACTCTGATTATGCAGGTTGTATGGATTCCAGAAAGTCTATTTCTGGATATGTTTTCACAATGTTTGGCACAACAATCAGTTGGAAAACGACGCTTCAGAAGGTTGTTGCCTTATCAACCACTGAAGCTGAATATATTGCCCTCACTGAAGCTGTGAAAGAAGCATTGTGGCTTGAAGGTTTTGCAAAGGAGCTGAAACTTCAAGGTCGAAGTATCACTGTTAAATGTGATAGTCAAAGTGCAATACACCTGTCGAAGAATTCAGCCTATCATGAGCGAACTAAGCACCTTGATGTGAGGTTGCATTTCGTCAGAGAGATAATCGAGCGTGGTGAAGTCCAGGTGCTGAAGGTTTCGACTGAAGATAATGCTGCTGATATGATCACCAAAACGTTGCCAAGATGTAAGTTCTTCCACTGTATGCAGTTGATAAAGCTGCACGATGAAAGCTAGTTGATTCTCTTGTTGCTGAGTTAGATCCAAGGTGGAGATTTGTGAGATTTGGGTGGAACTCATGCTGTGTCGAAGGAGAAGCTTTCATGTGTATTTCGACAGGAGGCAAGCATGTAGTCGAAGCTTGTTCACATGCTGATGCCTTATTGTTACATACTATAGTCGAAGTCTGTTGTAGTATGTATATAGTGTCGAAAATGTTATTCTGTCGAATTGGGCCTTGTGTTAAGGATCCAATTGTTTAGGTTTCTTGGGCTGCAAGTTACCTAGTTAGTCTATAAATAGGCTAGTACACTCAGTTTATTGAGTGTGGCAAATTGTGATATTCACTTGTAATTATTTGTGACTTTAATGAAAAAGTGAATAGTAAACAGAATTTATATTTGCCCAATCCTTGTTGTTTTCTTCTTTTTCTTCTTGTGTTTTCTTTCTTGGTTTTCTGTTAACCCTTGTTTGGTTCTTGATCATCAAGAAACCGTTTTATACTTACTTTAAAGATATCGTTTTTCCACAACAGTTGCTTTCTCATGTTTAAACATTGTTCAAATTATTATTAACTTAGTAGAGAGTTAAATATAGGCGCAAACAATAAGAATTGCATTTCAAATTATTGTTAATTATTCTAATAGCAATTCTGTCATAAATAAACTTGTATATGAAATTAAAGACCATTTCTTAATACACCACCCAAGTTTCTTATACACCACGTGAAATTTTGTTTTTGCCCCCTGATTTCGGATGTGCACATCCGGACGCACCGTTTTTTTAAAAAACGCTGATGTGTTCCGGATGTGCACATCCGAAAACATAGTATAGCTTTATTTTTTTTTATTCTGGAACTGCAGATCCGGAAAATAGCATAACTTTATTTTTTTTTAAATCAGTTTTGTCGGTTAGTCGCATACGTTAATATATCATCGCAAGTTAATATACATTCGAATGAGGGGAGCGAGAAGGGATTAGATTTCCCGCCCATAGAAAACTTTGTTTTTCGTATCTCTTCAATAAAAAACTTTGTTCTTCGTATCTCTCCAATAGAAATCTTTGTTCTTCGTATCTCTCCAATAGAAAACTTTGTTCTTCGTATCTCTTCAATAGAAAACTTTGTTGATCCTTTCTCTCCAGTGTAACCACTGCTTTTGTTATCTTTCTTTGTTGATCGTCCAACACTACAGATGGACTCAATATATTTCGGAGATAAACCCTTTTCGTTATTGAAAATAAGTAATGTGGCTGGTGCACCAGTAACAGTAATGTCATCAAAAGTTATAACAAACTCTAGGGTTGGAGTCTCTCCGTCAATATAATGGTTGTCTTCGGCATTCTGATAAAGTTAGGACTCAATATATTTCAGAGATAAACCATTTTCGTTATTGAGAGTAGTTACTAACTTACACAATACAAGAAAAGTGTTTAAATGCATAAATAACTCATTATTATTTACCATTTTGGTTTTTCAGGGAGTGGCGTGTGGCTTTCTATAAATCAACTGGATTTAAGCCTAAAAGGATTATATTTTCCAGGTTCGAAGATTGTAGGACAAATCAAGATCAACAGTAAAACATTACTTCTTTGACGTTATCCAAGATAAATGACATTGAAACAGTATAATATATACATATACATCAATATACTTCAGTATGTATCATTTAGAAAAAACCAACGCGAACCTGTAAAATATAATCCTTTTAGGCTTAAACCCAGTTGATTTATAGAAAGCCACACGACACTCCCTGAATTATCCTATCATGAGGAATACACAAATCTAACAAAATTATCTTATCATTCCAGCGGGCCGATTTCCCTTCTAAGGATCCACTGTTATTTTAAAGAGATCTTGAATTATCTCCTCGTAATGAACCTGAGCAGAAACAATTCCTCTGTATCTTATGACCCAAAGTTATTTTTCCGGATGTGCACATCCGGAATACGTGTAACTTTTCATTCTGGATTTGCACATCCGGAACAAGGCAACGTTTTTAAAAAAACAGTGCGTCCGAATGTGCACATCCGGAACTGGGGGGCAAAAAAATAATTTGGTACTTATATGATGTATGGTATGGGTACTTTGGTACTTATACAATTACCATATTGGTAAAAAAGTAGGTGATCTCAATTCAAGATTAATCAGATAGACATCCCCATTTCACGTCCATAGATTAATAAATTTTTAAAATTGCTTTACTATATAAAGAGAAAATCCGCAATTTCTCAAATAATTCGAATTTAAATCTCATTCACTTCATCTTATTCTCACACTGACTAGGGCATTAGACTGCTAACTGATAGAATAGAACATCATATCATTAAGCATTATTATATTTGTAATTATTTGTAATTATTTTAATTTATGTTTGTCATTATTCAGAAATTTGACTATCTTATTATTATTGTATGTATATACTATTGGTTATATCAATAAGACAAGGCATTACAATTCAATATCTTTCATGGTATCACGATCTTTCTTTCCAGTGTGACCTTTCTTTTAATCACACAAAACTGCGCCTGTTTTTCCTTCATACGAGCCTGTCGCTGCCACCGTCAGGCTTCCCTCGGACAGCCCCTGCTGCGCCGCCCAGCCACAACTGTGCCACCCAGCCAACTAGTTTTTGATCCGGTGATTACTGTCATGTTTAGTCGATACACCTTTCCTTTTTCGATTATGTTTTGTCTTTTCGTCTTTTTCGATGAGGTCGCCGACGAACATTCTCAGACCGGCCATCTGGCCCAGAATAGATTGACGTTAGTGGAGTCGTTTGATGCGGTTAAGTACGGATGGGTGGAAACAACTTTTGAAACAACTTTTCCTCGTTATAATTAAATTTATTACAAGAAATCGCATCTCTCAAATTATTTCTCAAGGCAAGGCGGATATTGTTTTGCTCCAAGAGACTAAGATTCAAGATTTATCCGATAAGGTGGCGCGGAGTTTTTGGCAGAACGAAGATGTTGAGTATTCGTTCTCTAATTCGGAAGGTTTATCGGGAGGTATGCTAACTCTTTGGAAAGACAACTCGGTTGAGGTCCTTTGTAGCTTTAAAGGTGTTGGTTTTTTGGGAGTTAAAGTTAGATGGAAAAATAGTTTGTTTTATATTGTGAATATATATTTGTCTTGCTCCCTTGATCTAAAAAGAAATCTTTGGAGGAGTTTATTGGATTTAAAGGAGGCTTCGACGGATGGAGAGTGGCTAGTCGGTGGGGATTTTAATGCGGTCACTTCGGCTCAAGAGAGAAGAGGGAGAACCGCTTTTAACTCGAGGATGGAGTGGAAACAATTTGAAGAGTTTATTAAAGATGGTAGCTTTGTGGATCTTCCTTGTAAGGGGAAGAAGTTTAGTTGGTATGGGGGGGGGGATGGTAAGGCTAAAAGTAGGATTGACCGCTTTTTGGTTTTGAACGGTATTATTGATAGCTGGGGAGCGGTGGGTCAATTGATTGGGCCAAGGGATATTTCGGACCATTGTCTGATTTGGTTGGTGGTGGACAAAGAGGATTGGGGTCCGAAACCTTTTAAGGTGAACAATGAATGGTTCTCCGATAGGCGTTTCTTTCCATTGTTACGGACAATGGAGTTGTAGACAAAGTGGAGGAGGTTAAGGAGGAGGTTAGGAGACATTTTGCGGTTAAGTTTATTGAGCCGGATGTTGAGAGACCCGTTCTTAGTGGTCTTATGTTTAAGAACATTAGTGGAATAAATCAATCTTTTTTGGAAGGTTCTTTTTCGGAAGAGGAGATTAGGGATGCGATTTGGAGTTGTGAGGGATCCAAAAGTCCGGGCCCCGATGGATATTCTTTCTTTTTTATTAGGAAGTGTTGGAATTTCATGAAGGAGGAGTTTATTAGTTGTTTCCTAAGTTTTCATTCCGAAGCTTTGTTTTCTAAAGCTTTTACTTCCTCTTTCTTGACTCTTGTGCCTAAATCATCAAATCCGTTATGTTTGGATTATTATAGGCCTATTTGTCTTGTGGGTTGTGTGTATAAAGCTTTATCTAAGCTTTTGGCGGCTAGACTTAAAGTGGTGTTGAATTCGATTATCTCGGATTCTCAAAGTGCTTTTGTTCCGGGAAGACAATTGTTAGATGGTGTAGTGGTGGCTAATGAATTGGTGGATTTTGCTAAAAAGGAGGGAAGAAGTTGTTTGCTCTTCAAAGTTGACTTCGAGAAGGCTTATGACAAGGTTAGTTGGAATTTCCTTAGATTCATGTTAAGGAAAATGGGTTTTGGGGAGTTGTGGATGAAGTGGATGGAAACTTTAGTGTTTAATAGTAAAATGTCGGTATTGGTGAATGGTAGTCCTACTAAGGAGTTTGTAGTGGAGAGAGGTTTGAGACAAGGAGATCCTCTTTCTCCTTTTCTTTATGTGATAGTGGCGGAAGGGTTGACGGGTATGGTTTCAAAGTCGGTGGAGAATGAGGAGTTCGAAGGTTTTAACTTAAAGAGGTGCTTTATTGATATTCTCCAATTCGTGGATGACACCTTACTTATAGGGGAAGGAAGTTGGAAGCAAGTGTGGGAAATTAAAGCGGTGTTAAGAGGTTTTGAATTGGTTTCCGGCTTGGGCATTAACTTTCACAAGAGCAAACTCATTAGAATTAATATTAGTGATCAGTCATGGATTTGGCCTCTTTCTTCCTTTCTAGTAGGAGGGAGGATTGTCCATTCATTTTTCTTGGTATCCCTATTGGCTCCAATTCTAATAATGTCTCTTTATGGTCGGATTTGTTGATAAAAATGAAAAGGAGGCTCTCTTGTTGGAATAACCGATTTCTTAGGTTTGGTGGGAGGATAACTTTATTAAAATCGGTTCTTTCTAGTTTGTCAATTTTTATGCTATCCTTTTATAAAGCTCCGGTGAAGATCCATAGGGCGATTACTGGTATCCAAAGTAATTTCTTATGGGGAGGAAAGGAGGGTGAGAGGAAAATTCATTGGGTGAGCTGGAATAAGGTGTGCTTCCCAATTGGAAAAAAGGGGTTTGGGTTTGCGTAGGGTGGAAGACTTTAATTTGGCTATCCTCAATAAATGGAGATTGAGGGTTCTCTCGGAAAAAAAATGCTTTATGGTACAAAGTTCTAAAGGAGAGGTATGGCGATATCAATTTGAGGGTTGTGGATTCCGGAAAGTGCATCAATACGAAGATAAGGTGTTCCTTTTGGTGGAGGGATGTCATCGGCTTGGACAAAGGTTTGTCGAAAAATTTATTTATCTCTAATTGTAGATTTAAAATTGGAAATGGATATTCTTCATCTTTTTGGCATTCTTGTTGGTGTATTGACATGTGTTTTAAGGATAAATTTCCCATTCTTTATGATCTATCTAGTCTTAAAGAAGTTTTGGTGGCTTGCATGGGTGGCTAGAGAAGCGATGGTTGGTATTGGGGGGATTTTGGCATAAGTGGTTTCGTTGAGGATGGTGCGGTTTCCAAATTAATGGAGTTACATTCGGTTTTTCTAGATTCCTGACCGGTTTCTTTGGAGACGGATTCAGTTTGGTGGCCTATCGACACATCGAACACTTATTCGGTTAGTTCTTTTTACTCTCTTGTTAATTTTGTTCGGACTCCTCCCGGACCTACGGAATGTTTTGATGAAATTTTCTCTTTGGTTTGGAAGGGGATAGTTCCTTTAAAAATTAAAGCTTTTGGTTGGAGGTGTTTTCTTGATAGGCTCCCAACAAAGGATTCCTTTTCTTTTAGAGGTTGTGTTTTTCCGAATAATGATTTAAAGTGTGTTTTTTGCGTGTTCAGAATCGAATCTTTAAATCATATTTTGTTGGAGTGTACGGTGGCTAGAATGGTTTGGAAGGAGGTGGCGGAGTGGGTTGGTTTTGAGGAGGTCGGAAATTATGTCATTAAGGAAAGTTTCTTAAGGTG
The DNA here is from genome assembly GCA_022829125.1 of Lathyrus tuberosus. Lineage (NCBI taxonomy): Eukaryota > Viridiplantae > Streptophyta > Magnoliopsida > Fabales > Fabaceae > Lathyrus > Lathyrus tuberosus. The sequence continues at coordinate 9,149,157 of JALAZF010000006.1, read as the reverse complement.
GTTCTATTTTAGTAAAAGGAATAAGGTGAAGAGTGGAAACGAAGGTGTAATTTGGATGGCAACGGCATGGTCTTTATGGTTGTTGAGAAATGGCATTATTTTTAGGAATGTTGAGTGGAATATTATGGATGTGGTGTGGAAAGTCAAGTTGCTCATTTGGAGATGGTCTTTTATTGGGAAAATTACCAATTCCAAGTATAGCTTTTATGATTTTAGTATGCTCCCCTTGTACTATTTATCTTAAGGACTAATTGGTCATAATTTTCTTTTGTCGAGCTTCGTCTCGTTTTCTGTAAGCGGGTTCTAGAACCCTTTGTTCTCGCTATATTGAATTTCTTGCTTACTAAAAAAATTTTTTTGCAGTTTTATATTAGATTTTATAAAAAATGGTTTGGTTTTAAACTGGAACCAATAAAATGGATTAGATCTTATAATTTGGTAACCATGCACACCCCTAGTTAACTAGATTAAGACTCGCGTGTTCTACCTATCTCCAAAATAAATGAATGCATGGATATGAACAATATAAACATGCAACAACATCAACATTACAGAATCAAAAAAACACAAATTTCAAAAAAATCCTAAAAAATGTTCCACTCTTAAACCTTTAATTTTTCAATCACGCGGGCCATCATTGTAATCCCTCTGGATCATTATACACAAATCTCCACTCTAGGCTATCACTATAGTCCCTCTTTGGATTACTATACTTAAATCGCAAATAAAGGCTTCATTGTAATCCCTCTTTGGATTACTATACTCACATCGCCAATAAAAGCCTCACTGGAGTCCCTCTCTGGATTACTATGCTCAAAAATATGTTTTTAAAACAATTTCAATGGTTTCTCCTAAAAAAAGGTAAAGTTATATTATTACCCAAAATTCTCAATTTCTCAAATTACTCACGGAGCTCAAAATGTCTCAAAATTTTATAATTCTCAAAAACTTATAATTCTAAAAAAACTCATAAATATATTAACTCGATATTATTATTACTTGTGTTTGTCCATCAACAGGGTAATAACCCATAACACCAAGGCTTACCAATAAAACTTTAAAACATATCAGAGTTACTTTGGTCAATCTAGCAACTTTGAGGTAACAATTTCCTCTCTTAAACTTATCAACATAACTCTAAAACTTATCAAAGTCACCCAAAGGCAACCCTAAAACACATCAAACTACCAATTACACTCTCACAACTCTAAAACAACTTATGACTACTCAATAGCAACTTTAAGCTCATCTAACAACCCCAAAATCATGCTTCCTACTAGTCAAACATCATATTCGAATAATTATTTAAAATATCAAACAAAGTCAAAATAAAGCAAATGAATAAGTTCATGAAATTTTAGAGAGTCTATTTTAAGAATATTAATTTTATTTTAGGACTTATTACACCAATCAGTTCAGTTTAATCAAACAACAAGAACTAATGCTCGCATCGGGCAGAATGTTTCTACTGACATCAAAGTGATGCCAAAAAATTGTATACTTATGAGAAAATTATTAAAACATCTGGCTGAAAAGATTATTAAACTCTTTTTCTAACGCAACTGACGGCATCCCAATAGGAATTACGAAACTAAAGTTATGCATGAACCATGATAACCAACGCATGACTGAAATTGACTATGCCTCTGGTATAAAAACTAGTGAACTGCTACTTTGGTAGCGCCCCCTACACCCAATTTTTCTACTTCAAAATAAAAATGACCTCGTTGTTGCGGTGAAAATTGGATAACAAAATTTCTGTTGCGGTGAAAATTGGATAACAAATTATTAATTAATTTGCATCATATTCCTTTTACAACTGACTTTGATTTATCCAAAGGAAAGGTTCAAGATCATTAGAAAAACCTAAAGGGGAGAGATCTAAGGTTCGGGGGTTAGTTATGCCTAGGGAAGGTATTAGCACCCTAAACGTCCGTAGTACTCTACGGGAACCTCTTGTTTAATGTTATTTTATGTTTGCTAAAGGTTCTATGCTAAAGGTTTGAAAAACCCTAGGGGTTAGTATCTAAGTATACTCGATAAAGCATCACACTTTACGCCTACGTATCCTCGGGAATAGAATCAGAGTATGCGTAGTTCTACTTCTACTGAATGATTGACTATGGTCAATATTCAGAGGGGAAATGAGTACAAGCTCATTGTAGAGTTTAGGAACTCTCTAGATCTAGTTGTAATGGACCTAAGTTGAAGTTTAGTCAGTAGGGGAAGTGATAAATTCATTATGATGAATATCACTAAGAGTTGAAGAACTCTTCCTAAAGCTAGTTATGATTTCTATGGCTCTGATGAGGCCAAGAAACAAAGTTTCTTCCTAAGAGGTTACTTAGGTTAGGTGGGGGCCATGACTTTAAGAGTCAACATTAATTACCTTCCTTTGGAATGGGGGGAAAACAGTTGATAATAACAATAAATAAGACATGAGAGAAGATATGACTTTGATATAATAGATAAAACAACATAAGCATGAGGATGGCAATATGTTTATGACAAAGATATGAATAGGATGAACATGATTAAAAGGATACATCAAATATGCTTCAATCTTTAGGAAGACAAACATATAGAAATGATATACAAGAACACATCAATATGCTTCAATCTTTAGGAAGACAAACATAGAGAATGATATACAAGAACACATCAATATGCTTCAATCTTTAGGAAGACAAACATAGAGAATGATTAAAAGAACACAACAATTTATGGATAACACTGAGATGTCAAGAAGTATCATCAAACCTCAAACTGACAAGGGAAGGAATTAATCAATAATTTCCTCAAGAACCAGATTAAAGACAATTTTAAAAAGTTAATCAAAGATTTAACTACAACTAAAGTTCAAAGATTTATCTAACTTAGTAAAACTAAAGTTGGAAGATTATCTAAATCTACCTAAAAACTATTTTGCTAAGTTCTTCCTAAAAAACTAACTAATTAATCTAAGTAACAGACTTAGTTAGAAGAAAAATAACTAATTAATTCTAGTTTTAAAATTAATTAATAAATTAAGTTGAAATCTAATAAAAAATTTGCTAATTAATTCTAATCAAAAGACTAATTAACAAATTAAAAACTAAGTTACTAATTAAAATAAAACCTAATTAAATCTAAACAACCAAAGAGGGGTGCAGGGAGAATCAGCTTGGGCTTTGGAAAGTTGGTAAGCCCAACCAGAAATGGGGCGCTGGGTTGGGTAGGATGGACCGGGTCAACCCGATTTGGCTACTGAAATGGGAAACAAAAGAAACAAAACCTAATTTCTAACACAGCCGTGAAAAGCATTCTCCCAAATCCTTCTATTCAGTACCCTGTTCCTCATCTTCTTCCTCGCGATTTCGTCGCCTGCCTTCCCCATCGCTACTCATTTTCTTCCTTTCTAATCTGATTCCAGCTCATCTTCCATCGCCGTTGTCTTCTACCTCGGACGGAATTGTGACAAACTATCTCTCTCACGAGATCGCGACATCCGTCTTGGTTCGTTCCAGGTTCGTCATCTCAGGCTCAAAGGGTTTGATTTCAAAAAACGTTTCCATCTTCATTTCTAGTTCTTTTCCTGGGTTTGACTCGGTTATTGAAGGTTGGGATGGGTATTCGATTGAGCGTGGTTTTCAGTTGTCGTTGATGAGAGAAAAAAAAAGTTAGGTGTTAATTGTGAAGAAGACGAAGGGAAGCTGGCTGTGAGACGTTGGTTTTCTCTGAAGTTGTTGTCGCGTTTGTGCATCAGACGTGTGAAATGGAGGTGTAGAGGAATTATTAAGGTGAGCGTACAGTAGTGCACAATTGTTTTCTGGCGACGATATTTGGGGGAAGAATAGAGGGAGATGGACTGATTTGATTTATTGAAAGTATGGTGATGGTGTTTGGATTAGCAGAATGAGCTCTACAAGATAATATGAGAAAACGATGAAAGAGGTCTCGAGGTTACCTGACTGGAGCAAAATCCGGTGCGATTTGGCAACAATGGATAACCATGTACGTGCTTCTGATCTCTTTCTGATTTCTACTTTTCTGATGTGGTTCTTCTGGTGGTCTGACTTGTTTCTTCCCTATGTCTCGTTTCTTTGAAGAAGGATTTTGAGTCGCTAACCTATGGTGTTCTACAGGTGATGATGAATGATGTAGGTTCTTTTTGGATTGATAGTTGAAGGTTGTAGAAAGAATTGGAATAAAGTTAAAGGTTGAAGAAGATGGATATGTATGGTATTGCAAATCGGTTTAGGACGGTGCCGTGGAGATTTTCGTTTCCGGTGAGGTATGGTTTTGTTTTTTTTATTTTTTACAACTCTGTTTTAGCGTCCTTGAAAATTCTTCTGGTTTTTTCGATATGGAAAAATTGTCTTTGAACTTGTAAACTGGTTTTTGATGTTAGGATTCTATTTGAATTTGGTTATGGTTTTGAATGTGTATTCCTGGTTTAGGTTGAACTGAGTCAACTGAGATGGTTGTTTGAAGGTTGTCATAAGAAGCTAAAAGTGTCTTGGTTGATTTTGTTATGAAAACTTGCTCTGGGCTGGTTTGGTTTTTACACAGGTTTTTTTGTTTCTTTCTCCTACCTCTGTTCTCGTTTTTCTTCTACAGGTCCTCTTCTTCTTTTCAATTTAAAAAAAAATGATCGTTGTATGTTGTATCAGGCTGCAGAGAGTTTGTCGGTTGTACAACTGGTTTACGTTGGAGAAAGGCTGGTGTGGTTCGTACGGTTTGCAGAGATAGAAAAGGACACTAATGTATTACATAATGTATTTTAATAAGAATTACCATATGGCAGCTGTAAAGAATTTTAGACTTGTATGGTTCAATATGCACGTGATGAGCTGGGTGAGAGAGATGCTGTCCTTTTACTTTGTAATATACCAAAAGTAAATAAAAGTAACATGCTTTGTAATTTGCTTAGCCAAAATGATTAAAAAGATTAGATGCACTAATTAAAACTAAATCTATGTTATAATAAAAACTAAAATCAATTGAAAAGATATAAACTAAAATAATTCAACACTAAATTAAAAACAGAAGAAAATGAAAATAATAACATTAAACTAATTGACTATATTAAAATGTGAACTATATTAATAATTATGTTATAATTAAACCAAAAAAGTAAACTTAGTCAAATTCTAAATAAATTTTTAAAATAAAGCAAATTCTAGAGTGAAATTAAAAAATGGCTAAAAACAAAATATCGCTGATAAAAAAAATGATATGATAATGATAAGACAAATCTGAGGGTAAAATTTGGGGTGCAACAGTTGCCCCTATTTAAATATCTTCACCGGATGACATGAGAGATGAAGATCCTCATGGAATCAAAAGTGAGAGATATTTAAATACAGATAACCGAAAATTTTGCCCTCAGATGCGCAAACATGCAATGCAACAACATGATGCCAAGATGCCAAAGGAGATGCAAAGATGCAAACACAATGAGACATCAAAGGAAAAACAGGAAGCAAACACAAGATGAGCTTCACTGGGGAAGGACGAAGGTTAGCATCCACGAGGAAAACTCACTGGGGATACAGGTTAACCAATGAAAGAGACTCACTGGGGACACTCCAAAGAAACACTGGGGAAGAGACCACAGACAAACTCCACTAGGGAAAGAAAATCCGGGGAGATAGACTACTGGGGACAAAACAAACCCACACTCCTCCTGGGCACGAAACCAGAAAGTAAAACATGATCTCTAGGGATCAGCCTAAAAGACAGACAACCAAGCAAAGACTTCCTGGGGATTCTTGGACTGAAGAGTTCAAAATGGGATCTTCAAGAAAAGCCAGGAAGACAGAGACTAACTCTGTGCAACAGATAGGAGTCTTAAAGCTGAATAAAATTTATTCCAAGAAACTTAGCTTAAAGCAAGTTCAGAAAAGAAACAAGATAAGGAGGTGTTCAATGTTCGACACGATTCGAACAAGAACAGTTTTAAAACAAAAGACGATGCTTGACACGATTCAAGCAAGGTCCCAATTCAAGTTCAACACGATTCGAACAAGAACGGTTTTAAAACAAAGGGGGTCAGTGTCCGACATGATTCGAACAAAGACTCTGTTCCGGTTTGACACGATTCAAACAAGAACAGAAAAGACAATGTTTGACACGATTCAAACAAAGTCCAAGTTCAAGTTTGACGCGATTCAAACGAGAACACAAAAGACAATGTTTGACACGATTCAAACAAAGTCTAAGTTCAAGTTTGACATGATTCAAACGAGAACACAGAAGACAATGCTTGACACGATTCAAACAAAGTCTAAGTTCAAGTTTGACATGATTCAAACAAGAACACAGAAGACAATGCTTGACACGATTCAAACAAAGTGTAAGTTCAAGTTTGACATGATTCAAACGAGAACACATAAGACAATGCTTGACACGATTCAAACAAAGTCTAAGTTCAAGTTTGACATGGTTCAAACGAGAACACAGAAGACAATGGTTGACACGATTCAAACAAAGTCTAAGTTCAAGTTTGACGTGATTCAAACAAGAACAGCTCTAAAAATCCTTTAAAGTTAAACTTCTTGGGGAACAGAAAAAGATTTAAAGATTCAAATCTGGCGCGCAAAGGTTAAGACCGAACAAGCACGACACAAAGCAAACCGGGAGTGTCTTTACTTCACTGGGGAAATAAAGACGAACACCGACAAAAGACCACAAGCGAAACAAAGCACAAGGAGTTAAAAACTGGCACTCAAAGGTGGTGACCGAACGTAAACCTAACTTAGGCAAAGATTTGGACATACCAGGAATGTTTTTACTCCACTGGGGAAGTAAAGGTTCACATCGTCAAAGGATAGACGGTAAGGGATAATTGAATCGAAGGTTTACATCACCAAAGGAAGAAAAACTGATATCGTCAAAGGATTGACGGAAAAAGTAGTAGGACGACACCATCAAAAGGTTGATGGAGAAAACTGACATTGTCAAAGGGTTGACAGAAAAGCAGTTGATCGGCATCATCAAAGGGTTGATGAAAAAAACTGACATAGTCAAAGGGTTGACAGAAAAGCAGTTGAACGACATCATCAAAGGGTTGATGGAGAAAACTGACATCGTCAAAGGGTTGACAGAAAAGCAGTTGATTTAAATAAAGGTTGACATCATTAAAGGGTTGATGGAGAAAACTATTGGATGACATCATCAAAGGGTTGATGGAGAAAGCAGACATCGTCAAAGGATTGACGGAAAAGGCAGATTAGAGGTAAAATCAAGGATAGATAAACTTCTCGTGAGAGAGATGGCCACTAATTGTTAAGTACAAATTCCAAAGATATGTTGGTATTACAAAATCGCTGGAGAAATAACTTTGTCTTCAATGGGGATTCGTAAAAGAATCTTCTTGCGAGACATGGTGTAAAATAAATGCACTAAACAAAAGTAGGTTCGGAAACCACACCTGCCAGGGACCAAGGTTCAATCTAGGAACAAGCTAGAAAGAAACAGTCAAACAAGACTCCAATTGAGGAATGAACTCAAATGGGGATTTATCTTATCCAAACGTGAAAAAGATAACTGAAACAACCATCATCCACGAGGATATAACTCCGTGGGGAATTCAGAAAAGATGGGCACTTTATGCCTAAGGGCTGACAACTCTATTGGAGAGAATAGACACACCCAGTCACTTGGGGAGACAAACGCCAAAGTGAACCCAAAACAGGTAAACACCAAAAAAAGAAACAGAACTACAAAGATGCCAATGCATATGAGTGCTCATGTCATGCTTATGCTTATGCTGACAAAACAGACAAGAAGCGAGACCGGAGATGAAACACATCTCGACAAAGGACACCCAGCCAAACTCATCAGATTGGACCAATATTGGGGGTGAAGAAGAATCAACAACTTCACTGGTGAAAAGAGTTTTCCTCCTGAGGTATAACATCATGAGGATTGCCATCGCGAGCTTGATCTCTTTGTTGGTAGAGAATCCATGGAGAATTTGTCAAGATTAGCTGGAGTAACAGCTTACTGGAAAGCTTAGGAAAGAATATCACAAGAACAGAGTAATCCTGCATTCTGACTTATATGACGATCATCTTCGAATTTTGTCTGCCCCAAGCTAAGACGATAACAAGAGGATTTATAGAAGAATTGGCATACAGGGTGCTTCAATATCTTCAACTCTTGAAGAGATCTCGACATAACTGCCCCAGATTAGGGGGTGAATAACCGAAAGAATTTTACAGAAGGATTGAAATACCAGATACTTCAATATCTTCCAACTTGAATAATCAAAAGAATTTTACGGAAGGATTGGAATACCAGATGATTCAATATCTTCCAACTTGAATAATCTAAAGAATTTTACGGAAGAAATGGAATATTAGATGATTCAATATCTTCCAACTTGAATAATCTAAAGAATTTTACGGAAGAAATGGAATATCAGATGATTCAATATCTTCCAACTTGAATAATCTAAAGAATTTTACGGAAGAAATGGAATATCAGATGATTCAATATCTTCCAACTTGAATAATCTAAAGAATTTTACAGAAGAAATGGAATATCAGATGATTCAATATCTTCCAACTTGAATAATCTAAAGAATTTTACGGAAGAATTGGAATACCAGATGATTCAATATCTTCCAACTTTTGAATCTTGATGTAGCTGTTCCTGTTCAGTTATACTCGAGATACTCAAACTGTAGTAGAAATTACTAGGGGACGGATTTGCCCCCTGTTGATGGGTTACTGCAGACAAAACTCGTCATAAGATGATCTCAAGAATATTTGCCCCAATATTCTGAATTTGCAGAATTCTGCCTCTGATTTGTTAACTCCCATTTGGTTGCCCCTGACTGAGTCAAATTTCCTTTATCAAGTTCAATTCCTTGACTGACTGTGTTTGTTGGGATTCCTTGATATCGAATGGTATTGCAAACAAGTGTTGTTCATTAAAATTGGCAAAATTTAATGCAAAGTTTATGCAAAGTTTAAAAATAAAGCTTTTGATGGAAGCACACGCTGATTGATATCAAGAACAAAGGTGGATCTGATTATTACAGAAGAAGTGATCAACACACGCAAAATAACAAAAATTATTAGGAGTCAGGTTACTCAACCTTGCTGTAGTATGCTTTTCAAAATGACCTTACCTCAATCAGGTCTTTTAGGGGTTGTAATGTGGTATGGTTCATGGTTTATGAAATGAAAGATAACGGCTCAAATCCTACGCTCAGCTAACTCAAGATATACGTTCAACTCTCCAAGAGTAGGAAGTCACTTGATTTGAAAGATGACTGGCGCCTTATGTGAAACGCTCGTGTTTGAATGTATAACCGAGTTAAACTGAGAACTACCCTGCCCCAAGGTTGAGATTATGATTTTTTGTTGTGTAAAGACAGAAAACTCCTACTTCTATGCTCGAAAGGTTAACGAAGGATGAATTGAAACAATTCCTTACATCCTCGGCGAGGTTAATTTGAAAGTATACCACAACAATTATGAATATGAGGTTTTCATCATCCTCCCCAATCTTTGCTTTAACAAAAAGTTTGAAAAAAAAGAGTAAAGCAGGATAAAGATATATTTTTGCTTTTATGAAAATAAAAGTAAATGAGTGAAACGAATGGATTTAACCAAAAGATGCATAAATATTTCACTAATCTTGCCAATTTGAAAGTACAATACTGCTTATGAGCAAAACAGATTCAAAGTGCAAAGGAAATACAACAAAACACTAAAACAGTCTAAAGTTTGCCAGCCTCAGGGAACTGGGCTTTCCTTCTTGACTTGCCAAACTGAGATAGTCATCTTCAAAACTGATTGTCGAAGTCCGTCTGAGAATTATCTTCACATCCACTCTCGACAATTTCTTCCTCTTCAGGGTCTGATGAATCTGCTCGATTAGGTAAAGGATTGTTGATTTGAATGCCTTGAGGCGTGAACGAGATCATCTCAGAATCAAGCAGCGTCTGAACCTTGCTCCTGAGTACCTTACAGTCTTCGGTTGAATGCCCCTATGCCCCAGCGTGGTAGTCACATCGGGCATTGACATCAAAGCCTGGTGGGTAGGGAGGGATCACCGGATCTATCCCTTTTGGCACTATCAATCCCCCTTGGATTAAATCTGGCAGGAACAGACTGTATGGTATTGGCAACGGAGTGAAATTCCTCTCTGGCTTCCTTGGCCTTTGTCGTGCATGCTGACGTGGCTAACGGCGGTAGGACCGTTGATATATAGGAGGTCTTCGATTTGTAGAAGAATATTGCCTACGTGGAGAGATTGGTGTCTGATGCAAAGACCCAAAAGGTTGTTGACGCTGAACACTTGAGTTGTAGAAGCGCTGAGGTATTTGGGACTCCCATATAGAATTACTTTCCTTCTCCCATTCTTCTTGAGAACTGACAGCTGATTTATTCTCACCGGCCGGAGTATTCGAGATGCCTCGGATTTTTCCTTTCTGGAGACCACTCTCAATGCGTTCTCCAGTTTTTACCAATTCAGAAAAGTTTGACGTCACAGTGCTAAACAACTTTTCTCGGTATATACCTTGCAAAGTATCCACGAACCAGTCAACCAATTCCTTGTCCGAAAGTGGTGGTTGAACACGAGCAACTACTTCTCTCCACCTCTGAGCATACTTTCTGAAGGACTCATTTTCTTCCTGAGATAAGTCTAGCAAATGTAGGCGGCTGGGAGCCAAATCAAGATTGTAGTTGTATTGCTTCACAAATGCACTGGCTAGGTCTGACCATGATTGGACATGACTACTTTCTAGCTGCATATACCAATGCAGTGATGCTCCACTTAGACTGTTTTGGAAACAATGGATCATGAGTTTGTCATTAAGGACATGTGAAGTCATTCCTCTGCAAAACATCACCAAATGCTGCTTTGGACATCTATCCCCTTTATACTTCTCAAATTTTGGCGTTTTAAACTTAGGAGGTATCACAAGGTCAGGTACCAAACACATGCCCAAAGCATTCAGATCAACAGCGTCACGGCCTGCAATGGCATCAAGCTTCTTTTCCAAGGCACGACATTTTTCCATTAGCTCAATGTCTCGTGAATCCTGGGTTTTCTTCACAAGGACCACTTCTTGGGAATCTGACTCGGAGAATGCAAAACTGCGATATTCCGTAGCATCAATAGAAGAAGAATGTCCGTCTCGGACAATGGCATGTTCTTGTATAAACTGGTTCCTAACAGGAGTCTGCACAGGTTGAGCTTGGGCAACATTGTTCACAAACATACCCTGAATATTGGCATCTCTTTTCGCCAAGGCTGCCATAACCTGATCCAACTGGCTTCTTAACAAGTCGAAATCTGCTCTGGTCACAAACTGGTTCTGCTCCTCTGAATTCATGATCCCTCAAAAGCTTCTTCAAGTCCAACGCTGGCTTCAGGAAGGTTAGCTGGGTTATAGACAAAGGACGGAGGAGACTCAAGACCGAGAAATGCAAATGCGCATGCAATGCTAATGCAAGCCAAATGGTTTCAAGGAACTCAAAGGCAAGTTGCAAAATTTTTGGAAAACTGAAAAAGTTTTTGTTTTAAAATCTAAGATCCCGATTGATCTTTGCAAAGAAAAGAACATCTGAGTTCATTGAAACCAAATGGTTAACATGAGAGGTATGCAATGCACCAAAACATGGGCACACAAAAACACAAACAGCACACACAATAGCATACAAGTCCTAGGTTTAGGGGCCACGAGCATGGAGTCAAAGGTCTACCCATCCCAATAGGTATGTACTACTGGTTTTCACCTGCCGAACAAGGTTCTAAAGAGTTCCCAGAGTCTACAATCCATCTTTTGGATTTTAAAGATTTCCCAGATGACTTGGTAATCGATAAAATTCTCAAGAGGATCTCGTCTGAGTGTAGTATCGCGTGACAACCAATTCAGAAATAGACTCCATCATGGTCACCGCACTACGTCCTAAAAGGCCAAGTTGGGTTTGGTAACTACGGTTCTCAGTATCCCGGGCACCCAGGTCGAGAGCAGCACGCTTTCACGAATGAATTCGTTCAACATAACTAGCCTCTTGAGAGGGCCTCAACTGAGTGATGGTGTTTATCAATTCGACCTTTCAGGATTCGACTCCCTCAAAGCTTCCTTGAATACCATCATCCTATAATAAGTGTACGCTCAAATCCGGGTATAGGATTTATCTCACTCACAGGTATCAACCCAAATCAGACAGGATAATCAAAACATGGAGCAGATATACAAGCAGGTAAGCATATAAGCCATCATACTAGTAGATAAGCAAACATAAATAACATAAAGCAAGATAGGCTTAACCCTCTTAGGAATGGACCAGCAATAGGTTTACAAATCCCCAGTGAAGTCGCCATTTCTGTTGCGATGAAAATTGGATAACAAATTATTAATTAATTTGCATCATATTCCTTTTATAACCGACTTTAATTTATCCAAAGGAAGGTTCAAGATCGTTAGAAAAACCTAAAGGGGAGAGATCTAAGGTTCAGGGGTTAGTTACGCCTAGGGAAGGTATTAGCACCCTAAACGTCCGTAGTACTCTACGGGAACCTCTTGTTTAATGTTATTTTATGTTTGCTAAAGGTTCTATGCTAAAGGTTTGAAAAACCCTAGGGGTTAGTATCTAAGTATACTCGATAAAGCATCACACTTTACGCCTACGTATCCTCGGGAATAGAATCAGAGTATGCGTAGTTCTACTTATACTGAATGATTGACTATGGTCAATATTCAGAGGGGAAATGAGTACAAGCTCATTGTAGAGTTTAGGAACTCTCTAGATCTAGTTGTAATGGACCTAAGTTGAAGTTTAGTCAGTAGGGGAAGTGATAAATTCATTATGATGAATATCACTAAGAGTTGAAGAACTCTTCCTAAAGCTAGTTATGATTTCTATGGCTCTGATGAGGCCAAGAAACAAAGTTTCTTCCTAAGAGGTTACTTAGGTTAGGTGGGGGCCATGACTTTAAGAGTCAACATTAATTACCTTCCTTTGGAATGGGGGGAAAACAGTTGATAATAACAATAAATAAGACATGATAGAAGATATGACTTTGATATAATAGATAAAACAACATAAGCATGAGGATGGCAATATGTTTATGACAAAGATATGAATAGGATGAACATGATTAAAAGGATACATCAAATATGCTTCAATCTTTAGGAAGACAAACATATAGAAATGATATACAAGAACACATCAATATGCTTCAATCTTTAGGAAGACAAACATAGAGAATGATATACAAGAACACATCAATATGCTTCAATCTTTAGGAAGACAAACATAGAGAATGATTAAAAGAACACAACAATTTATGGATAACACTGAGATGTCAAGAAGTATCATCAAACCTCAAACTGACAAGGGAAGGAATTAATCAATAATTTCCTCAAGAACCAGATTAAAGACAATTTTAAAAAGTTAATCAAAGATTTAACTACAACTAAAGTTCAAAGATTTATCTAACTTAGTAAAACTAAAGTTGGAAGATTATCTAAATCTACCTAAAAACTATTTTGCTAAGTTCTTCCTAAAAAACTAACTAATTAATCTAAGTAACAAACTTAGTTAGAAGAAAAATAACTAATTAATTCTAGTTTTAAAATTAATTAATAAATTAAGTTGAAATCTAATAAAAAACTCGCTAATTAATTCTAATCAAAAGACTAATTAACAAATTAAAAACCAAATTAAAAACTAAGTTACTAATTAAAATAAAACCTAATTAAATCTAAACAACCAAAGAGGGGTGCAGGGAGAATCAGCTTGGGCTTTGGAAAGTTGGTAAGCCCAACCAGAAATGGGGCGCTGGGTTGGGTAGGATGGACCGGGTCAACCCGATTTGGCTACTGAAATGGGAAACAAAAGAAACAAAACCTAATTTCTAACACAGCCGTGAAAAGCATTCTCCTAAATCCTTCTATTTAGTACCCTATTCTTCATCTTCTTCCTCGCGATTCCGTCCCCTGCCTTCCCCATCGCTACTCATTTTCTTCCTTTCTAATCTGATTCCAGCTCATCTTCCATCGCCGTTGTCTTCTACCTCAGACGGAATTGTGACAAACTATCTCTCTCACGAGATCGCGACGTCCGTCTTGGTTCGTTCCAGGTTCGTTATCTCAGGCTCAAAGGGTTTGATTTCAAAAAAAGTTTCCATCTTCATTTCTAGTTCTTTTCCTGGGTTTGACTCGGTTATTGAAGGTTGGGATGGGTATTCGATTGAGCGTGGTTTTCAGTTGTCGTTGATGAGAGAAAAAAAAAGTTAGGTGTTAATTGTGAAGAAGACGAAGGGAAGCTGGCTGTGAGACGTTGGTTTTCTCTGAAGTTGTTGTCGCGTTTGTGCATCAGACGTGTGAAATGGAGGTGTAGAGGAATTATTAAGGTGAGCGTACAGTAGTGTACAGTTGTTTTCTGGCGACGATATTTGGGGGAAGAATAGAGGGAGATGGACTGATTTGATTTATTAAAAGTATGGTGATGGTGTTTGGATTAGCAGAATGATCTCTACAAGATAATATGAGAAAACGATGAAAGAGGTCTCGAGGTTACCTGACTGGAACAAAGTCCGGTGCGATTTGGCGACAATGGATGACCATGTACGTGCTTCTGATCTCTTTCTGATTTCTACTTTTTTGATGTTGTTCTTCTGGTGGTCTGACTTGTTTCTTCCCTATTTCTCATTTCTTTGAAGAAGGATTTTGAGTCGCTAACCTATGGTGTTCTACAGGTGATGATGAATGATGCAGGTTCTTTTCGGATTGATAGTTGAAGGTTGTAGAAAGAATTGGAATAAAGTTAAAGGTTGAAGAAGATGGATATGTATGGTATTGCAAATCGGTTTAGGACGGTGCCGTGGAGATTTTCGTTTCCGGTGAGGTATGATTTTGTTTTTTTGGTTTTTTACAACTCTGTTTTAGCGTCCTTGAAAATTCTTCTGGTTTTTTCGATATGGAAAAATTGTCTTTGAACTTGTAAACTGGTTTTTGATGTTAGGATTCTATTTGAATTTGGTTATGGTTTTGAATGTGTATTCCTGGTTTAGGTTGAACTGAGTCAACTGAGATGGTTGTTTGAAGGTTGTCATAAGAAGCTGAAAGTGTCTTGGTTGATTTTGTTGTGAAAACTTGCTCTGGGCTGGTTTGGTTTTTACACAGGTTTTTTTGTTGCTTTCTCCTACCTCTGTTCTCGTTTTTCTTCTACAGGTCCTCTTCTTCTTTTCAATTTTAAAAAAAATTACCGTTGTATGTTGTATCAGGCTGCAGAGAGTTTGCCGGTCGTTCAACAGGTTTACGTTGGAGAAAGGCTACGTTGGAGAAAGGCTGGTGTGGTTCGTACGGTTTGCAGAGATAGAAAAGGACACTAATGTATTACATAATGTATTTTAATAAGAATTACCATATGGCAGCTGTAAAGAATTTTAGACTTGTATGGTTCAATATGCACGTGATGAGCTGGGTGAGAGAGATGCTGTCCTTTTACTTTGTAATATACCAAAAGTAAATAAAAGTAGCATGCTTTGTAATTTGCTTAGCCAAAATGATTAAAAAGATTAGATGCACTAATTAAAACTAAATCTATGTTATAATAAAAACTAAAATCAATTGAAAAGATATAAACTAAAATAATTCAACACTAAATTAAAACCAAAAGAAAATGAAAATAATAACATTAAACTAATTGACTATATTAAAATGTGAACTATATTAATAATTATGTTATAATTAAACCAAAAAAGTAAACTTAGTCAAATTCTAAATAAATTTTTAAAATAAAGCAAATTCTAGAGTGAAATTAAAAAATGGCTAAAAACAAAATATCGCTGATAAAAAAAATGATATGATAATGATAAGACAAATCTGAGGGTAAAATTTAGGGTGCAACACTCGTTTACTTTCCAACGCTTCAAACTATGCCTCAATCTGAGTCCTGAAACTCAAGATATGATTGAAACAAGGCAGTAAATCCATTTAAATCTACCTACGATTTTTCTGTGTTTTTCTTCCTATTGAACAGATTTAAAACTCACCTATTTGAGTCCTAACTGCCTTCAAATGCTCGACAAATTTTATTTCTCTAAAAAAATCTAATTTTTTATTTTTCGTGAAAAGTTCAATTTTTTAAAAAAGTTAGGTTTTTCTCACATTTAGGAAACTTTGGAAAACAAATAAAGGTTTTGGAAATATGGAATACATATTATAAGGTTTTTGAAAAATATTAAAAAACACGACCAAATAGGATCGCTCTAAATTACATACAAAGTCCGAAAACTCTAAAATATGATCAACAACAACATACACACAATTTCAGAGTAAGAGTATAACAATCAACAACAAATATTGTTAAACCTATAAACAAAAACACTTTAGTTACCGGAGGGGATTTATCCCAAATCCCTTTTGGCTTACAGAGAAACTTATACAAAATAAAAAAAAATCATCAATTGTTGCCAATAAGGTTTTGCCCAAATCTTATTTGCCCAAACATTTCATGCATCAATACCAAACACGGTGACCATATGAGCGTTATCCAAAATCCCAATTGGCCACCACCAACAACAAAATAAACCACATATGTTATTTATGGATCAAGGCCAATATGGTTTTTCCCAAACCTTATTTAGCCAAATATATTACATAAGGAAAAATAGCACGCCAATGGGAGGGTAAAGACCCCTCAACCACCCTAGCTACCTATTATCATCCACCAATAAGGAAATCTCCCCCTTACCTCGAAATTGAAGCTTTCAAACTCTTGGTTATGGCCTCCTAGCTCTCCCTCCTCCAATTCCTTCGCTTCCTCTTTTCTCCCAATTCCCAATCACACGTATTGTAAACCTAACTTCCACTTAAATTTTCCTATTTATTTTACCCTAATTTTTAAAATATTGGTTATTTTACATTTTGGCATAACTAAATTAATTTCTCACCACTTCACCTCTTATTCTGAATAATTTCTAGTTTCTACCTAAACTTCTGAAATTCTTTTTTTTATATATTATTTTAATTAAATAAAAATTTCATTTAAATAAATATTTACCTGTCCTTCATTGCTCATGGCTGCTTAAGGCTATGTTCAAACATATGGATGTCCTTATGCATTCTACATTATGGAATTCGTTTCAAGCTTCAGGGAAATATGAGACTAAACAGGTTTATCAAATGATGAGAGGTATCAAGCCTAAAGTGATACGGAGAAATCTCTTTTATGGGAATCTTTCTAGATCAAGAGCGGCGTTCATTCTTTGGTTGACCTGTCAGAATAGATTGCCCACTAAAGACAGATTACACCGTTTAGGGAATGTCACCGATGGCAAGTGTGTGTATTACGGTTTATACGAAAGATGTAATCACCAATTCTTTGATTGCGTATAGACCAAAAGAATTTGGAACCAAATGCTTAATTGGACGAATATCTCTTGTATACATGGTGGTTGGAATACTGAGTTGAGTTGGATTTTCCAGATGATTCATGGTAAAGGGTGCAAGAAAAGACTTCTGAAGTTTGTTATAGCTGATACAATGTACACAATAAGGACAACTAGAAACATAATCATTTTCCAGAACAAGACTAAGGAATGCCTTTACAGTAAAGACATCATTGATATGGTTCTTTTGAGAGTTGAGATAGATATATAGCTTGCGATATTTTGTAATAGAATTTGATTTGTCATGTGTCCCTTTTGTCTACTAGTCGTTGTAGTCGCTTGGTTGCCTGGATCCTCGGATCGACTTTGTTTTTCTCTGTTTTTTTTAATAAATTATTTCTTTGATAAATTTTTTTTAATAAAATTCTCTAAATTTCTATTTCCTCAAATTAGTACCAAATAACTAATTTATCTAATTATTTCTAATAATTCCAATAGATCTCATTTTATTTTTATGCTCTCAAATCCTATAACCCCGAAAATTATTAAATTACCAAAATACCCATTAGCACCAAATAACACAAATAATTTGAATCCATTTTTGGTGGTCTTAGTACCCATTACCAAAACGTCCATTTTCATTCCTAGCCATCAAAACATTTTCTTGAGGTCTTAATATATTTTAGTAGCCCCAGGATGAATACTTAAACCGCTTTGGTGACTCTCTTCCAAAATAGTCTTCTTATATTCCAGCACATCATGTACATAAACTCTATTCCAAAACTTTAGGATCCCATTCTCATATACCCTAAAATCTTTGTCTTCATCAACCGATGACAGAAGATCAACCAAGGTTACATCCATTTTCTGACTCTCTCTGATCTCATCAAGAAAACCACTAGTTAGCTTCAACATGCCCAATTTCACACTATCCGTAGTCACCTCGCACACCAAACTCAAATCTCTGAATTGTTTAATTAAGTCCAATTCTCTAACAATCAACGTCGCCATGCGCAAGAACTTCAGACTCAAAGCATCTGCTACAATATTGGCTTTACCGAGATAGTAGTTCAAACCAAAGTCATAGTCCTTCAAAAATTCCAACCATCTCCTCTGCCTCATATTCAGCTCCATCTGATCGAACAGATACTTCAAACTCTTGTGATCGTTGAATTAGTTCCTCCATAACTTCAGCACGAATACCACAGCTACCAACTCTAAATTGTGAGTAGGGTAATTCCTCTCATGAACCTTCAGTCGTTGTGAAGCATAAGCAACAACTTGCCTATTATGCATAAGCACACAACCTAATCACATATTGGATGCATCATAGTACACTACAAAAGGTTCCTTCGGATCTGGCAATATCAACATTGACGTTGTTGTTAACTTCTTCTTCAGTTCACTCAATTTGCTTGAGACATTCTGTAAGGTACCAGCAACACAAGCCTAGTACCAATTATTATATCTATGGCGAACTCAACTTCTCGCTTTAGTGGCAAACCACAAATGTCCTCGGGGAACATATCAGAAAACTCACACATCACAGGCATATCACTAGCCACAACATTGCATTCCACTCTCAAGGAAGTGAATATCACGAGCACCTAATCGTCCTCCCTCAATGACATCTCAACTTGAAAGACGAACATGAAACTCGAATTCATACTCTCTTCATGTTCAAGAAAAACATAGCCTCAACAACGCCTGCACTCTTGTAACCGACGACATGCTGAACCAATCCTCCATACCTAAAACGTTTTGAAGAAGCAGAAGGTTCTCCCCCACTTATTTCAATCCCGCTCCTTCTAGCAAGCGGTAAGAAAGACAAAAAAGCACCAACAGTGTTTCACACACATGTTGCATACTAGGAAATAGATAAAAATATAAAAAAAACATGGCTAGACTGACCAACTAAGCTCTGATACCACTATGTAACACCCTAAACCCCGACTCTTAATATAAAAGAGAATTTTCACAGCTTTGGATGCTGCTCAAAACAAAACATGCAACTTCAAGAGTATTTTTCAAAAACTTCGCAGCGGAACTCAAAATATCTCAAAACATAAAATAATTATTTAAATCAAAAACTCAAATAAATAACTCCAAACAACAATACAAACAAAATAATGTGCCTTGTCCCCGATGTTACAAATCAGAGCATATAAACCACTAAAAAGCAATATATATAAATATAAGCGAAGACAGCCTCCAAGGCCATCTTCTAACTTACAAGCAACTACTCTTGCTGAGTACCTGATTGTCTATACTCCAGACGAGCACAAATGTCACAACAATAAAAAATGGGTGAGAATACACATTACAAATGATAACAGTGAAAAATAGCAGAAGGAAGGTAAATAACACAATCATAATTATATCATTCACACAGAACACAACCACAACTCAAATAGTAATGCAAATGCCACCAAATCCTTCTCAAAATTCATGTGGTACCAAGTCACTGAGATTAAAGGTATGTTAGTGATTTTTCCATGTCTCAGGTTCCTCTCTTAACTGTATCCCTCACTGGACGTGAGACCGCCATAATTCCTCTCTGATTTACGCCATCACTGGACCGAAGTTCTGCCTATCTTCGAAATAAATTAATTCATGGCTATGAATAATACATACATGCAACAGAATCAACGTCATAGAATCACAAAAACACAAATTTCAAAACATCCTAAAAAAGGTTCCACTCTTGAACCTATAATTCTCCTATCACAGGCCATCATTGTAATCCCACTGGATTACTATACACAAATCGTCACTCTAGACCATGATTATAATCCCTCTTTGGATTACTATACTCAAATCGCCAATATGATAATGAGAAATCGTATCATACTTTTGGGCTCATTGCGTGTATTATTTGTCCGTATTTTATTGAGTCTTGTTGTATTTTATTTCGTTTTATTGTGTTTTGCATTTAACAAGTTCATCCGTTGCGGATTCAGAAGCAAACCAGAAAAAGAATGAAAGAATAGCAAAAAGTACAGCAAAGAAGCAAATTCTGCCTCTATTACTGATATGGCATTCGCCATAGGTAGATGGCGTTCGCCATCTCCCAAGCCTGCCACGTAATTTAATGAAAGAATGCAATGGCATTCACCATTCCTTAATGGCGTTTTCCATTGCAGAGCAGAATGCAGATTTTGTTTCAGCATCAGTTAGAAGCAGATTTTGTAACTCTTTTTTTCCCTCCACTCTAATACACGACCATAGTAGTTGCAGAGCCATTATTTCTCTCTATATAAGGCCTCTGGGACATATTTTGGGGCATCCAAGACGTGCGGGAGCGCTGCAGAGATTATGTTTAGTGTTTTAGGCATAAATCAGTGTAAAGCGACAATAACTCACATAGAGGGATTGTCGCACTTGTTATTTTATTTTTCTTTTCATTGTTGTACTCTTTCTAAGCATGATTATTATGAATATGTTCGTTATAGATAATATCATGTCTTGCTAAATTAATTTAGTTCGGCGTATGAGGACTGCCGTTACCGAAGGAACTCAGTAGAAAACTTTAGGTGCGAATTTATGATTGTATGACAGTTTTGGTTTTAGTTTCCAAATTGCATGTTTTATTATTTCGACACGAAAGTGAGGAATAAACTAAGTTTAGGCCGATATCGCGAGAGTGTGAGGAATGAACTGATAGTGGAAACTAGGCATCGATCATAAAAACAGCGACAACGCTTTAGGCATTATTTAGAATCTCATTGGCTTTCAAAACACGCTTTTTAATTGAAACGGGCGAGCGAGAGCAAAATCTTGTGGTTGGAAAGTGTGGTTCTTGCCAATAGCGTGAGAGTGTGAGACGGAGTCTTTAATTCGATATTTTCTACAGAACTAAATTCAGTCGTAATTAGCACACGATTTCTACAAGTCCCTTAGGCATGCGGAATCCATATTCCGGACTCGTTTCATCATTATTTTCAAACCATTAGAAATTAGTATATTTCTTCCCGTTCATAATCTGTTGACCTTTAGCCTTAGCTTTGCACTGCAACGATAGATAAAATTAGTTTTATTATCAATTCCCTATGGGTTCTACAACGTTTTAAAACTAAACGAACAACTGTATACTTGCAGTCATTATCCGACGGACACGTTAGTGTCGCACCCATTCAAGTTTTTGGCGTCGTTGTTGGGGAATTGATTTAGTTAATATTGTGATTCCATTGTTGCGCAGTATAGACTAAGGCACCAAAATTTTCCTTTTTCCTATTTCGTCGATTGTATGCCAAACACCCGCTCTTGAGGCGACAAGCTTGAGCAACCGATTGACAATATTAAGCGTTTTATTAACTTATGATGCTGAATCAACGAATTCCGAATTAAGTATAAACAAGGTTGTCAAACTCACGAGTCTCCTCAGACTCGTAAAGGATCTGTAGACTCGACTCGCAAACTCATACGAGTCTATGGAAAATTAAAAATGACATTCAAAAACCTATATGTGACACATACATGACACACGCATGTATTTTTAAACTTGTAAATGCCTCATATATGATACAAATATATATAATAGAATACCAATTAACATCAAAATTTAAATTTCATACTCCATAACAAATTTCTTAACAAAAACTCAGTAATAAAACAAATAAAATAGCAAAGTATGTATTTAAAGACTTAAAGTACTAATTTCTTCTTAATTGACTACTACATAAAGCAAAAGAAATCATAAAGCAGATATGCTAATGGATTTAAACATCCAAAACTCCAGTGAAATCATCACCATCATCATCAAATTGCTTGAAGTTCCAGTTCCACCTAATTTAACTTTCCACCACCACCACCACCACTTTGCACAACATTAGTAACAACAACATCAACTTCCACAACATTGTTAACAATAACATCATCTTACTCAACATTAACTTTAGTTTGCATATTTTTCTCATTAGGATCATCAGTTATCCATTCATCATCTTTACACAAGAGAATATACAAGAGAAACATCCAAGTGAAATATATAAGAAAATACTTACACAACAAATGATTGATTTACGAGAACAAACACGAACAAAGCAAGAGACACAATAAACACACGTCGTCTATGAAACGAGGAAGAAATTTTGCTAAAATAAGAGACTAGGATATAGGCTTTCTAATTCTCGTATAAGCAAAAAATAAGGTTTTTTTTTTTAAAGGGTTAAATAAGTTTTAAGTCCCTATAAATATAGCGATTTTCAATTTTGGTCCCTCTAAAATTTTTCATTAAGAATTGGTCCCTATAAAATTTTCCGTCTCAATTATGAGTCCCTGACGTCAAATGGGGCTAACGGAAGCTGACGTGGCTGCCTTGGTGGATTAAATAATTAACTTATTTTGACCTAATTTGTTCGTATCCTTCCCCATTCTTCGTCTTGCTTGTCATCTTCAAGTCTGCCATCACTTTTTCTTCGTCTTGCTTGTCTTGCTTCTTCGTTCTTCAGTTTCGTTTTAATCTTCATCTTCCTTGAGCGTTTTCTTTAGCCAATGTCTTCTGCATCTGTAAAATCACGATTTGGGAAATATTGTGGGTGTTAGGTTCGTATGGTCTCCTATCATTGCAAGAACGGACCAAATAAGGGAAGGTTATTCTGGAGATGTCCTTATTGGAGGAATGCTGATACTTGTAATCTTTTCTTTTGGGATGATGATGTTGCTGAAAAATCTAGAAATGAAGGTGGAGTTGGAACGAACTCGGATTTGGAAATTATTGGGTATATGAAGTTGCTTTATGAAGAAACAAGGAAGAAGAACAAGATCTTGAAGAGAAAGTTGAAAACAGAGACATTTTATGGAAGATTGAAGATGTTGTGTCTTGTTTTTTTCATTTGTGTGCAATGTGTATTTTGTCATGAAATGTAGTTGTTAATGTTGTTTCAGTCTAAGTGTTGATGTCGTTTGTTGTTGTTGATGTACTTTGTTTAATGTAATGTAACAAATTATTGGTGTAATCTACTTTGTTTAATGAAATGAAAATGGTAATCTACTTTGATCCAATGTTGTTGTTGTTGTAACCTGTTTAGTGTAATTTGAATGGCTAGATAATTTGCAGTAGAATACAAAATTCATTCCATTGATAGAACAAGTGTATTTGAACAAGTCATACATAATACAACAAAATGTTCTAAACAAAATGGTCATATGCAAGCCATATGACATAATACAACAGTTTACAATCATTCATACTACATTAGTGCATAACAAAGCAACTATGGTTCATACTACATAATCTCCAACTAAAACACAAAAAGTTTCATAGCACACAAGTTTTCACTGAGTCAAGCTCCTTTCTATGTCATCCCACTTCTTCTTGCCACTTGGTCTGCCATCATTTGTGTCATCTCAAAGAATAAGCACCGGATCTTTTGGATCCCTTCCTGGACCCACAATGTTACGAGTCTTAAAAGTCCTTAGCTGGTCACTTTGTCTTTTTTCTGTTGCAATATTCTTGGACTTCTTTTTTGGAGATAACATAGCTTTCACCTGGACACACATAAGTAACAAAATGATATAAGTAATCAACAAAACAAAAACCAAACAATATAAGTATAAGATGTAATAAACTTACAGGGTCTTGGACAACAGGTTTTGGTGCACTTGGTTTTGGTTTTGGTACCTTTGGTCTTGGACCAAAGAAAGTCTTTACTGCACGTTTTGGTGGATTAACAGTATCAGTTTTTGGTGTATTAACACTACCAGTTGGTTTTGCAGGTGATGTATCCAACCTAACCAACCTTAGTCAATCAAACGCAACACAACAAACAACAACTATAGTTTTCAACATAAGTTTTCAAAGACAGTAAACAAATAGCAAGTGGGAATACATTAATGAAATCCAATTACCTGAGGTTTGGGACCACCTCTGTATGGAGCGAAAAGCCATTGGGAACGGAGAGAGGGACCACCACGTACGAACGGTCGTCTTCAAGAAGCATACACTGAGATAGGGATTGTGACTTTTTAGGGATTGTGCTATTCTTATGTTAAGTGATAATGTTATTTCAGAAGCATACAAATCATGCCACATCAATTAATGTAATTCAAAATAAGTTAATTATGTAATCCACCAATGCAGACATGTCAGCTTCCGTTAGCCCCATTTGACGTCAGGGACTCATAATTGAGACGGAAAATTTTATAGGGACCAATTCTTAATGAAAAATTTTAAGGGGACCAAAATTGAAAATCGCTATATTTATAGGAACTTTAAACTTATTTAACCCTTTTTTAAATAAAATAAAATCTTTTGGGGAATTTGGGCCTTTTTTGGGTAAAAAGAAACAAAATTCAAAAAAATTTGTAGACTCGTAAACTCGCCATAGACTCGCGAGTCTATACGAGTTTATGTGAGTCTACCTGGGTCTACTCGAGTCTATCAAAAAAGGATTCTATGCGCGAGTCTACTCGTTTTCGTTGCCTAGACTTGTAAACGTACGAGTTTACGAGTCTACTCGCGAGTTTGACAACCATGAGTATAATCTTCATGAACCTGAAATTCCTTATCCAGAATTAAGAATTCTCATGGCTGAGAACCCACCAAACAATCCTCTTAAGGATTACGTTGTTCCATCGCAGGATGAACCGCATAACAACATTGCTTCCCCTGCCATCAATCGAAACGATTTTGAGCTGAAATCTTCGTTGTTACAAGCCGTTCAACAGAACCAATTTTCCGGAAGTTCCAAGAATGACCCGAACCTTCATTTATTTATGTTTGTGCAATATGTTGACACCGTAAAAGTGAATGTTGTTAGTAACAAAGCCATAAGACTACGTCTTTTTCCTTTCTCTTTAAGAGATAGAGATGTAGCATGGCTCCAGTCTCTACCATCCAACTACATCACTACGTGGGACGAGTTGAAGAAAGTCTTCTTAGCCCAATGTTTTCCGACTAGCAAAACTGCTATGCTAAGAGCCCAAATTAATGGAATTAGGTAGAAAGACAATGAATCTCTTTCTGATGCTTGGGAAAGATACAAGGACATATTGAGGCTCTGCCCGCACCATGGACTTGAACAATGGTTGATAATCCATACTTTCTATAATGGTCTTCTTTACAACACAAAGTTGAATCTGAACGCTGCAGTTGGCGACGCGCTGATGGACAAACCATATGAAGACGCTTATCAACTCATTGAAAATATGGCTCAAAACCACTTCTAACGAGGAGGTGAGAGAACTCCAACAGAAAAACCTGCTACGAAGAACGGAATGTACGAAGTTAATAGTTTGGACCGCGTCAGTGCTAAAGGGATGCGCTTACTCAAAACATTGAAAGTTTGATTGTAGCTCCAGCAGCCACCGTGGCCGTTGTGACACCGAATTGTGAATTGTGTAGAACCCCTGGGCACAGTAACGCTGAATGTCATTTATTGGCTGGTATTCCTACCGACCAAGTAAATTACGCCAAAGGAAACCTGTACTCAAACACTTACAATCCAGGTTGGAGGAATCATCCAAGCACCCAGAAAGGAGCCCCCGCTGCTCCTCAAGCACCCAGAAAGTCAAATGTTAAGCTGTTATTAGAAAATTTCATTGCAACTCAAACAGAACAAAACAAAGAGTTCTCCAACCAAAATGTGCACACGAGTGAATTGTTAAAGCAAATGGCAACTAAACTTGATGTTATGGCTACACACAACAAAATGTTAGAAACTCAAATTTCTCAAGTAGCCCAACAGAAAGCAACAGTAGCAGCCCCTGCTGGAACATTTCCTGGTCAACCACAACCAAACCCGAAAGGTTATGCTAATGCTATCACACTGCGAAGTGGAACAGAACTAGATGGACCAGTCGACCCTAGATTCCAAAATTCTGCCATTTACCAAAATCCTGGTAAAGGAGCTGAAAAGGTAAACAAATCAAATAATGACAAAAAGGAAGACAAAAATGAAGATGTCGTAGAGAAAGAAACACCTTATGTGCCTCCGCCACCATACAAGCCTCCTATACCTTATCCTCAAAGACTTGCTAAGTCTAAAAATGAAGGACAATTTAAGAAATTCATAGAGCTTCTAAAATAACTTAATATCACTATACCATTCACAGAAGCCATAACGTAAATTCCTTCATATGCTAAATTCCTTAAAGAGATCCTACCCAACAAGAAAAATCTCGAGGATAATGAAACTGTTATGCTCACTACTGAGTGTAGCGCCATCATTCAAAACAACATGCCTCCTAAGCTGAAAGACCCATGTAGTTTCTCCGTACCATCTGTAATCGAAAAGTTTGTCATAGACAATGCTCTATGCGACTTAGGAGCCAGTGTTAGTTTAATGCCCTTATCCACGTGTAAGAAACTTGATTTAGGAGAGTTAAGACCAACGAAAATGTCTCTACAACTAGCGGACCATTCTGTTAAATTTCTTATAGGTTTGCTAGAGAACGTGCCCGTTCATATAGGTCAATTCTATATTCCAACCGATTTTATGGTAATGGATATAAAAGAGGATTCCAACATTCCTATTATTTTAGAAAGACCCTTTTTAGCTACAGCCGGAGCCATAATTGATGTCAAGAAAGAAAAACTAACTTATGAAGTTGGAGAAGAAAAAGTTGAATTTATATTAGCCCAATTTTTAAAGGCCCTAGCTATAGATGATTCATGTCGCTTCCTAGACGTCATCGACGATTGCGTGAAAGAAATGGAGATGGAACCATCTAAATATACTGAAGTACTGAAGATTCCAGCATCTTCTATATTCGAAGATGATAATTGGCGAAAGCCATACATAGATGACAGTCTGAGGGAATGTCTAGCATTAACACCCGATCCAATGTCGTGCCCGAAAAAGCCTTCTATAGAACTTAAAAAGCTACCCAAAAATCTAAGGTACAAATTCCTAGACACCGAGCTTGAACGACCAATAATAGTAAATGCTGACTTAGGACAGATAGAAATCGAAAAATTGCTACATGTTCTAAGAAAGTATCCAAAAGCACTGGGGTATAATATCTCAGACCTAAAAGGAATAAGTCCCTCTATATGTATGCATCGCATTATGCTAGAGGAGGATTGTAAAACCTCTAGAGAGCATCAGAGAAGAATAAATCCTATCTTGAGCAATGTAGTAAAAAAGGAGGTACAAAAGCTACTAGATGCCGGAATTATATACCCGATATCCAATAGTAACTGGGTCAGTCATGTGCATGTCGTACCGAAGAAGGGAGGTGTTAGTGTTGTTAGTAACGAAAGGGCGAATCCATAGCAAAAAGAACTCAAACTGGATGGAGAATGTGCATAGACTATAGAAAACTGAATAAGGTCACTCGTAAAGATCATTTCCCTTTACCCTTTATCGATCAAATGCTTGAGCGACTGGCTAAACATTCTCATTTTTGTTACTTAGACGGATACTCAGGATTCTTCCAAATTCCTATTCATCCCGACGATCAAGAAAAGACTACCTTTACTTATCCTTATGGTACATTTGCCTATCGACGAATGCCATCCAGACTGTGTAACGCGCCCGCAACATTTCAGAGATGTATGATGTCAATCTCGGCAGATTTTATAGACACCATAATGGAAGTATTTATGGACGACTTCTCTGTCTGTGGGGAAAGTTTTGAAGGATGTCTATCAAACCTGAATTGGGAAAAATGCCATATTATGGTTCTAAAAGGAATTATGCTTGGACATGTAGTATCCGAAAGAGGAATTGAAGTGGATAAAGCGAAAATTGAAATTATAGAAAATCTTCAACCTTCGAAAACCATTAGAGAAATTCGTAGTTTTTTAGGACACGCCGGTTTCTACCGGCGATTCATTAAAGATTTCTCTAAAATAACCAAACCACTAAAGGGCTTATTAATGAAAGATGCTGGATTCATATTTGATGAGGACTGCTTGAAAGCGTTCAAACATCTGAAAAATGTTCTTATTACTACACCTATTATTCAACCACCAGATTGAAGTAAACCATTTAAAATAATGTGTGACGCTAGTGACTATGTTGTTGGCGCTGTCTTAGGACAAAGAAAGGATATAAAGCTTTATGCTATTTACTATGCAAGTAGAACCTTAGACAACGCGCATATGGACTACACCACCACAGAAAACGAACTCCTGGCTGTTGTGTTCGCTTTGGATAAATTTCGCTCTTACTTAGTAGGAGTGAAAATAATTGTCTATACCGATCACGCCGCAATTAAGTACCTGTTAAGTAAGAAGGATGCTAAACCGATACTTTTAAGATGGATTCTACTTTTACAAGAGTTCGACTTAGAAATCAAAGATAAGAAAGGAACTGAAAATGTAGTGGCAGATCATCTTTCTAGAATCGAGGATCAAGAACCCGAACAAGTTCCCATTGATGACGATTTTCCCTATGATTGACTCATAACCCAGTTAGAAAGTGAAAGTGAAACAAGCGAATGCTCTTTAATTTATAATGACACAGAAAAAATGACGTTGTGGAATCAATTTGCACAAAAACTATACTGCCATGGTATGCCGACTTCGTCAACTACCTAATAGCTGGGGTACTTCCACCAGACTTACCCTACCAACAAAAGAAGAAATTCATCCACGATCTTAAATACTATTATTGGGATGAGCCCTTAATTTTCAAGAGAGGCGCCGATTGAATTTTTCGTCGATGTGTCCCTGAATCAGAAGTAAAGGATATCATATCTCACTGCCACTCTGCACCCTTTGGAGGGCATGCAAGCACTTCAAAGACTTGTGCGAAAATCTTACAATCTGGCCTACTCTAGCCTAACCTTTGTAAGAATGTCCACATCGCAGTTACAAATTGCAACCGGTGCCAACGCACTTGCAATATCTCTAGACGCGATGAGATGCCACTGAAGGATATTTTGGAAGTAGAAGTCTTTGATGTTTGGGGTATAGATTTCATGGGTCCTTTCCCGTCTTCTTTTGGTAACAAATACATACTCGTTCAGTCGATTACGTGTTGAAATGGATTAAAGCAGTTGCTTCTCCTACAAACGAAGCACGAGTAGTCATCAAACATTTCAAGAATATGATTTTTCCTAGATTCGGTGTGCCGAGAGTTGTCATTAGCGATGGTGGATCTCATTTCATCTCAAATATCTTTGGAAAATTATTGCTCAAATATAGAGTGCGACACCGAGTAACAACACCTTATCACCCCCAAACAAGTGGACAAGTTGAGGTTTCTAATAGAGAAATTAAGCAGATATTAGAGAAAACCATTGCAACCTCTAGGAAGGATTGGTCTGCAAAACTTCATGAAACTCTGTGGGCTTATAGGACAACTTATAAAACTCCGATAGGGACCACTCCATTCAAACTAGTTTATGGTAAATCATGTCACCTGCCTGTCGAACTTGAGCACAAAGCTTATTGGGCCATTAAGACCCTAAAAATGAATTACATAGCTGTAGGAGAGAAAAGAATTTTGGATATCCGTAAACTAGAGGAACTTCTAGATGCCTATGAAAATTCTCGGATCTACAAGGAAAGAACTAAACAATGGCATGATAAACAGATAACTATGCGAGAATTCAACGAGGGTGACATAGTCTTTCTCTTTAATTCTCGAATTAAATTATTTCCAGGAAAACTCTGTTCCAGATGGTCTGGCCCCTTCGAGGTTATAAGAGTTTTCCAAAGCGGAGCCATAAAAATAAGAGAAAAATCCAATGAGACATTCGTTGTAAACGGACAGCGACTTAAGCATTACCACAACATAAAAAACAAGGATTTTTGCATAAGTTACAAGTTAAAAGAGTAACCCGTTCTTTCGAAGGAATAGCCCGACTCCGATCTAATGTCGAGCTACCGAAATTAAACAAGCACTACGTGGGAGGCAACCCACGATCTTTAGTCTTTATTCTCTCTTTTATTTTTAATTTTCCTATTATAACTATTTATTTTTACGTGATGCTTTCGTTCTTATTATTATTATTATTATTATTATTATTATTATTATTACTATTACTATTATTGTTATTATTATTAGTATTAGTATTACTATTATTACTATTATTATTACTAACATTATCTTTTCTAACACTTCTTTACGATACAATTCACTAATAACATAATCTTTGTCTAATTTCAGGCTAACATAGCTTAGGATAGCTAATCACTGACTTTGGAGTATGGAGCCTATTGATGACATAGAGGTTGTTTTAGGAATGAAGCTCAGAGACGCTGTTTTGATGTTCTGGCTTAGAGGGAAATGACATTACCGATTTATCCTGATGGACTTACCTTGACTACCTTAGGACTCAGAGACAATGTAATGTACCTTCTCAACCAAATAGGTTGGGTTAACTTTGCTGTGAGAAAGAGATTTACACCATATCGTATGCTCACCCTTCAGTTCCTGAGCTCTCTTTACTATGATCCTAACCGAGGTTTCGGGTTTGGCCGAGGCTTAGCTACCT
Organism: Lathyrus tuberosus; assembly: GCA_022829125.1. NCBI lineage: Eukaryota > Viridiplantae > Streptophyta > Magnoliopsida > Fabales > Fabaceae > Lathyrus > Lathyrus tuberosus. Next base: position 9,118,419 of record JALAZF010000006.1, on the reverse strand, counting down.
TCAGGTTGTTTGGAACCAAATACCACTTCACCCATCACGAGATGGCTGATCTTTTAGAATTTCCGAATGGACCTGATGCTTATACCATGACTTCTGATGGTCCCTTTACCAACCTTGACCATGATTACTTTTAGGGGACTATAACCGGTAACTATCATCCTGAGCCTCATACCATGTTTTCAGAGAATATCCATAACCCTGGTGTCATACCCTAATTTTTTACCACAAGATCTCACCTCTTTGTGCATCATCTCGCATATTTGCATGCTTTATTACTAAGAGGTTTGTGCAGGAACATTGGTTTCAAGTGGAATTGGTGTTCATTCTCTCAGTTAAATGCTTCAAGACGTGACCAATGGACTTTGATTCAATAGGTCCTAGGGTTTTCTACTAGAGTTTCTCAGAAGTTTCAGTGTGTCTCAAGGAGAATTAAGGCTTCTTGTTCATTGGTGTTGAGCATGATCATTTGAGGATTGGTCATGGTTTCCGTGATAGCTAGCATCACAAGCTGTATCATTATTTTTGAAGATGTCTCAGGGCGTGGTTTATGTATTGAGTTTCATTATCATCCAAGTCTTTGACTGTGCGGTAAAGATTGAATTTAATTCATGAAGGGCTCTGTTTGCATTCATGAGATTGGATCATTGGGGTTCTCTTGATCTCCAGAGAAAAGATTTGAAGTTTATGTTTGGATAAAATTTTGAATCAAGGTTTGGCAAGGAGTTATTAGGATGAAATTCAAGGATCATGTGTTCTTTACAAAAAAAAATTCATGTTTGATTCGTTGTTTTCTACAAAGTGTGAAATTCAAGACTTATTGGTTTGTCCGAAGCAAAGATTTTCGTGTGTTACTACACCATTACAAGAAAAATCTAAATTCAAGCTATTCAAATTGTAGGAGTTTTCTCACTTTCAAGTTCAAGGTTTTTACAAAGAAGTGATTCAAATCCACATTGCCCAAGGAGACATTATAAAGAGTATTGTTTGTGTAAAATACAAGGATGATAATCATAAACCATTACAAGGGTTGTTTGCTTCATTTCATCAAAGTCCCACTCTTATTACAATTTGGCACGCTCTTACCATAGCAAAGGGATTACAATAAAGTTGAGGTTTATTACATGGCATCCTTCAAGGAAATTCGCAAGCCTCGTGAATTTGTGTTCTTTATTATGGTGTAGGACAAGTACAAAAAGCAACAAGAGCAAGCTATGGTCAAAACGTGATGGGTCCATTGCCGATATTTGAAGTGTGTTGTACTTGTGTGCTAATTCAAATGTCCCTTGCATAGAACAAAAGAGACAAGCAAGGCATCAAGAGTGTTCCAAAGGCAGCTCAACCTTGTTTCATATCATCATCTGCAGTTTGTTATGTAACAAATACATCAGCTTCCCAAAACCTGCAAGTACAAATCATCATCATTAATTGAAGAAGATCAAACATTTTAAACTAGTTTCCAAAACATAAGCAGACAGGTTTAATTTGAAGACGGAAAGATCATCACACATATCAGACATGTCCAAATCGTAAAAGGAAAGAACCAAGAACAATCACAGTCGAAAAACCTCCAAATTCAAAAACACAATTCATCAATTCAACATCAATATCTTGCCAAAATAAAACCAGTAAAATCAATCCCAAATCACTCCCTTCATTGTTCTTTCTAAAACAAAATAGCAGGAGAATCAAAATATTTATTCAGATTAACACCATTTGAATGTTGGTTCTCTTATAAATTGAGAAAAAAGTTCAGAAAAAATACACACGCAGAGAAGTTTCACAGAGTTCATCAGAAAATCACCATCGCAAAATATCCATTCCCACACCAGAAAATCACCTACAAAACCTCACACATAAAATTCAGAATATACAAACACCGTACATCCTTCATCAAACAGATTTCACAGAGAAAGAATAGAGGAAGACATTTTGATAGCAGAAAAAGAGAGAGAAACATTGGAAGAAATTCACAGCAACATACCCCTCATTGCAAACGTAGAACCAGAAAACTCCAATCACTGCTCGCCGCCACTGTGTCGTTCCTGTTAGAAGTAATTCAAGTTCTCTGTCGAAGTCGAAGTCAGAGTCTTTATAGGTTTTTTATTGAATTCGAATTAGTTGTAGTGTTGTGTAGTCAGCTGTATTTGACAGAGTCGAATATAGCTGTTAAGGAGTTAGTCGAAATGTTTGTTTGGGCCTGGGCTTTGATAGTCTATATAAAGGGCTTTGTAATTTGTAATTACACATAACACAATATACAGCATTTAACACAATAAAGTTTAGAAAGTTTTTGCAAACCCTAATCTCTTCTCTTCTCTCTCTCTCCTTCTTCTTCTTTTTCTCTCAAACATTCATCTTTCTTGGAACATAGTTCCAACAATTGGTATAGCAGAGCACGGTTGCGATTCAGAGAGAATCTAATGGCAAACGGAACGACAACGTCCACATAATTCCCAGCGAATCTACCAGTTTTCAAAGGGGAAAACTACCAACGGTGGGTTGCGCAGATGAGGGTTATTTTCAGATTTCAATATGTGGTTGAAATCGTGAATGATGGTGTAACTGAATTGGGGGCGAATGCGACTGATGAGCAGAAAGCTGTGTACAAGGATCAACGGAAGAAAGATGGCAAAACGTTGTTCTTGATTCACCAGTGTGTGGATCCGAATGTGTTTGAGAAAATTATTGAAGAAGAATCTGCAAAAGGAGCGTGGGACAAGTTAAAGAACTTGTATGGAGGTGATGAGAAACTGAAGAGGGTGAAGCTGCAAACCTTGAGAAAGCAATACGAAATGATTCAAATGAAGGAAGATGAATCAGTTTCGGAGTTCTTTTCAAGATTGGTGACGCTGTCAAACCAGATGAAGTCTTGTGGAGAAACAATCACAGATTTGCAGAAAATTGAGAAGGTACTAAGATCTCTGACTGCAAATTTTGATTATATTGTAGTGTCCATTGAAGAGTCCAAGAATCTTGCTGAGATGAAGGTTGAAGAGCTACAGGCTTCTTTGGAAGCTCATGAGATGAGATTGAAGCAAAGAGATTCAGAAAAAGAAAAGGTATCGGACTAAGCACTACAAGCGAAATTCACCAAGAAGTCTGGGAAGGTGAAGCAGGGAAGGAATCTTGCTAGTGATGAGAAGTCAAGCAAGAGTTCAAAGAATCATGATGATTCAATAAAGAAAGGCATGGGCAACAAGTATTCTGGGAAGAAAGTTGACATGAAAGACGTGCAGTGTTACAATTGTCAAGGTTTTGGTCACTATGCTCGAGACTGTCGAAAGAAGAAGGAAACACGAGCAAAAGAAAGTGACAAAGCGTAGTATGCACAGGCAGAAGATAGTGATTCTGATGGTGTGCTACTAATGGCAGATACTCAGTCAAACGCTGATGAAACAGATTTGTGGTATCTTGATTCAGGTTGCAGTAACCACATGACCGGTAACAAGAACTGGTTCACCAAGCTTGATGAATCAGTTAAGAAGGTGATAAAGTTTGCAGGTGGTAGACATATCACATCAGGTGGAAGAGGAAACATATCTGTAATGAGAAGAGATGGTAGAAAAGCCAGCATTACTGATGTGTTGTATGTGCCTTCTATGACAAGTAACTTGATAAGTATAGGTCAATTACTTGCCAAAGGACATAATATGAAGCTGGAGAAGAACCAAATGAAGGTGTATCATGCTAATGGCAGGTTGGTACTGAAAGCACCATTGGCTGATAACAAGACCTTTAAAGTTTAGATTAACATGATTGATCATCAATGTCTTGCGTCAACTACAGAAGAAGAAAAGAATTGGCTATGGCATCATAGATATGGGCATCTAAACTTCAGGAGTTTGGGTATGCTCAATCAGAAGAAGATGGTTTATGGTTTACCTCAGGTGAAGGAACCAAATCATGTGTGTGAAGAATGCTGCAAAGCAAAGCAGGCTAGAAAAGCATTCAAGCATGATCTGCCAATTAAGTCGAAAGGAAAGTTGGAGCTTGTTCATTCTGACGTATGTGGACCTTTTGAAGTTAGGTCGAATGGTGACAAGCGTTACTTCTTAACTTTCATCGACGAATTCACCAGATATATATATGGATTTATATGATCGAAAGTAAGAGTGAAGTATTCACAAAGTTTAAGAAGTTTAAGTTGCTTGTCGAAAAGCAAAGTGGCTGCCAGCTAAAGAAACTGAGAACTGATGGTGGTGGTGAATACATCTCTCGAGAGTTTGCTAGATTTTGTGAAGAGGAAGGTATAGAGCATGAGGTTATTGCACCCTATACACCTCAACATAATGGAATAGCTGAGAGGAAGAATAGAAGTATACTGAATATGATGTGAAGTATGTTGAAGGCTAAAGAGGTGCCAAAGAGATTTTGGGCTGAAGCAGCTTTGACAACAGTATACATTCTGAATAGATGTCCAACGAAGAAGCTAGTCGAGAAGGCTCCTTATGAAGCATGGACAGGTGAGAAGCCAAATGTAAGTCATCTCAGAGTTTTTGGATCAATATGTTTTAGGCATGTTCCTAAGCAATTGAGAACAAAACTAGATGATCGAAGTCAAACCATGGTGCTCATAGGTTATCGTTCAACTGGTGCATATCGACTATATTCACCAGAAGATGATAAAGTTGTGATCAGTCGAGATGTTCTGGTAGATGAAAATAAAAAATGGGAGTGGAGTCATGGGTCAGTTCGATAGGAAACTGGTCGACAGATGGAAGAGACAGTTCTGAAGGTATTTGAAGAAGACCGACAAACTGAGGCCACGACAATTCAAAATGAAGAACCTCCTGAGCAGAATGTCAGAAGATCAACTAGAACAAGAGCTGAGTCGACAAGGTAAGCTGGATATGAGAGATTTCCAGATAATGCAATCGATGCAGATAGTGACTTAATAGAAGAAGTAATGATGATGGCTGAAGCAGAACCAATTAACTTGGATGAAGCCATGAATGATTCGAATTGGTGTGAAGCCATGAAGGAAGAACTCAGGGTAATTGAGAAGAACAATACCTGGGAACTTGTCGAAAAAGCCAGCAAGAAGCCTATTGATGTGAAATGGGTTTACAAGCTGAAACGAAGGCCAAATGGTGAAATTGCCAAGCATAAGGCAAGACTAGTGGCAAGAGGTTTTCTGCAGAAACCTGGTATTGATTTCGACGAAGTCTATGCGCCAGTGGCTAGGTTGGAAACAATCAGGATTGTTGTTTCAACAGCAGCATATAGAGGATGGAAGATACATCAGTTGGATGTAAAATCAACATTTTTGAATGGACCTTTGGAGGAAGAAGTTTATGTCAGTCAACCACCAGGATTTGAGATCAAAGGGCATGAGTCGAAGGTGTACAGATTGAGGAAGGCTCTCTATGGATTGAAGCAAGCCCCGAGGGTTTGGAACAAAAGAATAGATAGTTTCCTAATCGAAGCAGGCTTCACAAAGTGTGTGTCTGAGCATGGAGCTTATGTAAATGATGTCGACAATGATAGTCGAATCATTTTATGCCTGTACGTCGATGATTTGCTAATTACAGGTGCAAATGAAGCTGAGATAAGAAAAGTTAAGTCGAAGCTAATGCAAGAGTTCGAAATGTTAGACCTAGGGAATTTGTCATATTTCTTAGGGATGGAATTCAAAGACACGACTGAAGGTGTGTTCAAGACATCTTGAAGAGGTTCAAGATGACTGACTGTAAAGCTGCAACGACTCCATTGGAAACAGGAGCAAAGTTGAAGAAGGTAACTGATGATGAGTTTATAAGTTCGACACTGTACAAACAAATTATTGGATCCTTGAGGTATCTTTGCAATACAAGGCCAGACATTTGTCAGAGTGTCGGATTGTTAAGTCGATTCATGGAGAAACCCCAAGAATGTCATCTCATTGCAGTAAAGAGAGTACTGAGATACATTAAGGGTACGATTCATCATGGTGTGCTGATGCCATATCGAAATAGGTCCAAGTCGAAAGATGCGGAGGTATATGGTTACACTGATTCAGATTTCAGTGGAGACCAAGATGAGAAGAAGAGTACTGCAGGCTACATTTTCATGATAGAAGGAGCTCCAATCTCTTGGAGTTCGAGAAAACAAAGTATTGTGGCTTTGTCATCATATGAAGCTGAGTACGTAGCTGCATCATATGCAGCATGTCTGGCAGCATGGATAGATATGTTGCTCGAAGAACTCAAGATCAAGGAACCTGGGAAGATGAAGTTGTTTGTAGACAACAAGTCAGCTATTGATCTTGCCAATCATCCTATGTGTCATGGTCGAAGTAAGCACATAGAAAGAAGGTATCATTTTCTCAGGAATAAAGTGAACAAAGGGAAGCTTGATCTTGAATATTGCAAGACTGAATTTCAACTAGCCGACATACTTACCAAACCTTTGAAGAAAGTCAGATTCGACGAGTTAAAGAAGAGCATTGGGATGAGAAGTCTCGAGAACATGAATTAGGTGGTGTGTTAAAAGTAATTCAACTTCTCTGTCGAAGTCGAAGTCAGAGTCTTTATAGGTTTTTTGTCGAAGTCGAATTAGTTGTAGTGTTGTGTAGTCAGCTGTATTCGACAGAGTCGAATATAGCTGTTAAGGAGTTAGTCGAAATGTTTGTTTGGGCCTGGGCTTTGATAGTCTATATAAAGGGCTTTGTAATTTGTAATTACACATAACACAATATACAGCATTTAACACAATAAAGTTTAGAAAGTTTTTGCAAACCCTAATCTCTTCTCTTCTCTCTCTCCTTCTTCTTCTTTTTCTCTCAAACATTCATCTTTATTGGAACATAGTTCCAACAGTTCCAACTACTGTCTGGCCACCAGAAGTCCTCCAACGCCGTCACATTCGACTCACACGGATCAACCGCACCATCACTTCGCGCTCTTAGTCGCCATCATGAAATAGTGCTGGCAAACACCTCTCCACGTGTTCACACCTAAGGTAGTTTCCTTGTCCAGCTTTCATGTTTTAATCATGTTATGCAATGAGAATTAGAAGTTTGAGTTATGATTTTCTTGTTGTCGGTTCGGAAACGAGAGAGATTGAGCAAGAAGATAGCGATTGCGAAAAAGGGAGAGTTGAGATGAATCTCAGGTGAGGGTGACTGACGAGAGGAAGAGAGATATGTTGTTGTTGAACCGCGGCGGCGTTGTGAGCAAGCTACTGCGAAGGAGTTCACGAGGGAGAAAGAAGAAATTGTGGGTGAGGTTTTGTGAAAGGGATTTAACGGGAGAAGGATTTGAGCTGGGATGTTTATCCCTTTTCTTTTTTTTTCCTTTTCATTTTGATACAAGGATATTGTTACCTGTTGATATGGGTCGTGTGGGCCTAGTCCCCGGCTCATTCTTTTTTATTTTTTTTTTATTTTTTTTATATTTTATATTTTATTATTTCTTATTTTTATTATTTATTTATCTATTTTTTGTTTTTTACTTATTAATCTTTATTTTCATTATTAATGTAGTTAAATTTCGCTTTAATTTAGGATTGTTAGTGAGTGAATTAGACCTTAATGTTAGCTATAATTTTAATATATAAGTTCAATGATGATTTGGTATTAATCATAACATTAGAGTTTGACTGAATTTCAGTGTCGATTTTGACTGGTCTTGATGTTAATTTTAAATCCTGATTAAATTTTCTTGAAAATCATTAATTGGTTTAAGGCTTGGGGTTTACTTGTGTGCCTCACCTAGTCCCCTAAGATATCCTGTTTAACTTTCTCTCTCTTAAGTTGAATTAAGATTATATGTGATAACTTAGCCTCTATTTTTATCCTAGCCTTAGGATTAGAGCCGTCGTGCTCTATATCTTGCCATAGACATTTTCTTTCACCTTATCCTAGCCTTAGGATCGGAGTCTCCACATTCCATGTAAGTGTTCTGCCATGAATACTTACATCTCTTTCAACTTAACATCAACTTCGGAGTCGCCGCACTCCATGTAAGTATCTTGCCATGGATACTTACTTTCCCCCTGGAACCTTGACCACAGGCAAGAGTTCCTCACCCTCTTTAAGGGGAACTACGAATGCTCTGATTCCATCCATTCCCGTCGGAATACGTAGGCACGAGATGTGATATCTTGGCGAGTATACTTAGAAACTAACCCCTAGGTCTTTGCCTTAGCACAATTCTCATTAGCAAGCAAACAATAATATAACACAAATAAGATAAGAGGTTCATGTAGAGTACTACAGATACTTAGGATGCTAACACCTTCCCTAGATATAACCAACCCCCGAACCTAGTTTCTCTTAACTTAGGGTTTTCGTTCATTACCTTTTTCTTTGGATAAATCAAAGATCGGTGGTGAATTAAGATTTGTGATTCAAGTTAACTAATAGCTTGATGTCCGATTCTCACCGCGACACCTTCCATCCGCTATTTCCATAAGACTTTAACCCATACTTTGTTTGGTAAGGATGAGAACGTTACTTCAGTTTCAAAAGATGAGTTGTTTAACATGTAATGTGCTTCTCAGGGAAGGTGTAACGCCCAAATATTTAATTATTTATTTAATTGAATATTTAGTTAATTGTTGTGAATTATTCGGTTGATTTTTTTGGTGTTGCGGTGAATTTAGTCGTTAAGTCGGAATTATTAAGTTGGTAAGTCGTAGAAATAATATTATAGTCGCTGAATAATATTAGTAGTAATATTATAGTCGTAGGAGAGTATTCGAATTAAGTGGGCTTGATTTCGTGTCGGAATTAGTAAATTAGGGGGTGTATGTTTTAGGCCCATTAGACATTATAATTGAATATTATTATTTTAATAAAATAAGAGGAAAACAAAGGAAATAGAAAAGAGTGGGAGTTGTTGGATATCAGTAAAAGAAGAAGTTACACGAGGCAGTTGGAAAACAAGGTTGGAAGGGAATAGAGTGGAGAAGACGATACGAGAAAAAAATTGCCGCCGGTAACCAAGTCCGAAGTTTCGAGCTACCTTCAATCCAATCAGGTAAGGGTGGGTTCGATTATTATAACTGGGTTATGATGAATGTTATTTGGGTGATGGTTATTGTGTAGAACTAGTATTAGAATTACCCTAAAAATTTCCTGTGAAAGCTGAAGTTATTTCGATTAAAATTAATCTCTGAAATTATTAATTTTGATGTTTGGAAACTGAGTTTTTGGTGATAGTTTAGAGACCCATTTAATATTTGGGGTACTTTCTGATGTTGAAAATCTGGGAGATACTCCCCTGTTTCTACTTTCAAGGTAGCGCATATCTATATATATAGTTGATAGAGAGTAGGTGAATTAATTAATTAACTGGTTTTAATAATTGTTTGGTTTTGTTTTATATGCGTAGTGTCTCATTAACCATGGAAAGGATTATGCACTTTAATTTTATACTGTTATCATTATCCTTGCTTTCTTTTTGAAGTGATTAGAAAGTCTTTTTAAAAAGTGGTTTTGGTTGTTTTACTGTAACATCATGATAGGCAATAGCTTAAATAATATATATTGTTAGAAAACTTGATAATACATATTGTTAGAAAACATGATAATATATATTGTTTTGATGAGTTGATGAGTTTTGGTGTTAAATAATATATATTGTTTTGATGAGTTAAGAGCATAACGTTCCTTCTGTCTTAATTGGTTTGGTGCTTTACTGTAACATCCTGATAGGCAATGGTTTAAATATATGTATATGTTGTTAACCCGAGACAATATATATTATTCTTAAAGGAACCCATGATAATATATATTGTTAGAAAACATGATAATTTATATTGTTAGAAAACATGATAATATACAGGATTAATTATTTTGTCGTCTTAACTAATTACTTTCTTAATGAAACCTCCACTTTAATGAATTGTTCTTAAGTAATATATATATATTGTTAAGGCTAATGGATTAATAGAAATCACCTGTCACTGAAGCAATATATTAATAGCAGTATGTAGCAGGAACTTAATGAATTCTCATGGCAGAAAATTAATTGGAATCGGATTTAATTGGAAATAAGTAGCAGTTGTAACTTGACAGATAGTAGAACAAGTGGCAGAAACAGAATTTTGACAGAAAATTGGAATTGTAGTAATATGTTGCAGCAGTGGTTTAACCGAATTAATAAATTAATCAGTAGTGATTAGTAAATGTGAAATAGTGCAGTTTTAGTCGGTTTAGCCGGTTTAGGCCAAAAACTTAGTTGCCCGGAATTTAACGAAAATTGTCGGGGTAAGTCGGGTAATTTAGTAAATGACTTTTGTAGAATTTTTTTGTTGAAATAATGTCGAGAAAGTCGAATTGCCGGGACAGCTGAGTTGTAATATTGTTCCGGTTTACGGACGAATTGTAAGTTGTAGGCTTGATAAGCCAACGTTGATATAAGTTGTTTGTGTCGAAAAAGTTGCTATGTTGTTAAGTTAATTATGTTGTGGATGTTGTTGAGTTGTTTATATTGTTGAGTAGTGCATGTCATAAAACATACATTGCATTTTGTGTCGGAGCGTTGCTCACACCACGTTGGCCTGGATTGGCATATGTTGAAAGTTGAAAGTTGAAATAAGCCTTGATGCCTCGATAAACTGGCATATATTAAGTTGGGAGTTTTACTCCGATGGTACCACATGCATGACATTGTCGAGTCTCATTAAAGTTGCATTCTCTTAAGTTGTTGTTGACTTTGTTCGTTGGTTGTTGATGTGAAGTGGTGATTATTTGTATGATTCTTGCCTATGTATTATTTATCATACTCCGTTTATAATATTCGGTAACTCACCCCTTCTGTTTGAATGTTGTCCCTATGTTGGCAACATGCAGGTAATCAAGAGAAGTAGCCGGTTACCGTAGTTCGAGTCGGTGGTTGTCGCTCTGATACGTAGCACTCGGGGGGATGACGCATGTCTTATTTATTTGTCTACATGCTGAATTTTTAGTGCATTTGCTGAAAAATACTTTGTTGTCTAATTCGAAGTTGTTTTATGTTGAATAAAGATGCTACTAATTTGTTAATGAATCCGCTGCGTTGCGTTTGTTTAAAGTTGAATAAAGTTGAAGTTTATTGTTGGTTTATGTTCCCCTGAATCGTTATGTATCTTTCATGAGTAGATATCATGTAGTTGATTTTAAAGTTGAAAATGTGATATCCCGTTTTATGTCGAGAATTTTATAACTCTGATTTTTATATAATTACTGGGTAGAAATGGGGTGTTACATTAGTGGTATCAGAGCAGGTCGGTCCGTCCGGCCAAGTGTCGAGTCGTAGTTGTCTAACAATCGAGTATTGTTATTGGTTCTAACTTTTGTTTATGTTGTAGTGATAAGTTGAGATGGCTGGAAGGAACGATGCTGCAATGGCTGCTGCAATGCAAGCAATGGCTCAGGTTGTGCAGAATTTACCGAATGCTGGCGAGAATGATGGATCTCTTAGTCTGGCGACTTTTCAGAGGGAGAATCCGCCTACCTTCAAGGGCAGGTATGATCCTGATGGAGCATTGGATTGGTTGAAAGAGATTGAGAGGATCTTCCATGTGATGGACTGCACTCCAGCGCAGAAGGTTCGTTATGGGACTCATATGCTAGCAGTCGAAGCTGATGACTGGTGGCTAGAGACTCGTCAGAGGCTGGAGACTACAGGTGAAGTTATCACTTGGGATGTGTTCCGAAGAGAATTTCTGAGGAAGTATTATCCAGAGGATGTCCGTGGTAAGAAGCAGATTGAGTTTCTTGAGCTGAAGCAAGGAACTATGTCGGTTACTGATTATGCTGCGAGGTTTGTTGAGCTAGCTAAGTTTTATCCGTACTATACCGGTGATGATGCTGAGTTTTCTAAATGCATTAAGTTTGAAAGCGGTTTGCGCTCTGAGATCAAGAAAGCTATTGGGTATCAAAAGATTCGTGTCTTTTATGATTTGGTTGATAGTTGCAGAATTTATGAAGAGGACAATAATGCTCACTACAAGATTGTTAGTGATAGAAGAGGTAAGCAACAACAGAACCGTGGTAAGCCTTATGATGCTCCAGCTGGAAAAGGTAAACAGAAAGCGATTGAGGGCAAGAAGACTAGTAGGGGAGATGCTCCTGCTGGCATAACTTGTTTCAGGTGTGGAAAATCTGGTCATAAGAGTACTGTGTGCACTGCTGAGGCGAAGAGGTGTTTCCGATGTGGTAAGATTGGACATGCAATATCTGATTGCAAGCACAAGGAGATGATTTGTTTTAATTGTGGTGAAGAGGGACATATTGGTAATCAGTGCCAGAAGCCAAAGAAAGCCCAGACCGAAAAAGTGTTCGCGTTAGCAGGAACTCAGACAGCTAATGAGGACAGACTTATCAGAGGTACATGTTTCATTAATAGTACTCCTTTAATTACTATTATTGATACTGGTGCTACACATTGTTTTGTTTCTGCTGATTGTGTTCAAAGATTGGGTCTTAAGTTATCTGCTTTGAATGGAGCTTGGTGCCTACATTTTGCCTAAGGAGTGTCTACATAGTCATACGGGAGGATGATGAAGTAGAAGGTCTGCCTTGGATGGAGAATGTAGAGAAGACTGAAGAAGTCCAAAGTAACTTGTGAATGTGTCATAAGGAAGAATCAGAAGTTGTCAGACGTGTGCAGAAGAAGAGGTCATACAAATTGTCATGCCTTGTGTGAGAAGTCTAGATATTGTTGTTTGTGGCCATGATGGAGTAGCTTGATGTTTGAAGATGACACCCTGAGGGAACCTTATCAGCTGACTGTATAAGAAGTGTGTGAATTAGTAAGCATCATCTGCGGGTTATTTGTGAACAAAGACCTTGTTGGGAGCTTGGTAGTTATCTGATGGACTGGGCTTGTGGAATTGGAAGAAGCAGCATTAGTGTCTGAAGTGGCAGTTTAGTCATTATGGACAGGTTCTGATCTTGAGGTTAAGTAGGTTGAAGACTTCTTTAGGTGGGTATAAGGACAGAAGGTTGTTGTCAGTGGTGTGATCTGATCAGAATGGCTGAAGATAAGGAGGTTTCTTCTAATACAAGTAAAAGGTGGTGGCAGTCCTTATCTTGTGTTGCAAGTGATCTGAAGACATTTGTTATGGAATATGTGAAATTCCAAATCAAGTGTTTTTTTTTGGACTTGACAGATCATGTATCGTAAATAATCATGATGAGATTTTGCTCAACAAACACAAGAAGTGGCAGTTCTTAATGTTGAGAATGTGGCAATTTCATTGTGCTTCTATCTGGTGTCAAGTGTTCATCTTCATAAGGAGCATGGGTTGTTCATGGCAGGGGGAGTTAAGGCTGTTGTCTATGGTCTTTTACTGCAAGGATGCAGATTTTTGTGAAGATTGCGTGCTGATCAAGATTGTGAAGATTGGATATAATGTCAGATAACATGTTATGACATTAGGTTGCTGGATGACATGTTGGTGTTCTAGCCATGTGAAGCTAATTGTTTGAATCATATGTACATATGCTTCTAAGGAGGAGTCTGAAGGACAGCTTTGTGTGTATCTGGGAGATGTCACACTTGTCTTGGTGTGTTTTTAAGAAAGAGGAGTTTACTTAGAGTTCAGTGGAAGGCATTGTGAGTGTGCTTCAGAACTTGTGGATGACTGTGTGAAGCATTCCTGTCTGGATGAATGAAGACTATGTCTGGAGTTTCCAAATGTTATGGTATACTGGTCAAGAAGCACTAGATAGGGGGAGTTGATATTTTCTCTGCTGATCATTGAAAGTAGTAGCTGCTGAGTCTGGGTTTTGTTCTGAGTATATTGGTTGGATGATTCAGAGTTTTCCTTTGGAATTTTTTTGTGCTTGCTGCTATGTTCAGAGTTTGTCCAATTATGGCTAAAAAGGGGGAGAGTTAGCCTAGTGGTTTCCAAGGTGTGGTTGTGAAGCCTTTTCTGATATGGTGCAGCAGTTGAGGGGGAGAGTGTTTGAACAGCTGTGGGCTGGTTCTTGGTTTGAGGGGGAGTTTGCCCTATGCTGATGTGAAAGTGTTCGTTTCTGCTGCAAGTTGGTCCAAGTTGGTCTGATGTAGGCTGAAATTGTTTTAGCCAAAATTAGCCAAAGGGGGAGATTGTTAATTCTTGGAGTTGGCTAGAATTTTGGTAAAACAATGTTGATGTCATGGTTGATGTTTCAACATGAGTTTTTAACAGCCTTGTTATGTTTAGTTAACATTTTGGTTATGTTAAGTGTTTAAGGGTTGCAGTTTTGTGCTGATGTCAAACCCGATGTCATAACATCAGTTGACAGAACATCAGAAAACCATCTGTTGTGGTTTTTGTATTGCAGAATGTTAAGGTGTTGAAGAGTTAAAGTGCTGAAGAGTGATGTCACATGCGATGTCTTGACATCACTATACCAGAAACTTAAAACATCAGGTTGTGATGTTTTTAGGGCTGCACACATTAGTTTGATTTGAGGAGATCTGTTAGTTAGATTGGATGCGAATTTATTGGAGAAGATTTATTCTGATACAATTAATTCTGCATATCTTGTGGAGAATAGTTTGTTACTATTTTTGTGCAAATAGACATGGAGAATTGTTCCTATTTGTGTGGAGAAGATTGTTCCTATTTGTGTGGAGAAGATCTTGCAGCTGATTTAAAGAGAAGATTTAAAAGATACATAATATCCTGGAAATATTATGTGGAGCTGAATTTAATGCATAAAGATATGGAGAATATTTAGAGTTAATTATTGAAGATTTAAATTGAAGATTTGATTGAAGATCCAATTAATAGCAGAATCTGTTGGAGATTTGGAACAGAAGATTTGATATGATTTGAAGGCCCAAATCCAGTTGGGAAATAGGTTATAAATAGAAGCATTGTAACCTAGTTTTGGTAAGCCAGCCATCATGTAGATTATAAGGGCTGTGTTGGTTGATGAACCACCCGGTTTGTGCGATGGTCATCGTGTTTATCTCGAAGCCTGTAGGTAAGAGATGTATTGTTCTTGGAGGAAGCTTTGAAGCAACTCCAAAGGGGTGTCATGGAAGTGTGTCTTCCAAAGTCTATGTGATAGAAAAGATTAGGGAATCAAGTTGTTGATGCAGTGACGGTGTAGTTGACTGCTAGATATCATCGAGATGATTGGAAGTGAGATGGAGTCTCTTACCTAGGGAGGACTTAGGTAGAAGGGTCATTGGGTAGGGATTAAATTAGGTAGATTGTCAACTGGTCTGTTGAGTCTGTAATTTGATACTACTAATAGTGGACTTCCTTCCTGGCTTGGTATGCCCCCAGATGTAGGTTGGTTGAACCGAACTGGGTGAACAATTGACTGTGTTCATATTCTATTTTATTGTCTTGTTCATGCAACAGAGTTTGATGTTGTGACATTGAACCTGACATCACATGTCTGTACCAGAATTTCAATTGGTATCAGAGCAGGCATCCTGTCTGTTTCTGGATGAGATCTTGGGAAGATACTTTCTGGTTCATGAGCAAGGAAGATAGTGTTGCTGAGATGGTCACATGGTGTTTGAATAGTCCCT
The DNA here is from genome assembly GCA_022829125.1 of Lathyrus tuberosus. Lineage (NCBI taxonomy): Eukaryota > Viridiplantae > Streptophyta > Magnoliopsida > Fabales > Fabaceae > Lathyrus > Lathyrus tuberosus. The sequence continues at coordinate 9,102,973 of JALAZF010000006.1, read as the reverse complement.
TGAAGTGGAGGATGGACTATTGGACCTATCAGTTGTGTAGCTTTGGTGGAGAACTGCTGTTGTGTGTTTTCAAACCTTGTTGTTGGCACTTGGTCTAAGGTGATGGTGTGCAAGGATTATTGAGTAGTGCCTGAAGGTTATTGAGGAGTTGTTGTGAGTTCCGCTGCATGGTATCTGATGTAACCCTGGTGGTGAGATTCTAGGAAGGTATGTTCTTGGAAAGACATTAGGGTTTGGTCTCCTCAGCAGGATATTCTATGATGTTGCAGTTTGTATGAGGATTATCTCTTATCTGTGTTTTGGGAAAGAAGTGATCAAAAGGCATTGAAGACAAATCTATCCAGAACATTGAAAGAAGAGGGTGGAGACAAAGCAAAAGAGTATCACTGTCAAATCTTTCATGCGGGAGTGAAGATCTTGGTAAGTTATCTCTTAAGCTTAGTTGTGATGACCGAATGAGGAGGAAGTTTCATCAAGAAAGAAGCTGAGCTTAATATGTCAATTCTAATGTCTCGACATCGCGCTACACATGAGCAGTTTATGAAGGATGGCAGTTATCACTCTTAAGTTAGACAAGAGGTCTGAACCTTGTGCTTATAAGAAGAAGCTTCTGGAAGAGTGTGTATACAAGTTACTGCAGGTTTGTTAGTCTGATCTTGGAAGTTGATCAGATGTTGATAGGTTCTCGTGTGTTCCCTACAAGAGATATGTGTGGTTGTAGTCTCCAAATCTATAGGAGATGGTTGATGTTAGAACTGATGTTGAAACATCATTTCAGTTCTTTGCTCAGGGTGGAGTAAAAGATCAAGACACTGACCTAACCTGGAAGGCTTTTGTGGTATGAATGGTTGTCATAATGGTATGTCATGAAGAAGATTCAGAAGATGCTGGAATCTGAAGAAGGGTTAAACCACAGGGATTTAAGATCAATTGCTATTTGGGATATTCACAAGTATTTAATTGATTATCCTTGAAAGACAAGTTTAAGGATGTTCTGTCAATTGTTTTAACATCTTTTCATCAGAGGTTTGGAGAATCATGGGAGGGGTTCTACATTCGCTCACAAGTCTCCTAGGTGTTGACCTGGGATTGTTGCTTAGCATCTGTTTCTAGAAAGTATTATGAATGACTTGTCCAGATGGTGGTGCTGTTGAAGATAAAGATGGAAGACTATGAAGACATCATAATCTTGATGGTTACAACTTGGATCAGTTTATTTCTGATCTAAGTGGTTTGGAGCATGGTGTTTGTTCTGGTTGTGAAGGTCGAGGATAAGTGGCAGTTATCTCTGGCTTTCTACTGACGGCTCTACTAAGGGAAGTGACTTTCTTTAGTATTGCTATGGGGTAGTCTTGGACTACTTATTTTCTGAAGATTCAGATGTGGTAGGTTTGAAGTCTTTGGAGTTTCTAAGCAGGATGGAGGTTGTCTACTCAAACTTGATTGTTGAATCAAGTCTATGAGAGCATGGAAATCTATTTCTGCAAAGGGAGGAGGTTCTTCTGAGTGGCAGAAGGAAGAGTTGAATTCAACAGTTGGATGTCATAATGTTCTGACATCTAGCTTAACATCAGAAGTCTCAGCTGGTAAGGTGTCACATCAGCTAATGATAAGGTGATCTACAGGAATGAACAATAGGATGCTTCAAAAAGATCGTTCTCATGGCAGTTTGCGGGAGCTGCAGGAAGGAGAAGATGTTACATGACCATGGCTTAGGGAGTCTAAGTGTGTTTGCTTTTGAGCAAGTGGAACATGTGACTTGAAGATCAAGTTTCCTTGGTGGATCAGGATATCTTTGTGAGAGTTCTGACAAACGTGAAAAAGGTCAAAATGTGGCATTTGGCTGTTTTCATTTGAGGATTCGTGCTTGAGGTGATCAAACTGTGGCATTGGTTGATCTCAGAAGTGAATTCGAAGAATCAAGATAATCAGAGTGTGGCAGCTGGTTATTATTGAGGATTGTCTTGGAACAAGTTACTCTTGGGCAGAAGGGTGATGAGTTGAAGACTCAAGAAGATTATTCTTCTTGAAGGTGGATGAGAGGTTATTCCCTGATGCTTTGGATTACTGTGCAATAGTAAGTCCAGTTGGTGGAGCATATCAAGAATCAAGGTGATGATGTCTTGGTGTGTGGCAAATGTTCTAACTTGTGTTGGGACATTATCTGGTTGGATATCCTTGGTGAAGGATGATTATGCTCTGGTTCAGGAGCTTGGTGCCTACATTTTGCCTAAGGAGTGTCTACATAGTCATACGGGAGGATGATGAAGTAGAAGGTCTGCCTTGGATGGAGAATGTAGAGAAGACTGAAGAAGTCCAAAGTAACTTGTGAATGTGTCATAAGGAAGAATCAGAAGTTGTCAGACGTGTGCAGAAGAAGAGGTCATACAAATTATCATGCCTTGTGTGAGAAGTCTGGATATTGTTGTTTGTGGCCATGATGGAGTAGCTTGATGTTTGAAGATGACACCCTGAGGGAACCTTATCAGCTGACTGTATAAGAAGTGTGTGAATTAGTAAGCATCATCTGCGGGTTATTTGTGAACAAAGACCTTGTTGGGAGCTTGGTAGTTATCTGATGGACTGGGCTTGTGGAATTGGAAGAAGCAGCATTAGTGTCTGAAGTGGCAGTTTAGTCATTATGGACAGGTTCTGATCTTGAGGTTAAGTAGGTTGAAGACTTCTTTAGGTGGGTATAAGGACAGAAGGTTGTTGTCAGTGGCGTGATCTGATCAGAATGGCTGAAGATAAGGAGGTTTCTTCTAATACAAGTAAAAGGTGGTGGCAGTCCTTATCTTGTGTTGCAAGTGATCTGAAGACATTTGTTATGGAATATGTGAAATTCCAAATCAAGTGTTTTTTTTTGGACTTGACAGATCATGTATCGTAAATAATCATGATGAGATTTTGCTCAACAAACACAAGAAGTGGCAGTTCTTAATGTTGAGAATGTGGCAATTTCATTGTGCTTCTATCTGGTGTCAAGTGTTCATCTTCATAAGGAGCATGGGTTGTTCATGGCAGGGGGAGTTAAGGCTGTTGTCTATGGTCTTTTACTGCAAGGATGCAGATTTTTGTGAAGATTGCGTGCTGATCAAGATTGTGAAGATTGGATATAATGTCAGATAACATGTTATGACATTAGGTTGCTGGATGACATGTTGGTGTTCTAGCCATGTGAAGCTAATTGTTTGAATCATATGTACATATGCTTCTAAGGAGGAGTCTGAAGGACAGCTTTGTGTGTATCTGGGAGATGTCACACTTGTCTTGGTGTGTTTTTAAGAAAGAGGAGTTTACTTAGAGTTCAGTGGAAGGCATTGTGAGTGTGCTTCAGAACTTGTGGATGACTGTGTGAAGCATTCCTGTCTGGATGAATGAAGACTATGTCTGGAGTTTCCAAATGTTATGGTATACTGGTCAAGAAGCACTAGATAGGGGGAGTTGATATGTTCTCTGCTGATCATTGAAAGTAGTAGCTGCTGAGTCTGGGTTTTGTTCTGAGTATATTGGTTGGATGATTCAGAGTTTTCCTTTGGAATTTTTTTGTGCTTGCTGCTATGTTCAGAGTTTGTCCAATTATGGCTAAAAAGGGGGAGAGTTAGCCTAGTGGTTTCCAAGGTGTGGTTGTGAAGCCTTTTCTGATATGGTGCAGCAGTTGAGGGGGAGAGTGTTTGAACAGCTGTGGGCTGGTTCTTGGTTTGAGGGGGAGTTTGCCCTATGCTGATGTGAAAGTGTTCGTTTCTGCTGCAAGTTGGTCCAAGTTGGTCTGATGTAGGCTGAAATTGTTTTAGCCAAAATTAGCCAAAGGGGGAGATTGTTAATTCTTGGAGTTGGCTAGAATTTTGGTAAAACAATGTTGATGTCATGGTTGATGTTTCAACATGAGTTTTTAACAGCCTTGTTATGTTTAGTTAACATTCTGGTTATGTTAAGTGTTTAAGGGTTGCAGTTTTGTGCTGATGTCAAACCCGATGTCATAACATCAGTTGACAGAACATCAGAAAACCATCTGTTGTGGTTTTTGTATTGCAGAATGTTAAGGTGTTGAAGAGTTAAAGTGCTGAAGAGTGATGTCACATGCGATGTCTTGACATCACTATACCAGAAACTTAAAACATCAGGTTGTGATGTTTTTAGGGCTGCACGCATTAGTTTGATTTGAGGAGATCTGTTAGTTAGATTGGATGCGAATTTATTGGAGAAGATTTATTCTGATACAATTAATTCTGCATATCTTGTGGAGAATAGTTTGTTACTATTTTTGTGCAAATAGACATGGAGAATTGTTCCTATTTGTGTGGAGAAGATTGTTCCTATTTGTGTGGAGAAGATCTTGCAGCTGATTTAAAGAGAAGATTTAAAAGATACATAATATCCTGGAAATATTATGTGGAGCTGAATTTAATGCATAAAGATATGGAGAATATTTAGAGTTAATTATTGAAGATTTAAATTGAAGATTTGATTGAAGATCCAATTAATAGCAGAATCTGTTGGAGATTTGGAACAGAAGATTTGATATGATTTGAAGGCCCAAATCCAGTTGGGAAATAGGTTATAAATAGAAGCATTGTAACCTAGTTTTGGTAAGCCAGCCATCATGTAGATTATAAGGGCTGTGTTGGTTGATGAACCACCCGGTTTGTGCGATGGTCATCGTGTTTATCTCGAAGCCTGTAGGTAAGAGATGTATTGTTCTTGGAGGAAGCTTTGAAGCAACTCCAAAGGGGTGTCATGGAAGTGTGTCTTCCAAAGTCTATGTGATAGAAAAGATTAGGGAATCAAGTTGTTGATGCAGTGACGGTGTAGTTGACTGCTAGATATCATCGAGATGATTGGAAGTGAGATGGAGTCTCTTACCTAGGGAGGACTTAGGTAGAAGGGTCATTGGGTAGGGATTAAATTAGGTAGATTGTCAACTGGTCTGTTGAGTCTGTAATTTGATACTACTAATAGTGGACTTCCTTCCTGGCTTGGTATGCCCCCAGATGTAGGTTGGTTGAACCGAACTGGGTGAACAATTGACTGTGTTCATATTCTGTTTTATTGTCTTGTTCATGCAACAGAGTTTGATGTTGTGACATTGAACCTGACATCACATGTCTGTACCAGAATTTCAATTGGTATCAGAGCAGGCATCCTGTCTGTTTCTGGATGAGATCTTGGGAAGATACTTTCTGGTTCATGAGCAAGGAAGATAGTGTTGCTGAGATGGTCACATGGTGTTTGAATAGTCCCTTGAAGTGGAGGATGGACTATTGGACCTATCAGTTGTGTAGCTTTGGTGGAGAACTGCTGTTGTGTGTTTTCAAACCTTGTTGTTGGCACTTGGTCTAAGGTGATGGTGTGCAAGGATTATTGAGTAGTGCCTGAAGGTTATTGAGGAGTTGTTGTGAGTTCCGCTGCATGGTATCTGATGTAACCCTGGTGGTGAGATTCTAGGAAGGTATGCTCTTGGAAAGACATTAGGGTTTGGTCTCCTCAGCAGGATATTCTATGATGTTGCAGTTTGTATGAGGATTATCTCTTATCTGTGTTTTGGGAAAGAAGTGATCAAAAGGCATTGAAGACAAATCTGTCCAGAACATTGAAAGAAGAGGGTGGAGACAAAGCAAAAGAGTATCATTGTCAAATCTTTCATGCGGGAGTGAAGATCTTGGTAAGTTATCTCTTAAGCTTAGTTGTGATGACCGAATAAGAAGGAAGTTTCATCAAGAAATAAGCTGAGCTTAATATGTCAATTCTAATGTCTCGACATCGCGCTACACATAAGCAGTTTATGAAGGATGGCAGTTATCACTCTTAAGTTAGACAAGAGGTCTGAACCTTGTGCTTATAAGAAGAAGCTTCTGGAAGAGTGTGTATACAAGTTACTGCAGGTTTGTTAGTCTGATCTTGGAAGTTGATCAGATGTTAATAGGTTCTCGTGTGTTCCCTACAAGAGATATGTGTGGTTGTAGTCTCCAAATCTATAGGAGATGGTTGATGTTAGAACTGATGTTGAAACATCATTTCAGTTCTTTGCTCAGGGTGGAGTAAAAGATCAAGACACTGACCTAACCTGGAAGGCTTTTGTGGTATGAATGGTTGTCATAATGGTATGTCATGAAGAAGATTCAGAAGATGCTGGAATCTGAAGAAGGGTTAAACCACAGGGATTTAAGATCAATTGCTATTTGGGATATTCACAAGTATTTAATTGATTATCCTTGAAAGACAAGTTTAAGGATGTTCTGTCAATTGTTTTAACATCTTTTCATCAGAGGTTTGGAGAATCATGGGAGGGGTTCTACATTCGCTCACAAGTCGCCTAGGTGTTGACCTGGGATTGTTGCTTAGCATCTGTTTCTAGAAAGTATTATGAATGACTTGTCCAGATGGTGGTGCTGTTGAAGATAAAGATGGAAGGCTATGAAGACATCATAATCTTGATGGTTACAGCTTGGATCAGTTTATTTCTGATCTAAGTGGTTTGGAGCATGGTGTTTGCTCTGGTTGTGAAGGTCGAGGATAAGTGGCAGTTATCTCTGGCTTTCTACTAACGGCTCTACTAAGGGAAGTGACTTTCTTTAGTATTGCTATGGGGTAGTCTTGGACTACTTATTTTCTGAAGATTCAGATGTGGTAGGTTTGAAGTCTTTGGAGTTTCTATGCAGGATGGAGGTTGTCTACTCAAACTTGATTGTTGAATCAAGTCTATGAGAGCATGGAAATCTATTTCTGCAAAGGGAGGAGGTTCTTCTGAGTGGCAGAAGGAAGAGTTGAATTCAACAGTTGGATGTCATAATGTTCTGACATCTAGCTTAACATCAGAAGTCTCAGCTGGTAAGGTGGCACATCAGCTAATGATAAGGTGATCTACAGGAATGAACAATAGGATGCTTCAAAAAGATCGTTCTCATGGCAGTTTGCGGGAGCTGCAGGAAGGAGAAGATGTTACATGACCATGGCTTAGGGAGTCTAAGTGTGTTTGCTTTTGAGCAAGTGGAACATGTGACTTGAAGATCAAGTTTCCTTGGTGGATCAGGATATCTTTGTGAGAGTTCTGACAAACGTGAAAAAGGTCAAAATGTGGCATTTGGCTGTTTTCATTTGAGGATTCGTGCTTGAGGTGATCAAACTGTGGCATTGGTTGATCTCAGAAGTGAATTCGAAGAATCAAGATAATCAGAGTGTGGCAGCTGGTTATTATTGAGGATTGTCTTGGAACAAGTTACTCTTGGGCAGAAGGGTGATGAGTTGAAGACTCAAGAAGATTATTCTTCTTGAAGGTGGATGAGAGGTTATTCCCTGATGCTTTGGATTACTGTGCAATAGTAAGTCCAGTTGGTGGAGCATATCAAGAATCAAGGTGATGATGTCTTGGTGTGTGGAAAATGTTCTAACTTGTGTTGGGACATTATCTGGTTGGATATCCTTGGTGAAGGATGATTATGCTCTGGTTCAGGAGCTTGGTGCCTACATTTTGCCTAAGGAGTGTCTACATAGTCATACGGGAGGATGATGAAGTAGAAGGTCTGCCTTGGATGGAGAATGTAGAGAAGACTGAAGAAGTCCAAAGTAACTTGTGAATGTGTCATAAGGAAGAATCAGAAGTTGTCAGACGTGTGCAGAAGAAGAGGTCATACAAATTATCATGCCTTGTGTGAGAAGTCTGGATATTGTTGTTTGTGGCCATGATGGAGTAGCTTGATGTTTGAAGATGACACCCTGAGGGAACCTTATCAGCTGACTGTATAAGAAGTGTGTGAATTAGTAAGCATCATCTGCGGGTTATTTGTGAACAAAGACCTTGTTGGGAGCTTGGTAGTTATCTGATGGACTGGGCTTGTGGAATTGGAAGAAGCAGCATTAGTGTCTGAAGTGGCAGTTTAGTCATTATGGACAGGTTCTGATCTTGAGGTTAAGTAGGTTGAAGACTTCTTTAGGTGGGTATAAGGACAGAAGGTTGTTGTCAGTGGTGTGATCTGATCAGAATGGCTGAAGATAAGGAGGTTTCTTCTAATACAAGTAAAAGGTGGTGGCAGTCCTTGTCTTGTGTTGCAAGTGATCTGAAGACATTTGTTATGGAATATGTGAAATTCCAAATCAAGTGTTTTTTTTGGACTTGACAGATCATGTATCGGAAATAATCATGATGAGATTTTGCTCAACAAACACAAGAAGTGGCAGTTCTTAATGTTGAGAATGTGGCAATTTCATTGTGCTTCTATCTGGTGTCAAGTGTTCATCTTCATAAGGAGCATGGGTTGTTCATGGCAGGGGGAGTTAAGGCTGTTGTCTATGGTCTTTTACTGCAAGGATGCAGATTTTTGTGAAGATTGCGTGCTGATCAAGATTGTGAAGATTGGATATAATGTCAGATAACATGTTATGACATTAGGTTGCTGGATGACATGTTGGTGTTCTAGCCATGTGAAGCTAATTGTTTGAATCATATGTACACATGCTTCTAAGGAGGAGTCTGAAGGACAGCTTTGTGTGTATCTGGGAGATGTCACACTTGTCTTGGTGTGTTTTTAAGAAAGAGGAGTTTACTTAGAGTTCAGTGGAAGGCATTGTGAGTGTGCTTCAGAACTTGTGGATGACTGTGTGAAGCATTCCTGTCTGGATGAATGAAGACTATGTCTGGAGTTTCCAAATGTTATGGTATACTGGTCAAGAAGCACTAGATAGGGGGAGTTGATATTTTCTCTGCTGATCATTGAAAGTAGTAGCTGCTGAGTCTGGGTTTTGTTCTGAGTATATTGGTTGGATGATTCAGAGTTTGCCTTTGGAATTTTTTTGTGCTTGCTGCTATGTTCAGAGTTTGTCCAATTATGGCTAAAAAGGGGGAGAGTTAGCCTAGTGGTTTCCAAGGTGTGGTTGTGAAGCCTTTTCTGATATGGTGCAGCAGTTGAGGGGGAGAGTGTTTGAACAGCTGTGGGCTGGTTCTTGGTTTGAGGGGGAGTTTGCCCTATGCTGATGTGAAAGTGTTCGTTTCTGCTGCAAGTTGGTCCAAGTTGGTCTGATGTAGGCTGAAATTGTTTTAGCCAAAATTAGCCAAAGGGGGAGATTGTTAATTCTTGGAGTTGGCTAGAATTTTGGTAAAACAATGTTGATGTCATGGTTGATGTTTCAACATGAGTTTCTAACAGCCTTGTTATGTTTAGTTAACATTCTGGTCATGTTAAGTGTTAAAGGGTTGCAGTTTTGTGCTGATGTCAAACCCGATGTCATAACATCAGTTGACAGAACATCAGAAAACCATCTGTTGTGGTTTTTGTATTGCAGAATGTTAAGGTGTTGAAGAGTTAAAGTGCTGAAGAGTGATGTCACATGCGATGTCTTGACATCACTATACCAGAAACTTAAAACATCAGGTTGTGATGTTTTTAGGGCTGCACGCATTAGTTTGATTTGAGGAGATCTGTTAGTTAGATTGGATGCGAATTTATTGGAGAAGATTTATTCTGATACAATTAATTCTGCATATCTTGTGGAGAATAGTTTGTTACTATTTTTGTGCAAATAGACATGGATAATTGTTCCTATTTGTGTGGAGAAGATTGTTCCTATTTGTGTGGAGAAGATCTTGCAGCTGATTTAAAGAGAAGATTTAAAAGATACATAATATCCTGGAAATATTATGTGGAGCTGAATTTAATGCATAAAGATATGGAGAATATTTAGAGTTAATTATTGAAGATTTAAATTGAAGATTTGATTGAAGATCCAATTAATAGCAGAATCTGTTGGAGATTTGGAACAGAAGATTTGATATGATTTGAAGGCCCAAATCCAGTTGGGAAATAGGTTATAAATAGAAGCATTGTAACCTAGTTTTGGTAAGCCAGCCATCATGTAGATTATAAGGGTTGTGTTGGTTGATGAACCACCCGGTTTGTGGGATGGTCATCGTGTTTATCTCGAAGCCTGTAGGTAAGAGATGTATTGTTCTTGGAGGAAGCTTTGAAGCAACTCCAAAGGGGTGTCATGGAAGTGTGTCTTCCAAAGTCTATGTGATAGAAAAGATTAGGGAATCAAGTTGTTGATGCAGTGACGGTGTAGTTGACTGCTAGACATCATCGAGATGATTGGAAGTGAGATGGAGTCTCTTACCTAGGGAGGACTTAGGTAGAAGGGTCATTGGGTAGGGATTAAATTAGGTAGATTGTCAACTGGTCTGTTGAGTCTGTAATTTGATACTACTAATAGTGGACTTCCTTCCTGGCTTGGTATGCCCCCAGATGTAGGTTGGTTGAACCGAACTGGGTGAACAATTGACTGTGTTCATATTCTGTTTTATTGTCTTGTTCATGCAACAGAGTTTGATGTTGTGACATTGAACCTGACATCGCATGTCTGTACCAGAATTTCAAAGTTTATAAGACCAAGTGTATCACTGTGGGGAGCTCCAGTGTTGTTGGTAAAGAAGAAAGATGGAAGTATGAGGCTTTGTGTTGATTATAGACAGCTGAATAAAGTAACAATCAAGAACAAGTATCCACTTCCGAGAATAGATGATTTGATGGATCAGTTAGTGGGTGCTCGTGTGTTTAGCAAGATTGATTTGAGATCGGGTTATCATCAGATTAAAGTGAAAGATGAGGATATTCAGAAGACAGCGTTCAGAACACGGTATGGACATTATGAGTATTCAGTGATGCCCTTCGGTGTTACTAATGCGCCGAGAGTATTCATGGAATACATGAACCGCATTTTTCATACTTATATGGATCGTTTTGTGGTTGTCTTCATTGATGATATTCTGATTTACTCTAAGTCAGAAGAAGAGCATAAGGAACATTTGAGAACCGTGTTAGAGGTTTTGAAAGACAAGCTGTTGTATGCGAAGCTGTCCAAGTGCGAGTTCTGGTTGAAAGAATTTAGTTTTCTGGGTCATGTGATTTCAGGTAGTGGTATTGTCGTGGATCCTTCTAAAGTAGATGCTGTGTTGCAATGGGAAACTCCGAGGTCAGCTACTGAGATTAGAAGTTTTCTGGGACTAGCTGGTTATTATAGAAGATTTATTGAAGGGTTTTCTATGTTGGCACTTCCGTTAACTAGATTGACTTGTAAGAGTAGAGCTTTTGTGTGGGATGTTCAGTGCGAAGAAAGTTTTACAGAATTGAAGAAGAGGTTGACGTCGGCCCCGGTTTTGACATTACCGAGTCCAGGAGAACCGTTTGTGGTTTATTGTGATGCTTCGTTGATGGGTTTAGGAGGTGTGCTTATGCAGAATAATAAAGTAATTGCTTATGCGTCTCGACAGTTAAGAACTCATGAAAGGAATTATCCTACGCATGATTTGGAACTTGCTACTGTGGTTTTTGTGCTGAAGATTTGGAGGCATTATCTCTATGGCTCTAGATTTGAAGTTTATAGTGATCATAAGAGCTTAAAATATTTGTTTGATCAGAAAGAGTTGAATATGAGACAGCGCAGATGGTTGGAATTACTAAAGGATTATGATTTCGGTTTGAACTATCACCCAGGAAAAGCTAATGTAGTGGCTGATGCTTTAAGCCGAAAGACTTTACATATGTCAGCAATGATGGCTAAAGAATTGGAATTAATTGAGCAATTCAGAGATATGAGTTTAGTTTGCGAAGTGAGGCCGCAGAGTGTTACTCTGGGGATGTTGAAGATTAACAATGATTTTCTGGACAGTATCAGAGAAGCTCAGAAGTTAGATGTGAAGTTGGTAGATTCGATGGTTGGAATCGATCAGTCAGAGAATAATGATTTTAAATTGGATATGCATGGTGTGTTGAGATTCCGCGATCGGATTTGTATTCCTGATGATGCAAATATGAAAAAGATGATTCTTGAGGAAGGTCACAGGAGAAATTTGAGTATCCATCCAAGAGCTACAAAGATGTATCACGACTTGAAGAAATTGTTTTGGTGGCCTGGGATGAAGCGCGATGTGGCGCAATTTGTGTATGCGTGTTTAACCTGTCAGAAATCGAAAGTTGAGCATCAGAAACCTGCAGGGTTGATGCAACCGTTGGAAATTCCATAATGGAAATGGGACAGCATTTCTATGGACTTTGTGACAGGGTTACCTAATACATTAAGAGGACATGATTCGATATGGGTGATTGTTGATAGGCTTACGAAGTCGGCTCATTTTATACCTATTAACATCACTTTTCCAGTGTCGAAGTTGGCGGAGATTTATATTCGTGTAATTGTGAAGCTGCATGGTGTTCCTTTGAGTATTGTGTCGGATAGAGATCCGAGGTTTACTTCCGATTTTTGGAAGAGTTTGCAAGAAGCGTTGGGTTCTAAGTTAAGGTTGAGTTCGGCGTATCACCCTCAGACGGATGGTCAAACTGAGAGGACTATTCAGTCGTTGGAGGATTTGTTGCGAGCATGTGTTCTCGAGTAAGGGGGTTCGTGGGACACCCATCTACCATTAATAGAGTTCACTTATAATGACAGTTACCATTCTAGTATCGGAATGGCACCTTTCGAAGCGTTGTATGGTCGGAGATGTAGGACTCCTTTATGTTGGCATGAATCCGGAGAAAGTATAGTGCTTGGACCGGAAGTTTTTCGAGAGACTACTGAAAAGGTGAAGTTAATCCGAGAAAAGATGAAAGCTTCCCAAAGTCGACAGAAGAGTTATCATGATAAGCGGAGGAAGGATTTAGAATTTCAAGCTGGTGACCATGTATTTTTGAGAGTCACGCCTGTGACTGGTGTCGGACGAGCTTTGAAGTCTAAGAAGCTCACTCCTCGTTTTATCGGTCCATATCAGATTTTAGACAGAGTTGGAAAGTTGCTTACCGAATGGCGTTACCGCCAAATCTTTCAAATCTGCATGATGTATTTCATGTGTCGCAGCTTCGGAAGTACATTTCAGATCCGTCTCATGTGGTTAATGTGGATGATGTGCAAGTACGGGATAATCTCACGGTGGAGACGAAGCCTGTGCGAATCGCGGATCGCGAAATGAAGACTTTGCGAGGGAAAGAGATCACGTTGGTGAAATTTGTCTGGTTGGGAGCTACCGGAGAAAGCATTACGTGGGAGCTGGAGAGCAAGATGCGAGACTCCTATCCCAAGCTGTTTGAATCAGGTAAATTTTCGAGGACGAAAATATTCTAAGTGGGAGAGAGTTGTAACGCCCAAATATTTAATTATTTATTTAATTGAATATTTAATTAATTGTTGTGAATTATTCGGTTGATTTTTTTGGTGTTGCGGTGAATTTAGTCGTTAAGTCGGAATTATTAAGTTGGTAACTCATAGAAATAATATTAGAAATAATATTATAGTCGCGGAATAATATTAGTAGTAATATTATAGTCGTAGGAGAGTATTCGAATTAAGTGGGCTTGATTTCGTGTCGGAATTAGTAAATTAGGGGGTGTATGTTTTAGGCCCATTAGACATTATAATTGAATATTATTATTTTAATAAAATAAGAGGAAAACAAAGGAAATAGAAAAGAGTGGGAGTTGTTGGATATCAGTAAAAGAAGAAGTTACACGAGGCAGTTGGAAAACAAGGTTGGAAGGGAATAGAGTGGAGAAGACGATACGAGAAAAAAATTGCCGCCGGTAACCAAGTCTGAAGTTTCGAGCTACCTTCAATCCAATCAGGTAAGGGTGGATTCGATTATTATAACTGGGTTATGATGAATGTTATTTGGGTGATGGTTATTGTGTAGAACTAGTATTAGAATTACCCTAAAAATTTCCTGTGAAAGCTGAAGTTATTTCGATTAAAATTAATCTCTGAAATTATTAATTTTGATGTTTGGAAACTGAGTTTTTGGTGATAGTTTAGAGACCCATTTAATATTTGGGGTACTTTCTGATGTTGAAAATCTGGGAGATACTCCCCTGTTTCTACTTTCAAGGTAGCGCATATCTATATATATAGTTGATAGAGAGTAGGTGAATTAATTAATTAACTGGTTTTAATAATTGTTTGGTTTTGTTTTATATGCGTAGTGTCTCATTACCCATGGAAAGGATTATGCACTTTAATTTTATACTGTTATCATTATCCTTGCTTTCTTTTTGAAGTGATTAGAAAGTCTTTTTAAAAAGTGATTTTGGTTGTTTTACTGTAACATCATGATAGGCAATAGTTTAAATAATATATATTGTTAGAAAACTTGATAATACATATTGTTAGAAAACATGATAATATATATTGTTTTGATGAGTTGATGAGTTTTGGTGTTAAATAATATATATTGTTTTGATGAGTTAAGAGCATAACGTTCCTTCTGTCTTAATTGGTTTGGTGCTTTACTGTAACATCCTGATAGGCAATGGTTTAAATATATGTATATGTTGTTAACCCGAGACAATATATATTATTCTTAAAGGAACCCATGATAATATATATTGTTAGAAAACATGATAATTTATATTGTTAGAAAACATGATAATATACAGGATTAATTATTTTGTCGTCTTAACTAATTACTTTCTTAATGGAACCTCCACTTTAATGAATTGTTCTTAAGTAATATATATATATTGTTAAGGCCAATGGATTAATAGAAATCACCTGTCACTGAAGCAATATATTAATAGCAGTATGTAGCCGGAACTTAATGAATTCTCATGGCAGAAAATTAATTGGAATCGGATTTAATTGGAAATAAGTAGCAGTGGTAACTTGACAGATAGTAGAACAAGTGGCAGAAACAGAATTTTGACAGAAAATTGGAATTGTAGTAATATGTTGCAGCAGTGGTTTAACCGAATTAATAAATTAATCAGTAGTGATTAGTAAATGTGAAATAGTGCAGTTTTAGTCGGTTTAGCCGGTTTAGGCGAAAAACGTAGTTGCCCGGAATTTAACGAAAATTATCGGGGTAAGTCGGGTAATTTAGTAGATGACTTTTGTTGAATTGTTTTGTTGAAATAATGTCGAGAAAGTCGAATTGCCGGGACAGCTGAGTTGTAATATTGTTCCGGTTTACGGACGAATTGTAAGTTGTAGGCTTGATAAGCCAACGTTGATATAAGTTGTTTGTGTCGAAAAAGTTGCTATGTTGTTAAGTTAATTATGTTGTGGATGTTGTTGAGTTGTTTTTGTTGTTGAGTAGTGCATGTCATAAAACATACATTGCATTTTGTGTCGGAGCGTTGCTCACACCACGTTGGCCTGGATTGGCATATGTTGAAAGTTGAAAGTTGAAGGCTTATGCCTTGATGCCTCGATAAACTGGCATATATTAAGTTGGGAGTTTTACTCCGATGGTACCACATGCATGACATTGTCGAGTCTCATTAAGGTTGCATTCTCTTAAGTTGTTGTTGACTTTGTTCGTTGGTTGTTGATGTGAAATGGTGATTATTTGTATGATTCTGGCCTATGTATTATTTATCATACCCCGTTTATAATATTCGGTAACTCACCCCTTCTGTTTGAATGTTGTCCCTATGTTGGCAACGTGCAGGTAATCAAGAGAAGTAGCCGGTTACCGTAGTTCGAGTCGGTGGTTATCGCTCTGATACGTAGCACTCGGGGGGATGACGCATGTCTTATTTATTTGTCTACATGCTGAATTTTTAGTACATTTGCTGAAAAATACTTTGTTGTCTAATTCGAAGTTGTTTTATGTTGAATAAAGATGCTACTAAGTTGTTAATGAATCCGCTGCGTTGCGTTTGTTTAAAGTTGAATAAAGTTGAAGTTTATTGTTGGTTTATGTTCCCCTGAATCGTTATGTATCTTTCATGAGTAGATATCATGTAGTTGATTTTAAAGTTGAAAATGTGATATCCCGTTTTATGTCGAGAATTTTATAACTCTGATTTTTATATAATTACTGGGTAGAAATGGGGTGTTACAGAAGGCCTGTGAATGCCGCCACCTATATGCTAGCAAACCTGAACCGAATTGCCACCATGATTGCTGATACCATTGGCATGAGATACCATTTTAACCGTATCCGTGCCTTTAGAGGTATCCGTCTCATGCACTTGAATTTTTTCTTTAACCATGGCATTATAGCTAACTTAGGACCTGCTGAGTTTGAGTTTCTGATTGATAACAAAGTGATCCATAATTTCACCTTGCCTAACCATGCAAAACCAATGTTCACAACAAGGATAACTGGCTTTATGAGTGTAAGCTCATAAATTCGACGCCTGTATTAAATTGGAGGAATTAATTGGTGTTAAAACTCTTTGAAGAGGTCCAAAGGGGTGTTTGACTGGATCTTCATGTTGAACTTAAGTCGAAGATGCTTGTATAAGGAAAGGATTTGCTTGGGACTTAGAAATATTTCCAAGAATTTGGAAACAACCTTCGACCGATATTACTGATGATGTCCGACGCTAAGGGATTCAAATTCAAATAAAGGAGGGAGTAGTTATTCTTGTTCGCTCCTGAAAAAGACAAGTGGCGCACATCCAAGGGACAGAAGCATGCAGCGCAACACTTGTCATGTGTTAATTGTTTTAGGGAGTTAACAACAGTTAGTTTTATTATTATAAATAGGAGTTCTAGCAATAGGATTCGGGGTGTTGTGTTCACTTTGTACAAGTTACTCCAAATTTATTCAAAGTATCCGCGTGTAGAGAAATGAGTCTTGTGAGAATGTACGTGATGTAAGCACCATTTTCTTTTTCAATGCAATTTACTTCAGCCTTTTATCAAGCATTTATCTTTTACTTTATTGCAAGTTACGTTTCAACATTGTGTCTTACCTTTATATTTTCAGCCTTTCTTTGATGTCTTCAGCCTTTTCGACTTGAAGTTCTTGCACATCTTTTAAAAACCATATTTTAGATAAACTTCTCTTTATGAACAATGTCAAAGTGTTTAGTTATTTAGAATTTATTTTAAATCAATTGTTAGCATATGTCCTAGGATCAATCTGATCGATCCTGTGAGTCACCAAAGTTAGATTTGGAAGATCAGCGGTTGTTTACCAATTTTCACGGTAAACAAATTGGCACACCCAGTGGGACAGTGCTAACTCTATAAAGATCTTTCTTGATATTTTGGCCTATGCAGACAGCAGATGTCCTAACACATGTCAAGACATTGTGCTACATAACCATTTAAACTTGGAGGTGCAACAGCAGACCGATACCTTGAATATCAGACCTGCATCCTCACAGATGTCACGACATCTGATCCAACATGTCAATCAAGAACATTAACAAAACTGTAAATTGCAGAATGTTAAATAAGACAGTAATTGTTAACCCAGTTCGGTGCAATTCACCTACATCTGGGGGATACCAATCCAGGATGAAGACTTCACTATCTGTAGAACTGTTACAAAGCTAAACTCCCCCGTTTACAACTTTATACCTAACATCTACCCCATGAATATCTTTACCAAGATTAAACTCAACCGTTTAGAACCCTGATACGAGATACCCCACTCACATCCTAATCACAACCTGTGATATCTCTGTCTTCTGCCAATTCAAAACTGTCGCGGTTTCTTGACCTTCAAGCTATCTTGGAGTTGCTTTAAAGCTTCGTCCAAGAACAATACAACAACCATTACCTACAGGTTTCTGGATGTGTCCCTGCACCTATGCCTTCCATTCTGCATCCCATATTACATAATGGAGACTTACAACTCCTAAGAGAGCCAACGACTCTCAAACCCTAAACCCTTATTCAACACAAAGGAACTAGGTTAGAAAGTTACAAGCGATACAAAAAGTACAGTTCTTCTTAACCCTAGGTCTAAGTCTTCTTATAAAGTCTTCTTTTTATCTTGGGCTTTCAATCTTTGATCCTGTGTTTCCTTGATCTGTTCCTTAATTCTTGCAACAGATTAAAACCTGCTAACTTACCAAGTCAGTCAGGATGTCGAAACATTTCCTTCAACATCTTTTTCTTCTGCAGATTCTTCAAGTTTATCATCAGAATGTTTTAGCAAAATTTAGTCAAACAACAGGTGCTTTCAATCTCCCCCTTTTGACAAATTTTGGCTAAAATAAACGTTTTCTTCTGCATTCTGCAAATAGCAAGGCTCCTTCATCAAGACTCCTTTATCTTCAGAATTGATTGGAGATGAGGTCTAAGAGAGTCTCCCCCTCAACATATTCCTCCTCCTTCCAAGAGAGGTCTTGGGAACCAGAAGACTCCTCCAGAAAAGAAACAGCAGTTGTAGGCTTCGTAGCACTGAGAACATAGATTGTGTAACTCAGGTCACAAGACACAACCTGCTTCACAACTCAGATCACAAGACACAAGGAAAAAAAAGAATGTTAAGATGTTAGAACATCTTAACCAACATTCTTGCAAAACAACTGCAGGAATGTACCCAAACCCTGACAGCATCAGAAAACCATTCTCCCTCTTTTTAGCCAAAACTTGGCAAAAGTGACCAAGACAGCCCCAAACCCAGACACAAAATACCCAGATTTTGAAGAACCTCATCTGCCACCAACTCAAGGAGAGTATTGATACTAAAGGAGATCAAGGTAATCCTATTTATAGCCTAGCCATTTCCTTAGGAAGTAACGAACCCAGGAAAATAACGCTGGTCAATTCAAAGGACACTTTAATGTGACTATCATTCAAAGGGTCCCCGATGAGGGGCATTGAGGTCATCGTCAAAGCATTTGACGGGTCTCAGAAAGCAGTTATTGGCGAAGTCGACCTTCC
This sequence comes from Lathyrus tuberosus, assembly GCA_022829125.1. Classification (NCBI taxonomy): domain Eukaryota; kingdom Viridiplantae; phylum Streptophyta; class Magnoliopsida; order Fabales; family Fabaceae; genus Lathyrus; species Lathyrus tuberosus. The sequence continues at coordinate 9,084,373 of JALAZF010000006.1, read as the reverse complement.
CATAACTATCGGTCCTCACACTTTCCTAATCACTTTCCAGGTCATGGACGTCCGGGCAGCGTACAACTGTTTATTAGGAAGACCTTGGATACACCAGGCTGGGGCAGTCACTTCAACGCTGCACCAAAAACTAAAGTTCGTCAAGAACGATCAACTCGTCACGGTCTGTGTGGAGCAAGCCTTGCTCGTGAGTAACCTGTCATTATCTACTTGTGTAGAACCCGAGGAGGTTGTTGGGACTCAGCTCCAAGCACTTTCGGTGAGCAATGAGAATCAATCAGAGAAGGGAACCTCGATTTCCTCATACAGAGATGCTCTCGAAGTGATAAAAAATAACAATACAAAAGGATGGGGACAACTTGTCATTCCTACTGATAATAAAACAAAGAAGGGTCTTGGTTTTTATGCAACCTGCACCCAGACTGCTGCTAACAATGAAAGTCTTCATCCCATTCAGGACTTCTTCCACAGTAGTGGTTTCCTTCACCCAGTGCCTCAAACAGTCCATACCATTAATGAGGGAGATTCCTCTGATACGGATGAGGAATGGAAGTCCTATCTCAACGAGGACGGTTATATGTCTCAGGAAGAGGTGCCTACGCCATTTTGCTATCCCGCACAGAGTCCGAGATTTATACTGAGGTCAGACGTCAAAATGATATATGGAGATTGTTATCCAGAAGGATGTCGTGCTCCACCAAACTTATTAGAGGAGGACACTCTGATGAAGGACAACTTTGACCACGACTATTATGTCCCGATGGATGGCCTGCCTATCTGGCAGCCGTACCCAGGAGACTTGGGGTAAGAAAATAAGCCGAACAATGAAAACCAACTGAGCGTCATTGAACAGAATAACTGCGTCCCCACCATGTCATGGGATCAACACTCAGGTCATTCAGAACCTATCCAGTACGACGATGAATTGGCAAAGCTTGCCGGACTAGAATTCATCAATTATGGTTTTCCTGAAGTCAACGTCATCGAGAGAGATGACTCCTCCAGTTCCAAAGAAGTGTGGGCCACCTTGGGACAACCAAGTGGAAAATACGACTACATGGTCAAGTACACCGCTCCCAAAAGCTCTCGTATCAGGTTTGAAGACATTCAGCCAACTGGATGAGGAGATTTACCCGAGAGCACAAATACTATGCAAAATACAACAGAGTAATCCTCCTACAACAACTCTGCCTGGGAGACAGATTCCAATGATCCTGCTCCGCCAGAAATCAGCGTCATGTCCGAAGACAAATCAAGGAAAGTACCAAACTTTGTGATTCACCGAGGAGTTCGCCGCCAATGGGTTGCTGTTGATGTTCCGAAGATTGTTCATAAGTCAAAGTAATTGCCGTCTTTAACCTTTCACCCTGCCCAGGTGAAACGGATATTTTGATAGGGCTCACTTTCTGTAAATTTCCCTCTTCGCTTCGCCCAAAGCGACAGAGTTTTGTTTTATAGGGCTGTAGTTTCAAGAATCGACAAAGCATAAATAAAATAACGTCATTCTGTAATTTCCGCATTAATTGCTGTTTTCTTTTTTCTTTTTCCGAAAATGGTAATCCTAAAAAACAAATCAATCATAAAAACAAGCAGTTTTCAAAGAAAAAAACACTGCACACACACTTGCATTTTCTCTATCTCTTCTAAACATAAATCATCACGTCATGCAAATTGCTTGTTTTAAACCCCGTTGAAACATACGATCCGACGCCTTCTCCCGACTTTGAGTTCCCGGTATTTGGGGCTGAAGAAGAAGTTGACAACGAAATTCTAGAAGAGATCTCCCAATTACTCCGACAAGAGGAAAGGTCCATTGAACCTCACAAAGAGCCGTTGGATACGATCAACGTGGGTTCAAAAAAGAGAGAAAAGAAATCACGATTGGGGCATTGCTCAGTCCCACTGCCAAAGAGAGTTTAACAAAGCTTCTCAGGGAATTTCTGATATGTTTGCTTGGTCCTACCAAGACATGCCAGGGTTGGATAGCAGCATCGTGGAACATCATTTACCATTGAAATTGGAATGTCTTCCAGTAAAACAGAGGTTGAGACGGACTCACCCGGACATGGCCATCAAAATCAAGGAGGAGGTACAGAAACAGATTGACGCGGGTTTCCTCGCCATGTCAGAATATCCTCAATGGTTAGCCAACATAGTACCCGTTCCAAAAAAGGACAGAAAAGTCAGAATGTGTGTCGATTATAGAGATCTGAACAAGGCTAGTCCAAAGGATGACTTTCCTTTGCCGCACATTGACATGCTGGTAGATAGTACAACAAAGTTCAAAGTTTTCTCCTTCATGGATGGATTCTCGGGCTATAATCAAATAATAATGGCGCCGAAAGACATGGAGAAAACTTCGTTCATTACCCCATGGGGTACCTTTTGTTATAAGGTAATGCCGTTCGGTTTGAAGAACGCCGGGGCAACCTATCAAAAGGCCATGACTACTCTGTTTCATGACATGATACACAAGGAAATCGAGGTATATGTCGATGATATGATTGTAAAATCTAAAACAGAAGAGGAGCATGTGACCCACCTGTCAAAACTATTCGAGCGGTTGAGAAAGTACAAACTCCGCTTGAATCCCAACAAATGCACCTTCGGTGTCCGTCCAGGGAAACTTTTAGGGTTCATCGTCAGCCAAAAAGGAATTGAGGTTGATCCTGACAAGGTCAAGGCCATTCAAGAAATGCCTTCTCCGAAAATTGAAAAACAAGTCATAGGATTCCTGGGACGTTTGAACTACATCTCCAGATTCATATTCCTCATGACCGCGACATGTACGTCAATTTTCAAATTACTAAAAAAGAATCAGGACTGCGTTTGGACAAAAGATTGCCAAACCGCCTTCGATAGTATCAAGGAATACCTATTGAGCCCACCGATTCTATCACCTCCAGTGGAAGGAAGACCACTGATCATTTACTTAACAGTCCTAGAGGACTCAATGGGTTGTGTACTTGGCCAATAAGACGAAACAAAAAGGAAGGAGTCTGCCATCTACTATTTGAGCAAGAAATTCACCAACTGCTAGACTCGGTACAATATGCTTGAGAAAACTTGCTGCGCTTTGGCTTGGGCAGCCAAACGTCTTCGCTCGTACATGATTTGTCACACTACTTGGTTAATCTCGGAAATGGATCCAATCAAGTACGTCTTTGAAAAACATGCTCTCACGGGAAGAATTGCCCGTTGGCAGATGTTGTTATCGAAATATGACATTGAGTACCACGCTCAAAAAGCCGTTAAGGGAAGTATTTTAGCCGATCATTTGGCTCATCAACCGATTGACGATCAGGAATCAGTCGGATTTGACTTCCCAAACGAAGATGTCATGTATCTAAAAATGAAGGACTGCGATGAACTGATACCCAGTGAAGGGCCAGAACCAGGTTCTCAATGGGGACTTATATTTGACGGAGCTATCAATCATTACGGAAACGGAATTGGGACAATCATCATAACACCTCAGGGTACCCACATTCCTTTCACTGCCAGAATTACATTCAAGTGCACAAACAACGAGGCCGAATACGAAGCTTGTATTATGGGTCTCGAAGAAGCGGCTGATTTGAGGATCAAGAACTTGGATGTATATGGTGACTCAGCTTTGGTCGTCAATCAGATCAAAGGAGATTGGAACACATACCAATCCGGATTGATTCCTTACAAAGACTATGCGAGAAGGTTGTTACCATTCTTCAACAGAATCGAGTTTCATCATATCCCTCGTGAAGAGAATCACATGGCTGATGCCTTAGCCACTCTCTCTTCCATGATTAGTGTAGGTCAATGGAACGACTTACCTAAGATCGACATCATGCGCCTTGAACGACCCACCTACATCTTCACGATTGAAGCAATCATGGACGACAAACCTTGGTATCACGATATCAAATGCTTCCTTCAGAAACAAGAGTACCCACCTGGGGCACTAAGGAAAGACAGAAAACCCTCAGAAGACTGGCTGGCAGCTTCTTCCTGAGCGGTGATACAATCTATAAGAGGAACTTTGACATGGTCTTGCTCCGATGTGTAGACAGACCAGAAGCAGACATGCTGATGAAAGAAATTCACGAAGGATCCTTTGGCACTCATGCCAATGGACACACAATGGCCAGAAAAATTCTGAGAGCAGGGTACTATTGGTTGACCGTGGAATCCGACTACTACAAGTACATGAGGAGGTGTCACAAGTGTCAGATATACTCCGACAAAATCCATGTACCGCCAACACATCTCAAAGTTCTCTCTTCCCCATGGCCTTTTTCTATATGGGGAATCGACATGATTGGCATGATTGAGCCCAAGGCTTCAAACGGACATCAGTTCATCCTGGTAGCCATTGATTACTTCACCAAGTAGGTCGAAGCAGCGTCATACGCTAATGTAACCCGACAAGTGGTGGTCCGATTTATCAAAAACAATATCATCTGCCGTTATGGTGTTCCTAGCCAGATCATTATAGATAATGGATCCAAATTGAATAACAAGATGATGAAACAGTTATGCGCTGAGTTCAAGATCGAACACCATAACTCATCTCCCTACCGACCTAAGATGAACAGAGCGGTAGAAGCGGCTAACAAGAACATCAAGAAGATTGTTCAGAAGATGGTCGTAACCTACAAAGATTGGCACGAGATGTTGCCCTTTACTCTTCACGGTTATCGCACATCTGTCTGCACTTCAACAGGGGCAACCCCTTTCTCTCTAGTATATGGCATGGAGGCAGTGCTCCCCATCGAAGTAGAGATCCCATCGATCAGGGTATTGATGGAAGCTAAGCTAACAAAGGTTGAATGGTGTCAAAGTCGACACGACGAATTAAACCTGATTGAAGAGAAGCGAATCACGACACTATGCCACGGTCAGTTGTATCATCAAAGAATGAAGAAGGCGTTCGACAAAAAGGTCCGACCTCGCACCTTCAGGAAAGGAGACCTTGAGCTAAAAAAGATACAATCATTTCTCACTGATTCCCGGGGCAAATGGACTCCGAATTATGACGGCCCCTATGTGGTCATGAAAGCTTTCTTAGGCGGTGCCTTAAGACTTGCAACCATGAACGGAGAGGAGTTTTCCTACCCCACAAATGTTGATGTAGTCAAGAAATACTTCGCCTAAAATATAAAAAAAAAAAGAGAAAAAAAAAACGCCTCTGTGGATTGAAAACCCGAAAGGGCGGTCCAGGAAAAATTTAGAGACATAATCAAAAATCATCCCGGTGGGTTGAAAATATCAAAGTACAATCCAGGTAAAAGTTAGGGATAATGGCAAGTAACTACATCTGATCAGTCAACTCCTCAGCAGTAATGCCATCCATCGAAAGGAAACTCCAGTTAAGGTCATCTTCGACAGAAGCTCAGGATGTCCCGAATTCAAAGTTGGTAGAAGGATAGTGGTCGTTATGTTTCAATGTAGCCCTTTTCCCTTAAATTACCATTTTCAAACTTTGTAAATACTCTATGGAATCACGCGCTTGGATGATTTCCATCCTATCAATAAAATTTGAGCCCTTGTGCTTTTGCTTGCAATTCTTATTTGTTTTAGCTTTACAGAAGGACATTTTAACATGATCAACGGTTCTTAAAATAAAACAAAAATAAATTTACTTGCAAAATTTTTCTGCTTTTAATAAAGATGGCAAATTCTTTTGACTGTTGAACATCGAAAGAATATCGATTGTTTCTCCCAAATGCGGTTAAGCTTCAAAGTGCAGAATCAAAGTATTCCTTCTAAACCAGTACACCTGAATGAAGAATCAACTGTGTCAGATGTGATTTTCCCATCTGATATCCCCGGTAGAGTTCCCACCTCCTAAGCCCGACCAAGATGGCTCCCCGCAGGGACTATCTATCCTAAGCAAGGCAGAATTGCTATCTTGGACCAGTGATGCTTCTTCGTCCCCTGCAGTGGCCGAGTATCCAGTCGCGTTCATCCGTCAGTTTGTATGTCGTGTCAGTTTTGTCAGCATATACATACATACATCATGCATGATTGATTTACATTCGCATTCATATTGCATCACTATCACTTTAGTCGGTCTTATCCCCTAGTGATAAAAGTCCTCTCAATCGAGTTGTCAGTTCTTTCCTCGTTAGGAAATGTTGCGTCTGCGCTATCTCTCTCCTCTAGTTTATTTCTGGATTGGAGTTGGCCCTTGACCACTTTGATAACTTGAACCTCTGGAAAACAAGAAAACGTTCGACAAATGTCACTCTTCGCCATTGAAAATGATATCCTCGCTTTCCCGGATTAAGGAAAATCCCCAGTGAAAGCCTCTTAATCAGAGATTCGGCAATACAACAGTTGTTTTCTGAAAAATCCGCTAACGAAAAGGTCTTCAGCACCTCAAAATTGGATCGCATCATATGGCATTTCTCCGAGAAGATCCCGAGAAAAGTATGATGTAATATCCCCAAGTGACAACAGTCTCTCAAGAGACTCGTTATCCCCAGTAGGACCGACAAACGGCGTCTCCAACAGAGAAGTTTGTGTCCCTCTACAATTCAGATATATGGGTTCCCCAGCAAGTCTGACATCAAAATTTTTTCTATCAAATGGCATCTCCCCAGGAAAATTCGGCGAGAAGTTTGAGGAAAACCGCTACGAACAGCGTCCCTTGTCAAGAAAGTTTATTGACAAAAGAAACTGAGACCAGTTCCTTGGTAGGAAACCAGGATCGAGGGGAAGTTTATATTAGAAACTGAGACCGGTTCCTTGGTAGGAAACCAGGATCGAGGGGAAGTGTATATCAGAAACTGAGACCAGTTCCTTGGTAGGAAACCAGGATCGAGGGGAAGTTTATATCAGAAACTGAGACCAGTTCCTTGGTAGGAAACCAGGATCGAGGGGAAGTTTATTTCAGAAACTTAGACCAGTTCCTTGGTAGGAAACCAGGATCGTGGGGAAGTTTATATTAGAAACTGAGACCAGTTCCTTGGTAGGAAACCAGGATCGAAGGGAAGTTTATATCAGAAACTGAGACCAGTTCCTTGGTAGGAAACCAGGATCATGGGGAAGTTTACCTTTTCTAAGCATCATTGCTTAGCCAAAGAAGATGGGTGCGTAAACTACCATTCATAGCCACCATCAAAATTTTGGGTATTCCGATATTTAATCCTCTTGCACCCCGAATGCCCGAATATCTTCGCCATTCACACATTCGGGTCCAAGAAGATTAAATAGGGGCATCTGTCATACCACAAATTTTGACCACTAAGATTCCCCATCATTGTGCAAACCATCATCACAATATGGATGAATCATTATGCCTCATCAGTCTCCCCAAAGATGGGTGAGCATTCACTATAAACAATAATTAGGGTTTCAAGCCCTCTCTGAGCCTTAGACAAAGGATCAATCAAGAATTGACATGATCTTCAACTTGACTAACCTCTCAAACATCCTCAAGGGATCAAGAGGACTTCCACTTCAAGGATTAAACACAAGGCTGCAACATTCTAAGTGGATCAAGCCTCAAGATCGCCAGTGTCACCAAATTAGGGTTTTGGTCGACCAGGGCCTCCAGATGGAATTTTTCCTCTAGGCATGAGCCAAAGGCTTCAAAGCATAACCTATGATGCTCCAAGGGACATCATGAACCCAATCATCAAGTAAATTTAACCTCAGGGATGCATTCACAAAAGATCAGGAATTAGGGTTCCTTGACCTAATTCACCCCTAAGTTGACTTTTGAGGCAAAGTATGAGCCAAGACCTCAAGACATGATTTGAGGGTCTCTAATAAACCACATTGATCCATTTGTAACAATGGATTGATCCAAGAAGCTTGGTTCATAAGTTTCAAGTTCATCAGAACCACAGTTAGGGTTTCGCGGAAAAAGTCAACTGTACCATTGACTTTTGACCAGGACATGTTCCCAAACCCTAAGACATGATTCAAAAAACACTATAACACCTATGAAATCAATCCATCAAAGTTGATTTAGGTCAAGGACTTGATTTCATAGAGGATCGCACAGTTTGGAATTCATCTGACGAAAAGTCAACTGTGCACAAAAGTCAACTTTGACTTTTTGAGATTTTTCATAATTATGGTTCCTTAACCCTAAAATGATGTTAATGTGTGGTTGGAATCATCATTCATCAAGAAAAATCAAGAAAGGTGGGATAAGTTTTAAAAGGTGTAACCATAAGAACTTAGAAATTTTTCTAAGTTATGGAACAAAGTGGCTAGGGTACCAACTTTGGAGGATCATAACTCCTAAACCATAAGGCCATTTTTTCCCATCCAAAGCTAGATTTGTAGCTCTCATGGCACTCTACAAAAGCTTCAAACATAACTCATTCCAATTCCTCATGGATTTTAAGTTATGAAATGATTAAAATCACAAAAAGTGAAAATGTCACTTTTTTCCAACACTTAGTGAAATTTTCACTAAGTCAGAATCTGTCTTACTTTTTTCCAAATGTAGGGGCATTTTTCACTTGGATCCAAAAAGTATCAAAACCAATTATGATCAAACAGTTGTTGTATCATATGAGGGCTTTCCAAAATGGCCAAGAACTCCATCAAAGTCCACTTGAGCCATGAGATATGACAATGCCAATATGCCTTGCTGCAAACTGTCATGGCAAGGCAGATTTGGGAGTTTTGCTCGATTTGCTCAAATTTTGCAAAGGGAGAGCAACTCTATCCATCTGAACACCTCAATGGGGGACCAAGGAGGAACCAACTCTGATCCCAAGCCTCCCAAGTCTTTGGAACCAAAAATAGCATGCCAAACCTAGAAATGCCTAAAAGAGGGACAAGACTCCAATTTTGGATTGGAGCATTCAATGGATGCACCAAGGTGGCATGGACCGAGCTATTTCCAACTGAATTCAGTCAAGACTTATCCAAGACCAAGGGGACCAGCAGCCTGTGCCCTAACCTCTAGTCAATGGCTAGAGGAGACTTGGATTCTCATTGCTCAACATTGGCTAAACCTCTGCTGTAGTTGCCAATCACTATTGCAGCCAAAACAAACTTGCTCTACTATAAATAGAGCTCAATTGTGTTTAATTTGAGTACACCAAAGCACTACAACACTTGCTTTCCTCAAAATATCTTTCTCTAGGCAAAAATACCTTCTTTAGCAAGGTAACTCTTAGTTTTTGAGTTAGAAAGAAATTCCACCACAGCTTATGATCCAAACACATCCAATATATCATATCTAACCTGTCCAAACTCTCACAAGTGACCTGTAACACCAAAACCACAAAGTCACCTCTCAAAACCTCAAAATAGGACTTTTGTGCATTTTTAAAGCCATGTCTTGATTCAGTCACTTTCCAAACCAGATAAAACCTCAAACACACTCCAAATATCATCCTTGAACTGTCCCAAATGGTTCCCCCCATCAGGAACACCATTTGAGAGAGTTGCTATTTTGGCCACTTTTGCCCCTTTTGCAAGAAAGAGCTCAAACTTGTTCCTGAGGTTTCCAGCTGACTCCAACCATCCTAAAAGCTTCTAAGAGATCATTTGAGGTTGTTCAAAGCATCAAATCATTTCTGGAACAAGTGGCTTGGCAGATTGCACAAAAGCTCTAAAAAGAGGTAAGCATCACAACTTGGATTCTTTGAACCATGCTTTCTTTTGATGTCCACTGATCATGCACACCTTATACATGTTATATGTGTTGTGATTGCACCAATTTGTCATGTAATTCATGCTTGTACCAAGAGATGGCATAGAAAATGCAAATCATGGCCTATTTCAAAACCACTATCAGGTTTTTCAATAGGAGCATGATCTGAAAAAAACACCACCACCATTGGATTCCTTATGAAATTCTAGGTAAGATAGACCTAAATTTTGTCCCAATCCATGGAGAAATGAGAAAGTTATAACCTTCACATTTTCAACCAAAATCTTGCCTTGCCTTGCCTTGGGCCAGGCCAAAAACAAGGCAAGCCTTGTATATTTGTGGCTGTGTTTCTATCAACGGATGTATCACCACCCCAGTGGTAAGGCGCGCGCCCCATACACAAGAGGTCTGGGGTTCGAATCCCCCTCCCCCCAGATCCTCTTTTTGCTATTTTCTCCACTTTTTTATTGTTTTTCTTATTATTTTTAATGATTTGAAAAATTAATAACTCCCTCAATTTTAATTATTTTTTATTGGTTCTTTTTGCAAAAAATCACAAAAATGTTGAAATATTTTATTCCACAAAAAAATTAAATTTATATTAGTTATTTAATATAATTAGTATTTTTGTGAGTAAATTCATTTTTTATTTGTTTTTAAACATTTAAAAGTGAATATTTACTTTGAAAATCAAAACCAAATGAGTTTTAATTTATCTTGTGATTAAAACCTCATTTTTCAAACCTTCAACAAAAATCACAAGTGGTTTATTCAAACTTATTTGGTATTTTTATCATTTTTATTTGATTTTCTTTAAATATTTACTTTTAAAAGAAAACAAATTTAGGGTTTCCTTGATTTTCACTCAAACAAAACTTTAAAACACTTTGGGCGTCTAATAGAGTGTAAGACCCAATCCACTTTTAACCAAAACAATTTTGGGCCTCAGACATTGTATAAGTCCCTCTGCGTTAAAAGAAAATCTCGGCGTGATCGCCAGTTCAAAAATGAAACCCTTTGGGTCTACCCTCGTGTTATAAGCCCCATGTATTTTCTTTGAGCCTCTAGTAGAGTGTAAGACCCAACCCTTTTTGAAAACCAAAATAATTTGGGCCTCAATGTATTGTATAAGTCCCGATACCATCAAACAGTTCGGCGCGATTGTCTCCTTTTAAAACAAAACCTTGGGTCTCTCCTTGAGCTGTAAGACCCATCCCTTTGTACAGAAAACCTTTTTGGGCCTCAGTCACTTGTATAAGTCCCTGTACAATTTCAAAACAACAGTGCAATCACTGATAAAACCTTGGGCCTCTTCTTGAGCTGTAAGCCCCACCAATCTTTTCAAAGCACTTTCTCCTTTGATTTTAAATATAATATTGTTATCAAAGCTTTCTTTGTTGAATAAACTAACCAAACAACATGGAAGCTCTACAACCGAGTAAGTGTTTACCCGCTTTCTTTATCCGCTTTCATATATATATATATATATATATATATATATATATATATATAACTGTATTGTGGGGCTGCTCACTGTAAGTCTTCTTTCACAAACTTTTATATACTCGTCATATATCCACTGTGTAATACTAGTATAATTATTTAGAGTTTTTCCCGGCAACTACGTCTAGCACTAGGTAAAGCCCTGTTGGTCACTCTTAAATACAAACAAAACTAGATCCCCATAGGATTACCATACACAGTCTTCCCTCCTCTTGGGGTTAAACAATATGGAGACGTGAAAGGCAGCATTCTCGGTGAACCCTTTCTCAGACTGTCACTCTTAGAAATCGTCAAAGAGACTCTACTCCCCAGAGATGATCTTTTCACCATGAATGGAATCTCTTGAGTTTCTTCCAAATTCTCGGACTTTCCTGGCTTGATCTATTCACGGTGAATGGCATGTCTTGAACTTCTCGGGGTTTGGGGACCCACAGGCTTCTTAAAAGCATCCTCGCCTCCACTTGGGCGTTGTACAAGGACCCTTCGGCTTCTTAAAAGCTCTCATGCCTTCTCTTGGGCTTAGTACAAGGACCCAGAGACCTCTATAGGTATAGGAACAAATCCTAGTCATCAATTTACTAGAGCTGTCTTTCTGAGTCAAGTGACAGACCAGTTAATGGATTGACCTTCATCCCTTAACATACCAGCCTTCTCTTGGGCATCATACAAAGATCATTCACTACCTGAGAATCGATTTCTCAAAATACCCGTAGACTTGGACAGTCTCAATACCTGTTGGATTTCCCATTTCCTTAAAGAACAGGAAATAACCTCGATCCTCTGATCAATCCCAAAGTACAACATTACCCATATAAGAACTGATTTTCTCTTTATCCAACATACTGGACCTGTCACTAAACTGAAACAGTCACCAGCACACTAGCCTCCTTTTGGGCTTTGTACAATGATTCTCCCCAGTGGAGCTAACCTTTTCAGACTCTCTTGTTGAGTCAATCCCTTTCAGCCTCCATCTCGGGCTTCGTACGAGATACACAAACGATCTTGTTGAGTATAAAAGACTCTCTTGTTGAGTCAAGCATTTTTAGCCTCCATCTCAGGCTTCGTACGAGGTACAAAGACTCTCTTGTTGAGTCAAACCTTTTTAGCCTCCATCTCGGGCTTCGTCCGAGATACAAAATCACTCTCTTGTTGAGTATAAAAGACCCTCATGTGGAGTCAAAACCTTTAGCCTCCATCTTGGGCTTCGTACAAGACACATACAAAAGCACTCCCTTGTTGAGTCAACCTTTGTAGCCTCTCTCTCGGGCTTCGTACGAGACACATAAAAAAACCTCTTGTTGGGCCAATAGCCTCCTCTTAGGCTTTGTATAAGGAAACCCCGGTTGAGTCAATCAACCTTTTAGCATCAAAAGTTGTGCCTTGCTCACAGTATATAAACATTAACAACTCCTTTTCCTTCATCTAATTGTTGTAAGCGGCAAGCCTCTGGATTATTTACATCCACGCCACTGTCCCTCTTTTAGCATGAGAAAATCCTAAGGAAAGATGGCATTGCTCTAAACTGAGTTAAAGTCTTCTCCTTCAGGTTAAAAGCCCCCTATAAAGGAAATTATGGCATTGCTAGATTCACATATTCCAGTTAAAGTAACTCTCCTTTATAATCAGTCACCCAACAGTTGTGACAAACAGACCAAATACCCCCTTTAGAGATGACAAATTCTCTCTAAAGTCAAACCCCTTTAGCTTCACATCTTGGGCTTTGAACAAGATACAAATAGACCCTTTAGCTTCACATCTTGGGCTTTGAACAAGATACAAACCACCTTTAGCTTCACGTCTTGGGCTTTGAACAAGACACCAAAACGACCTTTTTCCTCCCATAGAATAGGAGGAACTACGATCGCTCTGATTTCCCTGTTTCGTTAAATGGGAATACGTAGGCATAAGATTGGAAAAATCTTAGCGAGCACACTAATTAAAAACATCATATCCAGTACCTATCCAAAATCCCCATGAATAGTCCCATCATTTCATTCTTAACAAAATAAGCAGAGAGAGGCCCACAATCTAAACCGCATCTGTAAACCAACAGTCATCTGTTTAAACTCAGTATGCAAGCAGGGTTAATTGGAGAGATCTATTTCCCTTCCTTAGTCAGCTTGATAGGTTAAAAAATGAATCAACCTGTAGTACCCCAGTGTAATACCCTGTAAATTCTGTTACTCTGGATAATATTAGTTGTGATCAACTGAGTCTCAGTGTACTCTGAGAAATTATCTGCAGAGATAATTAGGGTAACCATTAGACTTCGAGCAAATCCAATTAATATTATCTGACTCTGAGATATTTAAATATTTGGACTTTAGAGGCTTTTTGGACAATTAGTAGTGTTGATATTTGATGATGTTTACTATATCATTTCCTTTTCCTCTCATTTTCCTCTTTAGAAGCAAAGGGAGAAAAAGATAGAAAGAAGTGGAGAGAAAGAAAAGAGAAGGAAAGGAAGAGAAAGAGAGGGAAGCACAAGATCAAGAACATCATCAAATATTCACCATCTTCATCTATTCAAGGTGGGTTCTAGATAGATGCTTTTGTTTTAGTTTTTCTTGGATTCTAAGACTTAGGTTAGAATTGTAAGGAAATTGGATTAATTTCCAAATCTTGAAAATTAACGGTTGAAATGTGTTATAAACTGAGTAGTATGAGTTATATGAGTGTAGAATCATTTATGTTTGATTGTGGGATGTTTGGATATGTGTTGATGGGGTTTTGAAACCATGGGAGATCAGCTGTTACGCTGATGAATTTTTTGCATTTCCCAGATTCGCACTGCGAATCCCCCAGCGAAGGGGGAAATCGTGCACTCGCTGGCAGCTCGCACTGCGAATGCGAAGGCGAGCATTCGTCAGTGGTTCGCACTGCGAACCTTACATTGTTTTTGCTACTGCCTTGGTTCGCCAGAGTTTGCACTGCGAATGGTACAGCGAGCAAGTGTTGGCTAGGCATTCGCTGGACGCTTCGCACTGTGAATAAAGTAGCGAGCATTCGCTGGCTTCTTCGCAATGCGAATATAGCAGAACATCCATTTTGTTTCTTGCATAACTTTTGACTCAGTTATCCGTTTTGCGTATTCTTGGTATCGTTGTGAAGCTAGGAACGTATTCTATCTGATGGTAGTGAGAAATATCTGTTTATTGCCCGATTAAATGAATCGGAAGGGAAAGTAAATTGGTATAAATGGTAGTATGTTGAATTTTGGTGTTCCATTATGTGATTGATGGTTACATGCCTATGTTATTACTGTTAAACATGTTGGAAAATGTATGCATGTTAAAATATGAATAGGTAGAGTGAGGAACATTACCTTAAATGATTTCGAAAGTGTGTAAATGACATGGTGACAACGCTCGTGCAAAGAGGCCGAGGCGTGTGTCTAGGAATCATAACCGATTGATCTTGCGGTGTAGTTTCATGAGACTCGAGCACCTCCTTTGAAACGTATGCACAATTACTTGGCAGGTTTGATTCCCACGTATAGTACGATTGGAGCCTACGGGTAAAGAGACTTGTGACGGTGTACGGGCCGTGTGAAGTGACGGATCACGGTGTACGGGCCGATGATCCCGAATCCAATTCGTATGCCAAGTAAATACAAGGATCCATGACCCGGGTCGTCTTCTAGACGTAGAAGCGGACGGGAATAGGGGATGCCTTGGTACGGTTATTGATTTGTGAGATTCTGTAGTAACAGGCTCATAACTTACTTTGGTACTATTGTGAGTTAACAGGCTCACGAGTGTGAATGTATTTATATCGTGTGTGTACTCAAAGTTACTTCCCTTCCCTTTGACTTGAGTTAGGCTTATTAGAACCTTGTAAAGCCGAGAGGACTATAAGATAGCGAACTCACTGAGATTTGATGTATCTCACCCCACTGTTGTTGTTTACATCACAGGTTCTGCAGGTTCGGCGAAGGGTAAGGACAAAGTGGTTTGACTTTTCCTTATGGATAGTAGATTTTGAGATGGCATGGCTTCCGCTATGGCGTTTTATTTTGAGATCATTGTATTGATCTAGTTCTTAGTGCATTTTGGGACATCTTGTATACGTTATGTCGTAGGATTTAGAACTTTGTATTTAGGGCACTTAATGTATACAATGTGTTAACTAGGAACTTGTACATATATATTTCAGTACCAAACGTATTATTCATGTATGATATATGCTTTGATTTATGTATGTATATGTGGGCTTTACACCCAGAGCGACAGGGCTTAAGAACCACGTCCAAAATCGCTCGCTACAGATGGCGTTCGCCATCTCCTAAGTCTGCCACGTAATTTAATGAAAGAAGGTAATGGCGTTCGCCATGCCTTAATGGCGTTCGCCATTGCAGCGCAGAATGCAGTTTTTGTTTCAGCAGCAGTTAGAAGCATTTTTTGTAACTCCTTTTTTCCCTTTACTCTCATACACGACCAAAACAGTTACAGCACCATTATTTCTCTATATATAGGGCTCTGGGACACATTCTGGGGCATCCAAGACGTGTGCGAGCACTGTAGAAATTCCGTTTAGTGTTTTAGGCATAAATCAGTGTAAAGCGACAATAACTCACTTCGAGGGATTGTCGTACTTGTTATTTTATTTTTCTTTTCATTGTTGTACTCTTGGATCACAAACGAAAGCCGCCGACATTTTAATTCAAATTTCAGTTATTTACTGTACAGGTTTATTTCTCAATTTTAATTGCATTTTAATTACTTTAATTTTGTTTAACATGTTAGTTTTAAGCATGATTGTCATGAATATGTTCGTTATAGATAATATCATGTCTTGCTAAATTAATTGATTTTGGCATATGAGGACTGTCGTTACATACGGGACTCGGTAGAAAACTTTAGGTGCGAATTTATGATTGTATGATAGTTTTGGATTTAGTTTCCAAATTGGATGTTTTATTATTTCGACACGAAAGTGAGGAATAAACTAAGTTCAGGCCGATAGCGCGAGAGTGTGAGGAATGAACTAATAGTGGAAACTAGGCATCGATCCTAAAAACAGCGAGAGCGCTTTAGGCATCGTTTAGAATCTCATTGGCTTTCAAAACACGCTTTTTAATTGAAACGGGCGAGCGAGAGAAAAATCCTGTTGTTGGAAAGTGTGGTTCTTTTCAATAGCGCGAGAGTGTGAGACGGAGTCTTTAAGTCGGTATTTTCTACGGAACTAAATTCAGTCGTAATTAGCACCCGATTTCTACAAGTCCCTTAGGCACGCAGAATCCATATTCCAGACTCGTTTCATCATTATTTTCAAACCTTTAGAAATTAGTATTTTTCTTCTCGTTCATAATTTGTTGACCTTTAGCCTTAGCTTTACACTGCAACGATAGATAACATTAGTTTGCTTATCAATTCCCTATGGGTTCGACAACCATTTTAAAACTAAACAAACAACTGTATACATACAGTCATTATCCGACGGACACGTTAGTGTCGCGCACGTTCACAATAAAGGCCTCATTGTAATCCCTTTCTGGATTACTATGCTCAAAAATGTGTTTTTAAAACAATTTCAATTATTTCTCCTAAAAAAGGTAATGTTATGTTATTTCCCAAATTTCTCAATTTCTCAAATTACTCAGGGAGCTCAAATGTCTCAAAATTTATAATTTTTAAAATTCTAAAAAACTCTTCAATAGAGTAACTCACTAATATTATTACTTGTGTCAGACCATCAACAGGGTAATAACCCTTAACACCAAGACATGCCAACACAACTCTAAAACACATCAGAGTTACTTAAATAGTAAATCAGGCAACTCTAAGGTAACAATTTCCTCTCTTAAACTTATCAACATAACTCTAAAACTTATCAGAGTCGCTCAAAGGCAACCCTAAAACACATCAAACTACCAACTACACTCTCACATCTCTAAAACAACTCAAGACTACTACTCAATAGCAACTATAAGCTCGTATAACAACCCCAAAATCATGTTTCTTACTAGTCAAACATCATATTCAAATAATTATTTTAAATATTAAACGAAGTTGGAATCAAGCAAATGAATATGTTCCGAAAAGCTTAGAGAGTTTATTTTAAGAATATGATTTTTATTTTAGGACTTAATACACTAATCGATTCGATTTAATCAAACAACAAGATCAGATACTCACATCGTGCAGAATGTTTTACCTGAATTCAAAATGGTTCCAAAAAATGTATAATTATGAGATAATTATGAAAATTCCAGTTGAAAATATCATTAAACCATCTTTCTAACGCAACTAACAGCGTCCCAAAAGGACTTACGAAACTCAAGTTATGCTTGAATCAATATGACAAACGCAAGACTGAAATTGACCACGACTCAGGTATTAAAATCAGTGAACTTCTACTGTTGTAGCACCGCTAGACCCAATTTCTCTACTTTCTAACTATTTAAACTGCGCCTCAATCTGAGTCCTGAAGATCAAGATATGCTTGAAATAAGGCAGACAATCCTGTTCTAAGTCTACCTGCGATTTTTTTTTGTGTTTTCTCCTTATTGAACATATTTAAGACTCACCTATTTGAGTGACAACCGCCCTTAAATGCTCAAAAATACAATTTATCTGGAAAAAGTCCAATTTTTGATTTTTTGTGAAAAGTTCAATTTTTGAAAAAGTTAGGTTTTTTTGATATTTGGGAACCTTTTGAAAACACATAAAAGTTTTGGAAATTAGGAATACACATTGTAAGTTTCTGCAAAAATTCTGGAAACACTACCAAATAGGGTCGCTCAAAATTATAGACAAAATCACAAAACTCTAAAATATGATCAACAACAACATACGCACAATTTTACATTAATATTATCATAATCGACAACAAAAATTATTAAACCTACAAACAATAGCACTCCGTAGGGGATTTATCTTGAATCCTCTTTGGTTTTCATAGCAACTTAGACAAAATAGCAAAATTCATTGATCGTTTCCAATAAGGTTTTGGCCAAACTTGATTTGTCCAAACATTTCATGCAACAATACTAAATACGGTGACCATATGGGATTTATCCCAAATCCCGATTGGCCACCCATAACAGTAAGACAAACCACATATGTTATTTACGGATCAGGTCCAATAAGATTTTACCCAAACCTTATTCGATCAAACACATTACATAAGGAAAAATAGCATAACTCTTGGCGCCGATGGGAGGGTAAGGAACCCTCACCACCCTAGTTGCCTATTATCACCCATTAATAAGGAAATCTCCCCCTTACTCGAAATCGAAGCTTTCAAACTCTTGACTATGGCTTCCTAGCTCTCTCTCCTCCAATTCCTTCACTGCCTCTTTTCTCCCAATTATCAATCACACATATTGTAAACCTAACTTCCCCTCAAATTTTCCTATTCTTTTTATCCTAATTTTTAAAGTATTGGTTATTTCACTTTTTGACATAACTTAATCAATTTCTCGCCATTTCAACTCTTATTCTCAATTATTTATAGTTTCTACCCAAACTTCTATTATTTTTTTCCTATTATTTTAATTAAATAAAATTTTCATTTAAATAAATATTTAAAAAATTCTCTAAATTTCTATTTCCTTAAATATTTACCAAATAACTAATTTATCTAATTTATTTCTAATAATTCTAATAGATATCATTTAGTTTTTCTGCTCTAAAATCCTATAACCCCAAAAATTATTAAATTACTAAAATACCCTTAATCACCAAACAACACAAATAATTCGGTTAACACACAATTAAACAAGCCAACAATTAAATAAAATATTAAACTAAAAATTGGGGTGTTACATATTGTTCAGACGTTTCCAAGTTGTGTTCAGGGCTAGCACTTCCCCTTATTTTGGTTTATGTCTGCTTTGTTATGGGGGTGCATCCATTTTCCCATAGATGCCTACGACCGAGGCGTAAAGGTCTTGGGTCGACCTCCATATTGGCATTTGGCCATATTTTGTGTCCTGTAGGGGACACCCCTTTTGTTAAAAGCATAGTTTGGCCTCGATTGGGGCCATTTTCCCCCTTTGGAAAGTTGGGGCTAAGTTTTTTTAAGACTCCCAGTAGCCTTTTTTCAAATATAATACTGCATCTAAGGCTCATCTTCACTTAAGAGTCTTTTAGTTTGCACAGGTTGAGGAAGTCGGCAAGCTCTTCTTCTGTAGTCGAGTGGACTGCCTTGACCATCTCAGCATGGTTCGACTCAAATACCTTCATCTCTATATCAGGTCTCTCAGTAGCTTTGACCGTTAAGCCCTTGAATGGCTCAGCATAGTTAGCATCCTTGATTTGCAAAGGATCCGAGTCCACATGCATTGGGGCTTTGGCCTTGTCCGCAAAATTTAGACTTCCCTCATTCAGTGCTCCTTGTACCAAATCTCTGAAAAGGACACAATGAGAGGTTTTAGGACCCAGAAATTTATGAAACTTACAAAACCCTTTTTTCTTATGTTGCTAGAAAGGTGTTTTTTTAATTGGCTTAAATGCACTTTTGGTCCCCTTAGTTTGGTGTTTTTACACTTTTGATCCCCCTATTACAAAACCTGTGTTTTTGGTCCCTTTAGTTTGGTGCGCTTTGCATTTTGTTGGCCCCCCCAACTTTTGCATAGGTGCATTGATGATTGGGATAAAAAATATTTTTTTAATTACGTGGAGGATATTTTAATATTTAATAATATCTTTAATTAATTTAATAATTTTAATATTTCTGCAAGAGAGTTATTAATTTAAATTGATATTTAATTAATTAAAATTTTGAGACTATGGGCAAGATATGATTAATGCTGAAGGCCCATTTCCATCCAACCCATTTATTTAATTCTCTATTGTTGTTGAAGCTTTATAAACTCTTCCTTAATACTTAAGAAAAACGATGTGGGACTCTTCCATAATGTTGAACTGTGATAATGGTGAACCAAAATACACCATGGCAAACACTCATCTTGTTCAGCCATTATCAACCTCAAAACTTAACCTAAAACCACAAAGTAAAACACCATTGTGTAGTACTCCAGACAAGGAACAACAATAAAACTCAAACAACTCAAATTAGTGAAAACAACATGTAGTACTCCTGGCTGTGAAAATTAGTGATTGCATGGAGTGAAAATTAGTGATAGAAAAATGAAGTAAAAGAAGTAAGGGTGATGGATTGTTGAAGAAGAGTATGTATATGGAGAGCATCACTTTCAAATTCCACTTTTTGGAATTCTACCATGCTTTATTAGTGATTGCATCAATATATTCAGAATTATGGTGGAGCACTTAAATTACTCCTAATATGGCTTTGATTGCATTAGGAACAAAACATTGTGTAGAATGTTTATTAAGGTTGTTGGTGTGTCCGTCTTGCACCAGATAGGAGCATACATTTACTTTGTACTATTTACTCTGTACTATTTTTTTGTTTATCATCAATAATTACAAGATATAATAGAGAACTTCAACTGTTAGTGATTAATGGGAGGTCAAAATATTTGAATGAAAATTGTAATGAAAATTGGAGACATAAAATAGAGCAATGTATTTGGAAACAAAATATTACAATATGCCAGACAATAGCAGTCTCATGGCAGTGTAGTAGAATTTATAAACTCAAAAACCAGCTTATGCAATATAGTATTTTCCTTCTGAAGCATAATTCTTTTTCTATGTAATTCAGTGTTATCACCATCATTCATTTCTTTCTCCTTTTCTCATTATATTCCCACATCCTTTCTTTTGTTAAGATTCTACCTTTGTATTCCAAACTGTAGAATATAAAGAGTAAAACTTGCTCTAATTGCAATTACGGCTACAATAGTATCTATAATTCTCAATTAAACTAAGAATATAATCTTACAATTACAACAATATTAATATTATACCTTAAAACTTTGGGAGCAGAATATACATTTTTTTTTACCGAAAGTTGTTACAATATAATATGTCACTTATAAGTATGATAGATGTTCTAATCTTTAATATAAATCATAACTGCAACTTAGTTATTTTGTGTTTAAAATATTTGGCAATACTGTTATCATAACTGCAACTTAAGATTAATGCAACAACCACTTTCATATGAAACTTGTGAGAGTGAAAATGTCAGTGACGTAGTATTTCAAAGTTCAATGGTTTGTAGGATGGTTATATGTGTATGAATTGGAGGAATGGAATTGAATTGGAGGAATGGAATTGAATGGAAGAAGACATAACAGCAAGAGATGAACATCAATTGAATACCCTTTTATATTTTTGTCCCACATCGAATTTTTAACTAATAATACAAGTCTTTATATATCTCATTTATACATAGTATGTTAAAGTGGTATTGGGGTGGTACTGTAAATAAATGGGCTTAGGCCCAAAATTGTTCTTCTCAATATTTTAATTAATTAATATCATTAAAAATTATATTAATTTAGTTAAAAATATTACTAAATATTAAATTAGTCAAAAATATTATTAAATAATAAAAAATCCTAGTCATCATTGCCAACTAATTAAAAATATTTTTTTTTATCCTAATCATCACTGCCACGTATACAAATTTGGAGGGGGACCAAAAAAATGCAAAATGCACCAAACTAAAAGGACCAAAATCGCAGGTTTTGTAATAGGGGGATCAAAAGTATAAAAACGCCAAACTAAGGGGACTAAAAATGCATTTAAGCCTTTTTAATTTCTTAGAGACTATGATTTGGCCATCAGCAACTAAGAGGTTAAAAATCTCGTTGCACTTACTTACGTCGAAGGTACACATTTTGGAGTTAAACTAATCATTTTTGGTTGGACCGAATTCTTTTTGTCGAACGATTTCAATAGTTTACAAACATAGGGAGGTCCTGGCTTAAGTTCAGCCACATTTATATCGTTCTCTTAGACCTCGTCATATCCTATATCTTAATTCTCGTTCCTCTAATCTTCCTATATGTAGGCAACCTTCTCATTTTTATGAAATTTGTTTGTTTTGGATTTCTCAACTCTTAAGCGTTTGACCTATCGAACTCTGTCGGCTAACTGAGCCATATCTCTTAGATATTGGGTGTCTAGTTTCTTTCTAATAGAATAATCAAGACCCCCAGCGGACATTTCGACCAGTTCATGCTCGGGAACTTTAGTAAAGAACATTTCCTTTAACAACCTAAACCTATTTAGGTGATCATCAATCTACTCGGGCGCCCTGCGCCTTACGCTAGCTAATTCCATGAGACTAATTTCGATTATCCCATATAGAAATGTTCATGAAATACTCTCTTCAATTGATTCCAATTATGTTTTGAATAGGGAGGGAGTGCCGTGAACCATATAAAAGTGTTTTTTGTTAGAGAATATGGAAAAAAAATATTTTCAAATTCTTATTATTTGCTATTTCTCCCACTTGAGTTTGGTATTGAGCGATATGTTCGACAGTCCGCTCACTTGTGTCTCCTGCAAACTTAGTAAATTTAGCGACTTTCCATTCTCTGGGAAGTTCTATCTGTAGAACATATTCAGTCAAAGGAGACACGAAATTTGGCTTATGCAACCCTACATTAAGGCCATTCTGAACAAGGATGTTTTCGATTATGTGGGCTAGATTATTCAGGCCCCTTAGGTTATCTTGTCGAACGCTCTTAACCATTTCTCCAGCATCTTTGTTCCTACCCACGATATTTATCCCTGGGTTAGCCTGACCTATGCGTTCTACTCCTCCCATAATTACAAGGGGATCGACAGGTCGGGGTACCTCTTATTGTTGCCCATGGTTAAAAGAAGCACCTCCATTGTCAGGAATCCCAATCGACCTAACTGGCCTAGTGTGAGGGATTGGTTATGCCTGGGTTTGAGGAGTTCCTTAAAAATTAGATATTTGATCCATCTATTTGGCTAATAATAGGTAACTCTAGTTGAACACCGTACAAATTTGTTGGGTAAGCATATTAATCATTTCGTGGTTGCTTTCATCCATTTTTATCTTATGGAAAACATGGAGTTTATCGTAAAAGCATACGAGTTTGGGGAGTAAGTGCAATCCCTCTATATTGTGTTGCGAGAACAGGGTGGCTAATGGTAGAACCTAACACCACACATGGATTTAAAGGGGTACTATTGTTGCATTGTTATCTACATGCGTCGAAGTGTTGCTATATAATCCTGACATCATTGCAGTTATCATACCATAGGGGAAATCCCTCTACACCAGAGGCATCTTGAAAGCTTTCATATAAGAAGGCCTAGGATCCACAAAACGAGTGTGTGTAGGCCTGGGAGTGGTTGGAACATTTATTTCCACATGGAAGAAACCACCACCCATGGCATAGATGTAGCACTCTCTACTGGGTTAAGGATAGGTTCACTATTCTTTATGGGATTAGTATTTTTCTTCCGTTCCAACTGTCGATGAGCCAGGTTATTCATTATCTAGAACATTGTTCTGGGGAAGAGACATATTCTTAGGACGAACCATTTCAACTAAAGGTTTATCACTCCTCAAGCGCGTATAAACCCAAATGTAGACAACATTATTTAAATGCAAGAGAAATCACAATACAACAAATAAAAATGCAAACACTTTTTTTAAGAATAAACTCAAAAAACTTACAAAAACATATCCCACTGGGCGTGTCAATTTGTTCACTTGTGTTTTTGGTAAATAATCACTTAGTTTTAGGTTAATTATTTGAAAGACCAAATTGATAAATCCTACAACAAGTTTGTGCTAATTTTCTGCGAAAAAAAGTATACATTCAATGTTATTGGATTTCTTGCAATGAATATTAGATATCTTAGTAAAATAATTATGTTTTGAAAGTAAACAGACTAATTGATTTCAACAAAGTTGAAACTAGTCTTTTGAAGAGTAAAGAAAATAAGTAAAAAAAAACAAGTTTAAATAGAAAAGGAATTCATTTGCATAAATGTAAAAACGGTAGGCAAGTACATTTCTTCAGAAAAACCCATTTCTCTCTCTTGTGACCGGGTACTTTGAGTGTATATCAAAGTTCACAATGTCTTTGGCCACCCCTGATCCTACTGTTAGAACTCAATTTTATAATGTTATGAACTAACAGTCTCCCAACGTTCAAATGTCTTTCTGTCCAACACGTCATTTATGTATGCATGACTAGCCTTCAGTTGATCTCCATGTGTCCATGGAGATTTGGATAAGACCAAAAGGCAATTAATTCAGTTTAAAATTTGAATCTGACTTCTGTCAAACTGAATAAATGACCAACTTCTTTTAATTTTACTAAGTCTCGGGCCAACCTCTTCGATGTCGAAATGTTGTTGTTCCTTCTTACCAAGTCTTTGGTTGAAAGGTATATTGACCTTACCTTATGTTTGCAGAAATTCCAACTACCTCTTCCGTCGAATTTACTCTTTCAGAATTTCTTGGCTAACACATGGAGCAGGGTATTCCATCAATTGTAGGATATGTGGATTTTGACTATGCAAGTGAACTGGATAATAGCAACTACAACAAATAACGCTTTTCATGACGAAGCTTTCACCTCGAACAATAGAAAACTGAGGTAAAAAGCCAAGACGCGCTATTTTTTATTATTTAAAAAAAAAACATAAATTCCCTCGGTTTTTCATAAAAACGAGTTGTAAAAACAAATCAGTACAAGATTTGATTCTCAGCCATTGCAATTTATGATTATATTTGCTTTTATGTGTAAACAAAATGTTCTAACCCTTCAGTTTTCTATTTAACCGAGGCATAAATAAGATTTTACTATAAAATCACTCGTTAAACAGATTTTACCATAATCCTTACTAATATGAAGTCGCCTCATGCATCATTTTTTGGGATGGATTGCAAGACAGAAAAATCTTCAATGTTCTTCAATCTTGAACAAAATATTTTTTTCTGCCCTTGCAATCTATCTCACATAATGGTGTTGATGTTGTTGTTGTTGTTGTATTTTTTGGAATAACCCTGAGTTAAAGAAGGGTACTCAGTTGATAGATTGCAAGTGCAAAAAATCATTCTTGCTTCAAGTTAAACAAAGAATGGGGATTAACCAACAATGAACAAAGCTCAACCTTTGAAAAGAGCTCAGTTGATAGATTGGAAGTGCAGAAAATCATTCTTGTTTCAAAAAAAATTGTTTTAAAGGTTATGAAACAAAATTTGGATATCACAGAATATTTTTTTTAAACAATGTTTCTTAATATTCTGTGTAAATAATGTATTTTCAAGTGCAGATCTCTAGTATGGATTGCAAGTGTAGAAAATTACAATTTATTTTACAATCTATTTTTTATATTTTGTGTAAACAATGTATTTAAAAAAATAGCTTATTCACTTTGGTTTTCTTCTTGACTGAGGGGATAGTTAAGCGTTTTGTTTTACTATATTCAACACCCTTAAACAAATCTTTTCCGTCCATTTAATGTTTATCAACGTTCAAGAATATGCCATTAGTGATCCGCGTGAAACCTAAGGGACATCCATTATAAAAGCATGCTGAATATTGAAAATTTAACCTATATGAAACATGAAGCGCTTGAAACGTAAAGACGTTTGGAAAAGTTCTCTAAGATGGATTGCAATACCAGAAAATTACTATGGTTTAAGTTTTGTTTTCTTAAATATTTATTTGAGTACAAAATCATATATTTGGATATTGATTTAATTTATCTAACCCTTATTTTGTTTTGCTTCTGAATTAAATGCTTGCAGGATCCTAAGAGAGTAACCTTGCACCCAACATTTGATCTTCCCCAAGATTCAATAATTCGAAGATCTAAAATCTAAATCTTCAGGGAATTTGATTTTTACATTGTTCTATAGGGAATTTAATTTTTATTTTAAACAATGTCATATTCTGGGTAAACAATGTAATATTCCAGGTAAACATTGTAACAATTTTTTTAATAAAAAAAGGAATAATCTTACACCCCGGGTTTTCAAAAAAACGAGATGAAAAATGCGCTAGTTTTCAAAATAACAAAAGTATCGATGATGGGGTTCGAACCCATGTGTATTTAATTTTACCTCTTAATTTTAATTCCACCGAGGTGATAAGTGGCGAGTTTTCATGTCGCCCTTCGTTACCTCGCTTCTATAGCCGAGGTAATATGCACTTCACGTCCTAGGTAAAAAATTCTTTTTGTAGTAGTGAGAAGATCTATAATAGGGTATATCTTTACTCTTGCAGAGGGACCTATATGTTGGAAATCATTAGTTCAATCCATAGAAGCTATGTCTACAACTGAGCCATAATACATGGTGGTAGCTGAAGTTGCCAAGGAAGCATTGTAGCTTAATGGGTTAGTGAAAGAGTTTGGTGTTGAGCAAGATGGAGACGTTTCATTGTGATAGTCAGAGTGTTATCTATTTGGCAAACAATCAGGTGTATCATGCTAGGACCAAGCATATTGATGTTAGGTTCCACAAGATTAGGGAGTTGTTGGCATCCAAACTGATATTACTTCAGAAGATTCACACTTAAGAGAATGCAATTGATATGTTGACCAAGTCAGTCACCGGTGACAAGTTCAAACATTGTTTGGACTTGTTACATGTTTTTCAGTGTTAAGTAAGAGGTGTACCTCCCCAGTTTCTAGGATGAATTATAACGCCCCGATTCCGATTTTTCCCATTTTGTTGAGTCTTTTATTTAAATTGAGTGATAAATTATTTTATCTGTGAAATTGGTGTGTTAATATGTTATGTTGACATGTTATGTTATTTTACCGTTTTTGAGAGTTTTCGGGGAAAATTAGAATGGAGGGTATTTTAGACATTTCTCAATTAATGTTAAGTTAGAAAATTTAGTGGAAATATAATTGTGTGAGAAAATGAATTAATTTGAATTTGTGTAAAAAGAAATAGAAAAGAAAGAAAAAGGGATAGAAAGGAAAAAATAGAGAGAAAAAGGAGAGAAAGAAAGAGGAAGAGGAGAAAAGAGAAGGAAAAGAGGAAAAGCTAGGAAAATCAAGAAATCAACTTCTAGGAATCGATTTAATCGGGTAAGGGTGTGAAATCTTATTATCTTATCAATGTATATCGTTATGTATGGGTATGTATGTGTGTATTGGATTGTTTTGTTGTGTTTTCCTAGTTTTCTATTCTAGGTCGAAGTTGAGAAATCGATGTTTTCGCGGTAGGAAATCGACGTAAATGTGGTAGAATGCTTGTTGCCATGATTGGATTGAGTTCTGATTGATATATGTTGTTTTGAAAATATTTTGGGTTGAAAAATATGGATTTTGGGTTTTCAACAGCGCTGAAAAATTCTGAGTTTTCCTTGGTTTGCCTAGCAAACCTGGGGCGAAGCAGCAACGAGTGATGTTTTCGCGGGTTCGCCTAGCGAACCCTTTAGCAAAGGTCAGCGAAGGTTCGCTGAGTTGTCCGCCTAGCGAACTTTGGGTGTTTCTGATGTTGGTGGTTGCTGCCTTGGTTCGCCAAGGGGTTCGCCTAGCGAACTTTGTGTCTGTTTTTAGCTAGTAGTTGGTTCGCTGGGACATTCGCCTAGCGAAGGTGCTAGCGAATGCTCGCGAGAGGGTTCGCCCAGCGAACAATGTTGTTTGTGTAATTTTGTTTTCTGCATAACTTTTGATCTGTGGTTCGGTTTGAGGCGTGGGTTGATGCATTAGAAAGCTTATGGAATGTTCTTTCTTATTGTGATGAATTGGAAATTGTTAGCCGATTAAATAAGTCGGAAAAGTCGGGAATAGTGTCATTTACCGACTTTTGTCATTTTAAATGTGTATATTGGTTGTGTAACATACAATGTGGCATTGATATTAATGTGTATGCCTTGTATGATGTTGTGTAATGATAATGCATGTGATGACATGTTGTGATGATAAAGTGTAGCCGAAAGGCAAATGAATGTGATATGTTGTAATTGGTTTTATATGCATGTTTATGATTACATGTATGTGTGAAAATGGATTGCTTACGTGAAGTTCAATGTATGTTAATTGGTGGCCATATGCCAAGAAAATGCATTGTTGGATTGATTTCTAATGCATGAATATATTGTGAATATATATATATATGCATTTCAAGAATGTTGTGAGTCATTTGCATGTGAAGCATAATGATGTGCATTCTTGTGTTGAGGGATTCTAATGAGAACCCGATATATCATCGTGTGCCTTAAACATAAGAGGTGTGAGCGATCGGATGGATCGTGTGCCTTGAAAATAAGAGGTGTGAGCGATGGGTATAGACGATCGTGTGCCTTATACAAAGAGGTGTGAGCGATCGGGTCGTGTGCCTTATACAAAGAGGTGTGAGCGATCCATAAACGTCGTGTGCCTTAAAAATAAGAGGTGTGAGCGATCAGATCGGATCGTGTGCCTTAAAAATAAGAGGTGTGAGCGATGGGGAACATCGTATGCCCGACGGGGAGTTACAGTGATGTAACGAGCGATGGTTCTAGCAAAGTTCCTGAGTGAACTTGAGATGATTGAGTCGGTACCGCATTGCATTTACATAGAGTCGTGAGTTGGTCTCTATGATTTGCATTTATCATCTTTATAATGGTGCATTGATGAATGAACATAAATGTGTATGTTTATGTGGAATGATAGGAATTGTGAAAGTATGCATGATGTATACGCTTGGTTGTGAATATATATATATATATATATATATATATATATATATATATATATATATATATATATATACACATTGTGATGTATATAGGTGAGTTGTGATGAATTGTGGTGAGAATGTGAAATATGTGTATTTTTATGCTATGATATATAATTATATGCATTGTTATTATGATAATATTTCTCACCCTTCTGCTGTTTTATGATGCTCTATGAGGCATTGCAGAATAGGTATGCTGGTGGTCTTTTTGTGAAGCGTGTTTTCATTCTTTTGGTCGGTCGGCTCTGATATGTAGCACCGGGTAGCTAGGAGGCTATGATTCTTTTGTGATACCTTTGTACATGTATCTTGATGATAAATGTTTTTGTAAACATGAATTATGTTGATGGATAATACTTGATGATGTATATATGTATATGTATATATGTTAGTTGTTATTCAATGTTTAGATTTTCCGCTTTTATTCTAAATTTTGAGATGTGGGAGTAAGGACTAAGTTCCTCTGTTGCAAGGTTACCGCACTGTTGCATATCAATTGTTGAGCAGGTGTTGAATGTTTTAATTTCATGTATGATGTGACATACCTCTTTTATACTATGTTTATAATTATACTCTGACAAAATTTTTAATATGTGCCTAAATGATTAAATGTGATTATTTGGGGGTATAGAAAGGGGGTGTTACATTAAGTGGTATCAGAGCCAGAGTTGAGTCAGTTGTGTCTGTCTTGTTGTTGTGTTGGTTGAACTGTTGTTTAACTTTGTTGTCATTTTGGGAATGATCAGAATATGGCTGGTAGAAACGACAATGCGATGGCTACTGCTTTGGAAGCAATGGCTAGGGCGGTGCAAGGTGCGCCGAATGTGAATGCGAATGACGAGTTCAGGAAGAATCAACCACCGGTCTTCAAAGGAAGATTTGATCCCGATGGTGCTCAAATTTGGTTGAAAGAGATTGAAAGAATCTTCAGAGTCATGGACCGTGCGGCGGAGAATAAGGTGAGGCTTGGGTCTCACATGCTGAAGGAAGAAGCCGACGATTGGTGGGTCGGTATGCGTCAAGTTATTTAGGTGGATGATGAAGAGATAAATTGGGATTTATTTCGTACTGAGTTCTTGAGGAAGCATTACCCTGAAAGTGTGAAAGGGAAGAAGGAGATGGAGTTCCTTGAACTGAAACAAGGTAGTATGTCCGTGGTGGACTATACTGCTAAGTTTGTGGAGTTGGTTCAATTCCATCCTCACTATGCTGCAATTACTGCGGAGTTCTCAAAGTGTATTAAGTATGAGAATGGTCTACGTCCTGAGATTAAACAGGCTGTGGGATATCAAAGGATAAGAAGGTTTTTGGATTTGACGGAATGTTGTAGAATCTTCGAGGAAGATAGCAAGACTCGTTCTACACATTACAAAAGTTTGAATGAGAGGAAGGGAAAGCAACAAGCTAGAAGTGGACCTTATGTGACACCCGCTGATAAGGGCAAGCATAGGGGAAACTTTGAGAAGAGATCTGGAGGAGGAGGTTCCGGTTCCATTAAGTGTTATAAGTGTGGTGAAATTGGTCATAAATCATTTGAGTGTGGGAAGACAGTGGCGAAATGTTCTAACTGTGGAAGCTTTGGGCATGCTACTACCGATTGTAGGAGGAATGTGGTGAAATGTTTTAATTGTGGGGAACCTGGTCACATTAGCGCGAAGTGTCCGAATCCGAAGAAAGCTCCAACTGGTGGGAAGGTATTTTCTTTGGCAGGAATTCAGACTTCAAGTGCAGATCGTCTAATTAAAGGTACTTGCTTTATTAATAGTACGCCTTTAGTTGCTATTATTGATACTGGAGCGACTTATTCGTTTATTTCGTCTGAGTGCGCAAAGCGTTTGAATCTTGTGTTGTCTCTGATGGATGGTAAGATGGTTATTGATACTCCAGCAATGGGGTCAGTAACTACTTCTTTGGTTTGTTTGAGTTGTCCTTTGACCATTTATGGTAAAGACTTTGAGATGGATTTAGTGTGTTTGCCGTTGGAAGGGTTGGATGTGGTCTTGGGTATGAATTGGTTGCAATTTAATAGAGTTCATATAGATTGTTATCACAAGTTAGTGAGGTTTCCTTCTTTGGAAGGGGATGAAGAAGAGAGTTTCTTATCCACTAAAGAGTTGAAGAAACTTTTAGTGGACGAAGCTCAATTGTTCGGTTTGTTTGCATCATTGTCTGTGGATAGTCAAGTGTCACTTGATGTGTTTCCTGTTGTGTGTGATTTTCCTGAAGTGTTTCCGGAGGATATTACGGACGTACCGCCGGAAAGAGAAGTCGAGTTTTCTATTAATCTAGTTCCGGGTACTAGACCGATTTCAATGGCACCGTATCGTATGTCAGCATCGGAGTTGGTAGAATTGAAGAAGCAATTGAATGACTTGTTGGACAAGTGATTTGTAAGACCAAGTGTTTCTCCTTGGGGTGCTCCGGTATTGTTAGTAAAGAAGAAGGATGGGAGTATGCGGTTATGCATTGATTATCGACAATTGAACAAGGTGACAATTAAGAACAAGTATCCGCTTCCAAGGATCGATGATTTGTTGGACCAATTGGTTGGTGCGCGTGTTTTTAGCAAGATTGATTTGAGATCGGGATATCAGCAGATTCGTGTGAAAGAAGAGGATATTCAAAAGACGGCCTTTAGGACATGGTATGGCCATTACGAATATTCTGTGATGCCATTCGGGGTTTCTAATGCGCCGGGTGTGTTTATGGAATACATGAATCGTATTTTTCATGAACAGTTGGATCGTTTTGTGGTTGTGTTCATCGACGATATTTTGATTTACTCTAAGTTTCAAGAGGAGCATGAAGAGCATTTGAGGATTGTGTTACAAATTTTGAAAGAGAAACAATTGTATGCTAAGTTGTCGAAATGTGAGTTTTGGTTGTCGGAAGTAAGTTTTCTTGGACATGTTATTTCCGGTAGTGGTATTAGTGTTGATCCATCCAAGATTGATGCGGTAATGCAATGGGAGGCTCCTAGATCGGTTACGGAGATTCGAAGCTTTCTAGGCTTGGAGGGTTTTTATCGGAGGTTTATTGAGGGATTTTCGAAGTTGGCACTTCCGTTAACGCAATTGACTTGTAAAGGAAAGGCTTTCATTTGGGATATTCATTGTGAAGAGAGTTTTAATGAGCTAAAATGAAGGTTGACGACGGCTCCAATCTTGATTTTGCCAAATCCGACGGAACTATTTATTGTGTATTGTGATGCTTCTTTGGTTGGTTTAGGTGGGGTTTTGATGCAAGATGGGAAAGTTGTGGCTTATGCTTCGAGACAATTGAGAGTGCATGAAAAGAATTATCCTACACATGACTTGGAGTTGGCGGTCGTGGTGTTTGTTTTGAAAATATGGAGGCACTATCTTTATGGTGCCAGATTTGAAGTTTTTAGTGATCACAAGAGCTTGAAATATTTATTTGATCAAAAAGAATTGAACATGAGACAAAGAAGGTGGCTGGAGCTTTTAAAGGATTATGACTTTGGTTTGAATTACCATCCGGGTAAGGAAAACGTGGTGGCCAATGCTTTGAGTCGGAAGTCGTTACATATGTCCTCATTGATGATGAGCGAATGGGAACTTTTGGAAAATTTTAGAGACTTGAGTTTGGTTTGTGAAATGACGCCAAGGAGTGTGAGACTTGGTATGCTACATGTTACGAATGATTTCCTTGCAACCGTATGTGAAAAGCAGAAGTTGGATTTGGAATTCGTTGATTTGATGATGAATGAGAATGAGGATTTCAAGGTTGATAATTTGGGAGTTTTGAGATTCTGTGGTCGTATTTGTATTCCCGATGATGCGGAGTTGAAAAAGATGATATTTTAAGAAGGGCACCGAAGTAATTTAAGTATTCATCCGGGAGCGAATAAAATTTATCAAGATTTGAAGAAAATCTTTTGGTGGTCCGGGTTAAGGAGAGATGTGGTTCGGTTTGTGTATGCGTGTTTGACTTGTCAGAAGTCTAAGGTGGAACATCAAAAGCCTAGTGGATTGATGCAACCGTTGGACATCCCGGAGTGGAAATGGGATAGTATATCGATGGATTTTGTTACGGGATTGCCGAATACGCAAAGAGGTCATAATGCCATTTGGGTAATCGTTGATAGGCTTACTAAATCTGCTCACTTCCTTCCAATTGATATTAGTTATCCTTTGGAGAGGTTAGCCGAGATTTATATTCTTGCGGTTGTAAAGTTACATGGAGTTCCTAAGAGTATTGTATCGGATAAAGATCCTAGATTCACATCGAGGTTTTGGGAGAGTTTACAAAAGGCTTTGGGTTCTAAGCTAAGATTGAGTTCGGCTTATCATATGCAAACGGATGGTCAAACCGAGAGGACAATTCAATAGTTGGAGGATTTATTGCGTGCTTGTGTGCTCGAGCAAGGTGGTGCTTGGGATAGTTATTTGGCGTTGATTGAGTTCACCTACAATAATAGTTTTCATTCAAGTATAGGTATGGCACCATTTGAGGCTTTGTATGGTCGGAGATGTTGAACACCTTTGTGTTGGCATGAAACCGGTGAGAGGACGATAGTTGAACCAGAGATGGTACAACAAACGACGGAGAAAGTGAAGTTTATCCGTGAAAAGATGAATGCTTCTCAAAGTAGACAAAAGAGCTATCATGACAAGAGAAGGAAAGATCTTGAGTTTCAAGAAGGCGACCATGTGTTTTTGAGAGTTACGCCGGTTACGGGTGTGGGTCGTGCTTTGAAGTCGAAGAAGTTGACTTCTCGTTTTATTGGTCCGTATCAGATTTCTGCACGAGTGGGTGTTGTGGCTTACCGTGTGGCGTTGCCTTCGAATCTTTCGAATTTGCATGATGTATTCCATGTTTCGCAACTTCGGAAGTATGTTCCGGATCCGTCACATGTTATTCCTATGGACGAGGTTGAAGTGAGAGATAACCTTACGGTTGAAACTTTACCGAATAGGATTTTGGACCGTGAAATTAAGAAGCTAAGAGGCAAGGATATTGCACTTGTGAAAGTAGCGTGGGGAGGCATTGCGGAAGGCGATATGACTTGGGAACTAGAGAGTAGGATGCGAGAGTCGTATCCGGAGTTGTTTGAATCAGGTAATATTTTCGAGGACGAAAATTTCAAAAGTGGGGGAGAGTTGTAACGCCCCGATTCTGATTTTTCCCATTTTGTTGAGTCTTTTATTTAAATTGAGTGATAAATTATTTTATCTGTGAAATTGGTGTGTTAATATGTTATGTTGATATGTTATGTTATTTTACCATTTTTGAGAGTTTTCGGGAAAAATTAGAATGAAGGGTATTTTAGACATTTCTCAATTAATGTTAAGTTAGAAAATTTGGTGGAAATATAATTGTGTGAGAAAATGAATTAATTTGAATTTGTGTAAAAAGAAATAGAAAAGAAAGAAAAAGGGATAGAAAGGAAAAAATAGAGAGAAAAAGGAGAGAAAGAAAGAGGAAGAGGAGAAAAGAGAAGGAAAAGAGGAAAAGCTAGGAAAATCAAGAAATCAACTTCTAGGAATCGATTTAATCGGGTAAGGGTGTGAAATCTTATTATCTTATCAATGTATATCGTTATGTATGGGTATGTATGTGTGTATTGGATTGTTTTGTTGTGTTTTCCTAGTTTTCTATTCTAGGTCGAAGTTGAGAAATCGATGTTTTCGCGGTTGGAAATCGACGTAAATGTGGTAGAATGCTTGTTGCCATGATTGGATTGAGTTCTGATTGATATATGTTGTTTTGAAAATATTTTGGGTTGAAAAATATGGATTTTGGGTTTTCAACAGCGCTGAAAAATTATGAGTTTTCCTTGGTTTGCCTAGCGAACCTGGGGCGAAGCAGCAGCGAGTGATGTTTAGCGAAGGTTAGCGAAGGTTCGCTGAGTTGTTCGCCTAGCGAACTTTGGATGTTTCTGATGTTGGTGGTTGCTGCCTTGGTTCGCCAAGGGGTTCGCCTAGCGAACTTTGTGTCTGTTTTTAGCTAGTAGTTGGTTCGCTGGGACATTCGCCTAGCGAAGGTGCTAGCGAATGCTCGCGAGAGGGTTCGCCCAGCGAACAGTGTTGTTTGTGTAATTTTGTTTTCTGCATAACTTTTGATCTGTGGTTCGGTTTGAGGCGTGGGTTGATGCATTAGAAAGATTATGGAATGTTCTTTCTTATTATGATTAATTGGAAATTGTTAGCCGATTAAATAAGTCAGAAAAGTCGGGAATAGTGTCATTTACAAACTTTTGTCGTTTTAAATGTGTATATTGGTTGTGTAACATACAAAGTGACATTGAAATTAATGTGTATGCCTTGTATGATGTTGTGTAATGATAATGCATGTGATGACATGTTGTGATGATAAAGTGTGGCCGAAAGGCAAATGAATGTGATATGTTGTAATTGGTTTTATATGCATGTTTATGATTACATGTATGTGTGAAAATGGATTGCTTACGTGAAGTTCAATGTATGTTAATTGGTGGCCGTATGGCAAGAAAATGCATTGTTGGATTGATTTCTAATGCATGAATATATTGTGAATATATATATGCATTTCAAGAATGTCGTGAGTCATTTGCATGTGAAGCATAATGATGTGCATTCTTGTGTTGAGGGATTCTAATGAGAACCCGATATATCATCGTGTGCCTTAAACATAAGAGGTGTGAGCGATCGGATGGATGTGTGCCTTAAAAATAAGAGGTGTGAGCGATGGGTATAGACGATCGTGTGCCTTATACAAAGAGGTGTGAGTGATCGGGTCGTGTGCCTTATACAAAGAGGTGTGAGCGATCCATAAATGTCGTGTGCCTTAAAAATAAGAGGTGTGAGCGATCAGATCGGATCGTGTGCCTTAAAAATAAGAGGTGTGAGCGATGGGGAACATCGTATGCCCGACGAGGAGTTACAGTGATGTAACGAGCGATGGTTCCAGCAGAGTTCCTGAGTGAACTTGAGATGATTGAGTCGGTACCCGCATTGCATTTGTATAGAGTCGTGAGTCGGTCTCTATGATTTGCATTTATCATCTTTATAATGGTGCATTGATGAATGAACATAAATGTGTATGTTTATGTGGAATGATAGGAATTGTGAAAGTATGCATGATGTATACGCTTGGTTGTGAATATATATATATATATATATATATATATATATATATATATATATATATATATATATACACATTGTGATGTATATAGGTGAGTTGTGATGAATTGTGGTGAGTGTAACACCCCCTTTCTATACCCCCAAATAAACACATAAATCATTTAGGCATATATAAAAATCAATTCGCCAGAGTACGATTAAAACATAGTATAAAAGAGGCATGTCACATCATACGTTAAATTAAACCATACAACACCTGCTCAAACATCGATATGCAACAGTGGGGTAACTTTGCAACAGAGGAACTTTGTCCTTACACCCACATCTCAATATTCAGAATAAAAGCGGAAAATCTAAACATTGAATAACAACCAATTCATATATACATACACATTTATACATCGCCAAGTATTATCCACCAACATTATTCATGTTTACATGAACATTTATCAACAAGATACATATATAAGGTATCACAAAAGAATCATAGCCCTCCTAGCTACCCGGTGCTACATATCAGAGCCAACCGACCAAAAGAATGAAGACACGCTTCACAAAAAGACCACCAGCATACCTACTCTGCAATGCCTCATAGAGCATCATAAAACAGCAGAAGGGTGAGAAATATTATCATAATAACAATGCATATAATTATATATAATAGCATAAAATTACACATAATTCACCTTCTCACCACAATTCATCACAAGTCACTCATAGACATCACAATGTATCCATATATATAAAACCAAGCATACACATCAGGCATACTTTCACAATTCTTATCATTCCACATAAACATACATAACTGTTTATTCACCAATGCATCATTTAAAGATGAGAAATGCAAATCATAGAG
The DNA here is from genome assembly GCA_022829125.1 of Lathyrus tuberosus. Classification (NCBI taxonomy): domain Eukaryota; kingdom Viridiplantae; phylum Streptophyta; class Magnoliopsida; order Fabales; family Fabaceae; genus Lathyrus; species Lathyrus tuberosus. The sequence continues at coordinate 9,047,763 of JALAZF010000006.1, read as the reverse complement.
ACCGACTCACGACTCTATGCAAATGCAATGCGGGTACCGACTCAATCATCTCAAGTTCACTCAGGAACTTCTGCTGGAACCATCGCTCGTTACCAAAGTAACTCCCCGTCGGGCCTACGATGTTCACCCACCGCTCACACCTCCACCAAGAGAGGCTCACGATGTTTCTAGATCGCTCACACCTCCACCGAGAAAGGCTCACGACCCGATCGCTCACACCTCCACCAAGAGAGGCTCACGATCATCTATAACCGTCGCTCACACCTCCACCGAGAGAGGCTCACGATGTTATAGCGGATTCTCATTAGAATCCCTCAGCACAAGAATGCACATCATTATGCTACACATGATAATGACTCCAGACATTCTTGAAATGCATACATATTCACAATATATACATGCATTCATCTCATACAATCACATACAATCTACATACATTCACGTCAATGCACTATTGTACGATTCACATTCAAACACACCGTCAAAACGGTGAAAGTCGCTAAATATCACTATTTCTGACTTTTCCGACTTATTTAATCGGCTAATAATTTCCAATTCATCATATTAAGAAAGAACATTACATAAGCTTTCTAACGCATCAAACCACGCCTCAAACCGAACCACAGATCAAAAGTTATGCAGAAAACAAAATTACACGAACAACACTGTTCGCTGGGCGAACCTCCCTCGCGAGCATTCGCTAGCTCCTTCGCTAGGCGAACATCCCTCGCGAGCATTCGCTAGCTCCTTCGCTAGGCAAATGTTCCAGCGAACCAACTGTTAGCTAAAAACAGACACAAAGTTCGCTAGGCGAGCACTTGGCGAACCAAGTCAGAACCAAACAGAGCCAAAAACACCCAAAGTTCGCTAGGCGAACACTCTAGCGAACCTTCGCTCATGCCTTCGCTAGGCGAATACCCGTAGCGAACCTTCGCTACCCTTCGCTGATTGGTTCGCTAGGCGAACCTGCGAAAACTCAGAATCCTTCAGCGCTGTTGAAAACCCAAAAACCCTATTTTTCAACCCAAAACATTTTCAAAACAACATACATCCATCAGAACTCAATCTAATCATGGCAACAAGCATTCTACCACATCTTCGTCGATTTCCAACCGCGAAAACATCGATTTCTCATTATCGACCTAAAATGGAAAACTATGAAAACACCACAACCAATCCAATACACACATACACAATCATACATAATACTATACATTGATAAGATAACAATGTTTCACACCCTTACCCGATTAAATCGATTCCTAGAGGTTGATTTTCTTGGTTTTCCTCTTTTCCTCTTCTTTTCTCTTCCTCTTCTTTCTTTCTCTCCTTTTTCTCTCTATTTCTCTTTTCTTTCTCTTTTCTATCTATTTTCTTTCTTTTCTATTTCTTTTCTCTCATTTTCCACTAAATCAATTAATTCATTTTTTCTCACAAAATTCTAACTCCACAAAATTTCTAACTTATGATTAATTGAGAAAAGTCCAAAATACCCTCCATTCTAATTTCCCCGAAAACTCTCAAAAACGGTAAAATAACATTTAACACACCAATTTAACAAATAAAATAATTTATCACCCAATTAAAACAAAAGACCCAAGAATAATGGAATAATCAAAATCGGGGTGTTACAACTCTCCCCCACTTTAGAAATTTTCGTCCTCGAAAATAATACCTGATTCAAACAACCCCGGATACGACTCTCTCATCCCACTCTCTAGTTCCCAAGTCATATTGCCTTCCGCAGCGCCTCCCCACGCTACTTTCAGAAGCGCAATATCCTTGCCTCTTAGTTTCTTAACTTCGCGGTCCAAAATCCTAACCGGTAAAGCTTCCAACGTAAGGTTATCTCTCACTTCTACCTCGTCCATAGGAATGACATGTGACGGATCCGGAACATATTTCCGAAGTTGCGAAACATGGAATACGTCATGCAAATTCGAAAGGTTCGGAGGCAACGCCACACGGTAAGCCACAACACCAACTCGTGAAGTAATCTGATACGGACCAATAAAACGAGAATTCAACTTCTTCGACTTCAAAGCACGACCCACACCCGTAACCGGTGTAACTCTAAAAAACACATGGTTGCCTTCTTGAAATTCAAGATCTTTCCTTCTCTTGTCATGATAGCTCTTCTGTCTACTTTGAGAAGCTTTCATCTTCTCCCGAATAAACTTCACTTTCTCCGTCGTTTGTTGTACCATTTCCGGTCCAACTATCGTCCTCTCGCCGGTTTCATGCCAACACAAAGGTGTTCGACATCTCCGACCATACAAAGCCTCAAATGGTGCCATACTTATACTCGAATGAAAACTGTTATTGTAAGTGAATTCAATCAATGCCAAATAACCATCCCAAGCACCACCTTGCTCGAGTACACAAGCACGCAATAAATCCTCCAACGATTGAATCGTCCTTTCGGTTTGACCGTCCATTTGCGGATGATAAGCCGAACTCAATCTTAGCTTAGAACCCAAAGCCTCTTGTAAACTCACCCAAAATCTCGATGTAAATCTCGGATCTCGATCCGATACAATACTCTTAGGAACTCCATGTAACTTCACAACCACAAGAACATAAATCTCGGCTAACTTCTCCAAAGGATAACTAATATCAATTGGAATAAAGTGAGCAGATTTAGTAAGCCTATCAACAATTACCCAAATAGCATTATGACCTCTTTGCGTATTCGGCAATCCCGTAACGAAATCCATCGATATACTATCCCATTTCCATTCCGGAATATCCAACGGTTGCATCAATCCACTAGGATTTTGATGTTCCACCTTAGACTTTTGACAAGTTAAGCACACATACACAAATTGAGCAACATCTCTCTTTAAACCGGACCACCAAAAGATCTTCTTCAAATCTTGATACATCTTATTCGCACCCGGATGAATACTTAAATTACTTCGGTGTCCTTCCTCCAAAATCATCTTTTTCAACTCCACATCGTCGGGAATACAAATACGACCACGGAATCTCAAAACTCCAAAATTATCAACCTTAAAATCCTCGTTCTCATTCATCATCAAATCAACGAATTTCAAATCCAACTTTTGCTTTTCACTAACCGTTGCAAGAAAATCATTCGTAACAAGTAGCATACCAAGTCGCACACTTCGCGGCGTCATTTCGCAAACCAAACTCAAGTCTCTAAAATCCTCCAAAAGTTCCCATTCTCTCATCATCAATGCGGACATATGTAACGATTTCCGACTCAAAGCATCGGCCACCACGTTTGCCTTACCCGGATGGTAATTCAAACCAAAATCATAATCCTTCAAAAGCTCTAACCACCTTCTTTGTCTCATGTTCAATTCTTTTTGATCAAATAAATATCTTAAGCTTTTGTGATCACTAAAAACTTCAAATCTTGCACCATAAAGGTAATGCCTCCATATTTTCAAAACAAACACCACGCCCGCTAACTCCAAGTCATGTGTAGGATAATTCTTTTCATGCACTCTCAATTGTCTAGAAGCATATGCCACAACTTTTCCATCTTGCATCAAAACACCACCTAAACCCACCAATGAAGCATCACAATACACTACAAATGGTTCATTAGGATTAGGCAAAATCAAGATCGGAGTCGTTGTCAGCCTTCTCTTTAGCTCATTGAAACTCTCTTCACAATGAATATCCCAAATGAAAGCCTTTCCTTTACAAGTCAATTGCGTTAAAGGAAGTGCCAACTTCGAAAATCCCTCAATAAACCTCCGATAATAACCCGCCAAGCCTAAAAAGCTTCGAATCTCCATAACCGACCTAGGAACCTCCCATTGTATCACCGCATCTATCTTGGATGGATCAACACTAATACCACTACCGGAAATAACATGTCCAAGGAAGCTTACTTCCGACAACCAAAATTCACATTTTGACAACTTAGCATACAATTGTTTCTCTTTCAAAATTTGCAACACAATTCTCAAATGCTCTTCATGCTCCTCTTGAGACTTAGAGTAAATCAAAATATCATCGATGAACACAACCACAAAACGATCCAACTGTTCATGAAAAATACGATTCATGTATTCCATAAACACACCCGGCGCGTTAGAAACCCCGAATGGCATCACGGAGTATTCGTAATGACCATACCGTGTCCTAAATGCCGTCTTTTGAATATCTTCTCCTTTCACACGAATCTGGTGGTATCCTGATCTCAAATCAATCTTGCTAAAAACATTCGCACCAACCAATTGGTCCATCAAATCATCGATCCTTGGAAGCGGATACTTGTTCTTAATTGTCACTTTGTTCAACTGTCGATAATCAATGCATAACCGCATACTCCCATCCTTCTTCTTTACCAACAATACCGGAGCACCCCAAGGAGAAACACTTGGTCTTACAAATTTCTTGTCCAACAAGTCATTCAATTGCTTTTTCAATTCTACCAACTCCGATGCCGACATACGATACGGTGCCATCGAAATCGGTCTAGTACCTGGAACTAGATCAATAGAAAACTCAACTTCTCTTTCCGGCAGTACATCCTTAATATCTTCAGGAAACACCCCAGGAAAATCACAAACAACCGGAACCACATCAAGTGACACTGGACTATCCACAGTTAAAGATGCAAACAAACCGAACAATTGAGCTTCGTCCGCTAAAAGTTTCTTCAACTCTTTAGTGGATAGGAAACTCTCAAATTCATCCTCTTCCAGAGAAGGAAACCTCACTAACTTATGATAACAATCTATATGAACTCGGTTAAATTGCAACCAATTCATACCCAAGACCACATCCAATCCTGCCAACGGCAAACACACTAGATCCATCTCGAAGTCTTTACCATAAATGGTCAAAGGACACATCAAACAAACCAAAGACGTAGTTACTGACCCCATTGCTGGAGTATCAATAACCATCTTACCATCCATCAGAGACAACACAAGATTTAAACGCTTCGCGCACTCAGACGAAATAAACGAATGAGTCGCTCCAGTATCAATAATGGCAACTAAAGGTGTACTATTAATAAAGCAAGTACCTCGAATCAGGCGATCTGCACTCAAAGTCTGAGTTCTTGCCAGAGAAAATACCTTCCCACCGGTTGGAGCTTTCTTCGGATTCGGACACTTTGGGCTAATGTGACCAATTTCCCCACAGTTATAGCACTTCACCACATTCCTTCTACAATCTGTAGTAGCATGCCCAAGGCCTCCACAGTTAGAACATTTCGCCACTGTCTTCCCACACTCAAATGATTTATGCCCATTTCACCACACTTGTAGCACTTAATGGGACCAGAACCTCCTCCTCCAGATCCCCTCTCGAAGTTTCCCCTATGTTTGCCCTTATCAGCGGGTGTCACATAAGGTCCACTTCTAGCTTGTTGCTTTCCCTTCCTCTCATTCAAACTTTTGTAATGTGTAGAACGAGCCTTGCTATCTTCCTCGTAGATTCTACAACATTCCGTCAAATCCGCAAACCTCCTTATCCTTTGATACCCCACAGCTTGTTTAATCTCAGGACGTAAATCATTCTCATATTTAATACACTTTGAGAACTCAGCAGTAATCGCAGCATAATGAGGATGAAATTGAACCAACTCCACAAACTTAGCAGTATAGTCCACCACAGACATATTACCTTGTTTCAGTTCAAGAAACTCCATCTCCTTCTTTCCTTTCACACTCTCAGGGTAATACTTTCTCAAGAATTCAGTACGGAATAAATCCCAAGTTACTTCTTCATCATCCACCTCAAGAACTTCACGCATACCGACCAACCAATCGTCGGCTTCTTCCTTCAGCATGTGAGACCCAAGCCTCACCTTATTCTCTTCCGCACAGTCCATGACCCTGAAGATCCGTTCAATCTCTTTTAACCAAAGTTGAGCACCCTCGGGATCAAATCTTCCTTTGAAAACCGGTGGTTGATTCTTCCTGAACTCATCATTAGCATTCACATTCGGCGCACCTTGCACCGCCCTAGCCATTGCTTCCAAAGCAGCAGCCATCGCATTATCATTTCTACCAGCCATATTCTGATCATTCCCAAAAATTACAACAAGGTTAAACAACAGTTCAACCAACACAACAACAAGACAGACACAACTGACTCAACTCTGGCTCTGATACCACTTAATGTAACACCCTCTTTCTATACCCCCCAAATAAACACATAAATCATTTAGGCACATATAAAAATCAATTCGCCAGAGTACGATTAAAACATAGTATAAAAGAGGCATGTCACATCATACGTTAAATTAAACCATACAACACCTGCTCAAACATCGATATGCAACAGTGGGGTAACTTTGCAACAGAGGAACTTTGTCCTTACACCCACATCTCAATATTCAGAATAAAAGCGGAAAATCTAAACATTGAATAACAACCAATTCATATATACATACTCATATATACATCGCCAAGTATTATCCACCAACATTATTCATGTTTACATGAACATTTATCAACAAGATACATATATAAGGTATCACAAAAGAATCATAGCCCTCCTAGCTACCCGGTGCTACATATCAGAGCTAACCGACCAAAAGAATGAAGACACGCTTCACAAAAAGACCACCAGCATACCTACTCTGCAATGCCTCATAGAGCATCATAAAACAGCAGAAGGGTGAGAAATATTATCATAATAACAATGCATATAATTATATATAATAGCATAAAATTACACATAATTCACCTTCTCACCACAATTCATCACAAGTCACTCATAGACATCGCAATGTATCCATATATATAAAACCAAGCATACACATTAGGCATACTTTCACAATTCTTATCATTCCACATAAACATACACAACTGTTTATTCACCAATGCATCATTTAAAAATGAGAAATGCAAATCATAGAGACCGACTCACGACTCTATGCAAATGCAATACGGTACCGACTCAGTCATCTCAAGTTCACTCAGGAACTTCTGCTGGAACCATCGCTCGTTACCAAAGTAACTCCCCGTCGGGCCGACGATGTTCACCCACCGCTCACACCTCCACCAAGAGAGGCTCACGATGTTTCTGGATCGCTCACACCTCCACCGAGAAAGGCTCACGACCCGATCGCTCACACCTCCACCAAGAGAGGCTCACGATCGTCTATAACCGTCGCTCACACCTCCACCGAGAGAGGCTCACGATGTTATAGCGGATTCTCATTAGAATCCCTCAGCACAAGAATGCACATCATTATGCTACACATGATAATGACTCCAGACATTCTTGAAATTCATACATATTCACAATATATACATGCATTCATCTCATACAATCACATACAATCTACATACATTCACGTCAATGCACTATTGTACGATTCACATTCAAACACACCGTCAAAACGGTGAAAGTCGCTAAATAGCACTATTTCTGACTTTTCCGACTTATTTAATCGGCTAATAATTTCCAATTCATCATATTAAGAAAGAACATTACATAAGCTTTCTAACGCATCAAACCACGCCTCAAACCGAACCACAGATCAAAAGTTATGCAGAAAACAAAATTACACGAACAGCACTGTTCGCTGGGCAAACCTCCCTCGCGAGCATTCGTTAGCTCCTTCGCTAGGCGAACATCCCTCGCGAGCATTCGCTAGCTCCTTCGCTAGGCGAATGTTCCAGCGAACCAACTGTTAGCTAAAAACAGACACAAAGTTCGCTAGGCATGCACTTGGCGAACTAAGTCAGAACCAAACAGAGCCAAAAACACCCAAAGTTTGCTAGGCGAACACTCTAGCGAACCTTCGCTCATGCCTTCGCTAGGCGAATACCCGTAGCGAACCTTCGCTACCCTTCGCTGATTGGTTCGCTAGGCGAACCTGCGAAAACTCAAAATCCTTCAGCGCTGTTGAAAACCCAAAAACCCTATTTTTCAACCCAAAACATTTTCAAAACAACATACATCCATCAGAACTCAATCTAATCATGGCAACAAGCATTCTACCACATCTTCGTCGATTTCCAACCGCGAAAACATCGATTTCTCATTATCGACCTAAAATGGAAAACTATGAAAACACCACAACCAATCCAATACACACATACATAATCATACATAATACTATACATTGATAAGATAACAATGTTTCACACCCTTACCCGATTAAATCGATTCCTAGAGGTTGATTTTCTTGGTTTTCCTCTTTTCCTCTTCTTTTCTCTTCCTCTTCTTTCTTTCTCTCCTTTTTCTCTCTATTTCTCTTTTCTTTCTCTTTTCTATCTATTTTCTTTCTTTTCTATTTCTTTTCTCTCATTTTCCACTAAATCAATTAATTCATTTTTTCTCACAAAATTCTAACTCCACAAAATTTCTAACTTATGATTAATTGAGAAAAGTCCAAAATACCCTCCATTCTAATTTCCCCGAAAACTCTCAAAAATGGTAAAATAACATTTAACACACCAATTTAACAAATAAAATAATTTATCACCCAATTAAAACAAAAGACCCAAGAATAATGGAATAATCAAAATCGGGGCGTTACAGTGAGAATGTGAAATATGTGTATTTTTATGCTATGATATATAATTATATGCATTGTTATTATGATAATATTTCTCACCCTTCTGCTGTTTTATGATGCTCTATGAGGCATTGCAGAGTAGGTATGCTGGTGGTCTTTTTGTGAAGCGTGTTTTCATTCTTTTGGTCGGTCGGCTCTGATATGTAGCACCGGGTAACTAGGAGGCTATGATTCTTTTGTGATACCTTTGTACATGTATCTTGATGATAAATGTTTTTGTAAACATGAATTATGTTGATGGATAATACTTGATGATGTATATATGTATATGTATATATGTTAGTTGTTATTCAATGTTTAGATTTTCCGCTTTTATTCTAAATATTGAGATGTGGGAGTAAGGACTAAGTTCCTCTGTTGCAAGGTTACCCCATTGTTGCATATCAATTGTTGAGCAGGTGTTGAATGTTTTAATTTCATGTATGATGTGACATACCTCTTTTATACTATGTTTATAATTATACTCTGACGAAATTTTTAATATGTGCCTAAATGATTAAATGTGATTATTTGGGGGTATAGAAAGGGGGTGTTACATGAATCATTATGCGGGAAGTCTTCATAGGATTTTGATATTCACCAAGATGGAGATTCCTGAATATGGCTCATATTAGTGAGATAATTATGGATTGTTGAGATAACTATAGATTGTTAAGAGTATAACTCATATTTTTGAGATAATTAAGGGTAGAGATAATGGGTTGTTAGGGAAACTAGAGATTAAGGTTTTAGATAAACTAAACCCTAAGATTATATATAATGTTGCAGACATGCCATTATGTTGGCAAAAAGGAAGTCTTCAACTTCCACCTAATCACCCTTCTTAATGACATCATCCTTGTTAGCGGCATAATTACTAACATCCTGATTGACTTCCACATTCAAGTACCTATTGAGAGAGGCACTTTTCACATTCATCTGATAGAGTTTGAAATTCAGAATATATGATAATCCTAGTAACAATCTGATGGCTCCAAGATGGGCAATAGAATCAAAAGTTTCAGCATCATAAAAAATTCCATCTTCTTCAGCAGGTAGCATACTGTTACCTGATTTTTTAGTAACAACTTGCTCCATATCAAGACAAATGGGATCAAAATAATCATATTTTTGTTCATGGGGAGTCACATCATCTATAGATTATGGGCCCTTGGTAAGCAATATATATCCATTGCTATTGATAGCACAAACCAGAAGTAAGCATCCATCCTTACTTATCACATCTTCACACATGTCTCCATATATTATACTCCATGATCATAGTTATTAACAACAACACTATTGGTTATAACAGTATCAACCTCAACATCTTCATGGACATGATAATTATTCTCCTTATGGATTTGAGACTCTATCAACATGTCGGACAAGATGTCTAGCAGAACTTTATCATCATCTTGATTTCCCAAATTGGTTTCGTGGGTCTCCTCACCAAAATCGTTTTGAGTGAGTGTTGAAGCGGTAAAGCAGCAAGCAAAAATTAATTAAGTACCCAGTTTTGTCGTATCCACAGGGATCGGTGCGAGAAAGAATGTCGTTCAACGGTCTCTACATTTCTAAGCTTGTGGTGCGAAAGTTTTGGTTAAAAGGTTTAAGGCACCATAAATAAAAGCAGAAAATGTAAAGACGAAAAATATAAAGTAAATACTGAATTATAAACGGAGCTTTGTTAGGATTGGATCTCATCAATTGATAACCCATGCATTCTTCTATCCATTTTATACATAAATCACTTATTCGTCTAATATCATCACGTATCACTCACGACTTACATATCCTCTCGGTCCCCGCATATTGTGAGTGATTTTGTACTGATCAATAATTGCTCTCGCACATTTCCAATCAATACAAAGTATTTAAAACCTACATGAATGTTAAGCCTACATCCATTTCTGGCATCTAGACCCAACAGATATTACTATAACATCCATATCAAACTAATGAGTGATTCATATACAAATCTATTATCAGAATACGTACATATGATTAACCCTTTTTACATGTATTCAACTAATTGGCCAAATGTATGTGAATACCGTTCTTCATCACTATTATCACACATCCTCGCAATACCGCATCGATCCTACTCATGTTATTCATGCTACTAATCAACACAATAAAATAAAAGATACAATGAATATCAACTCACAAAACCATGTCAAAAGTTTACTCATTGATAGATGAAAATCCAAGATCAAGGATTTGAAATAGGTTTTGTCAAGACCCACAAATAATCAATCAAAGACAATCAACAATAGAGGATCAAAACTAGTTCACAAACATACATTAGATGAAATACATAAGGTATCAAAAGATTACATCCAAACCTCAACAAGAGATGAAAGATCTTACCTTCTCCCTCTTAGGGTTTGAGTTTCTCTTACTAGAATATATTTGGATTTGAAGAGAGATAAAGTTCTGATGTGAAAAGTACAAGTTTTTTAAAAAATGATGAAAAGTTCTTAAATACATCACTTAAAATCTGTCAAGTTCGCACTGCGAACTTTTATTCGCCTAGAGAAGTCACTTTTAGGCACCTGAAGTGCCTCTGCACAGTTAAACCGCCTCTGCGATTCTGCATAAGTTCGCAATGCGAACTTTTATTCACAAAGCGAACATTTGTTGGAAAGTTCGCAATGCGAACTTTGGTGCCTTATCTTACTGCCCAAGTCTAGGAGTGTTCGCTGGAAAGTTCGCAAAGCGAACATTCGCTGGAAAGTTTGCAAAGCGAAATTTCTGAAGTTGTTTCATTTCCTTCATTTCCTTTGGCAGCTTGCATCTCTTTTCTTGTGTCTCACTTCTTTGATGACTTAATGCCTTTTTCTGCACAATAACACACAAATTACAAGTACCAAAGGTATTTTCACAATAATTGAAGAATCACAAAAGAACATGAATTAAATCTATGAAAACATGAGAATTGAGTTGAAAAGTGCCAAGTAAGATGGTTCAATTTAAGTCAAAATTTGCACCTAACAAACTCTCCCCAACTAGATTTTTGCTTGTCCTCAAGCAAAGTATACCCCTCATTAAAACAAGAGGATTTGATCAAGCATTTAATTCAACAAGGAATGGATTAACGGTTCAACTTCAAACAAGAGAAATTTTCTCAAATAAGAGGATTTAGTCAAGCATGAAAATGCGCAAAAGCAACGTTTACCACTCAATAGAATCGAACAATGACAAAGAATTTAGTTCTTAAACAAATATCATGGAATGTTTCAAATAACAACTAAATTTTCATACTTGAATCACTCTAACACTCCTATTCAGAATAAGAATGAATAAATTAACACGTTTGCAACCGCGGGGCAATTTCACTCACCTGACAAACAATGCTAATAGCAACCCAACTCATACAACATCTAACAATCAAAAATGAAAACATGGAAGAAAAAAGATCACTAAGGGCTTTAAGAGTTGTAGCTTGGTCGGGTTAACAATAAAAGGACATTTCTAAAGGCCATTGTAGCTTACTCATACTTCATACATTAGGATTAGCGAAATTTCTGAAGTTTTTTCATTTCCTTTATTTCCTTTGGCAGAGCAGAATGTTGAAGACCATGTTTCATACATTATAGAAGACATGTTAGAAACTATAACTAAACTATAGAAAGCTTGAGGGATGTTGCAGAGAAAGCAATCATATATGTACTGATCCTAATCCTATGAAGTTTTATGTGTCTCCCTAATCCTAATGACTTTCTATTTAGGTCTCCCCCTAAATATGAGTGCCCCTCTCACTTTCTCTCAATCACTAATTCCAAGTGATCAACAATAGTAAACACAATGATGAATGTTGAATACAACTCAACTGAAACAAACCAACAACTATGCCAAGTTACTGAAACATAGAGTGGTGTACACAAACATGTTTAATTTACATCTCAACTAAAACCAACAACTATGCCAAGTTACTAAAACATAGTGTGGTGTACACAAATAGGTTCAACACTAATACAACATTAGCAAGGAATACAAGTCTAAAAAACTCTAGATACAAAAGAACTATATCTTGTGTACAAACCATCAAGTAGAAAATGAGAATTGAACCTCCTTATATAGCAATGTCTTCTGGGTTTTTTCCATATGGATCTCAGATTCAAATTTGTCCAGAATAATAGAGAATCTTGTTGGAATTGATTACTCCATAAAACTCTCAAAAAAATAAGATTTGTTACATTCAAATTCAAATTTAAATCTCCTTTTAAATTTGATTTGATCTTCAACAGTTGTCAAACAAATCAACCATACATTACTAACAAATCTGCAACAAATCTGATTGAAATCCAATCAGAAAATTCGCACCAAAGGGTGTACTGCACATGCTGGAACATCGTGTTCATGTGTTGCATCAGTACATCCAAATTAACCCTTCTCCGTGACTTGTAGATCTTCTTTGTAGAGAGAGTCTTTGATAGAATACTTTTGAACTAAAATTTAATACCATCTGTCTGTTGCCAGATACCAGATGTTACAGTACACATGTTGGAATATTGTTCAACATGTGACATTTCTGCACCATAACCAGATTGAGTAACCTTCATATTATTTTCCATAATGCAGCCAATCCCAAAAGGAACAATACTATCCAAACAATTGGCTGCTAAGTCTACCAAAAATTGGATCATGCACCGAAGCTACACCTTGATGATATTAGTAATTGAGACATGTTAGGGGAGATTTTCACTAGGGAGTGTTGAACATTGTGAGACTTTCCTTTCTTTGAGCAACACCTTTGTGAGACACACCACATACTCACTCAAAATCTTAAGGTGATAGGTGTATGGGTTCTCCCACTTATAAATGCTCAAGTATTCACATTTCTAGCCAACGTATGATTATTATCCATACTACTCACACTTGTTATACCTAACTAGACAGTTCATGGTTTCTCTAACTGATAATCATCACAAAGTTTCACTTAGAATCCTTAGATATTTGGAGAAATCTCCAAGTCATGGTCTCATGTTTTCTTGAAAATTCATGGATTTAGTAATGCTAATTGGGAGGTTTCTTATACACACAGTGTTCAATCTCAAGACATTTCTTTTTCCTTGGCCATTCTCTCGTATCATGGAAATCGAAAAAGCAAAACATAGTTTCATTTCATGCTCCTCTATTGAACTAGAATATGGACAACTAGCTGCATCCACAAGGGAACTTCGGTGGATTTCATTTCTCATGCATGATTTTAATCCTAAGTTATTGAGAATAATTCCTTCTCATCCCAAACTCTTCGCTGCTTATTCTAAACATTGTATGATTCACGGTAAGAAATGTTGCAGACATGTCATAAGGTGATGCAGTTTACTTTATAAAACCTTTGGAATGTATAAAATTTTCTTAATTTATAACTGAATGCTTACTCTCAATAACATTTACATAATATACACATAAGATGGGAAATAAAAGTACACCATATCAATCACACAAGTACTACATCACAATCAAAAACACACATTTTATCTTCTACAGTCAAGCATCTGACCAAGTAATGTCAAGGCCACCCCATTGTTCTTTAGGCACACCTAAAGCTTTCCACACAGCCTTGGAAGCATCCACAATGTTGTTTGGACAAGGAGGCTGGTAATCATGTTCTGCATCACATCCTTTTGTGGAGTCACACTCATCAACAACCATGGCCACCACACTTTTCCCATTAGCACTGATTGTAATATTTTTGAGACACCTGCTCTCGTGGTTGAACCATCCGGTAGAAAGTGCAACTACTGGAGTATCGTCGGAATGATACTGCTTGTCACATTCTGAAGGGCCGCCTCCATCTCCACCTTTTTGAAAACTATTAAGAGTGAGATATGCTTTGGTGTAAGTTGACACGGATGGAGAGCATTCATAAGTTGTATACATTTTTCCTCGTACACAACAGTCAGAATCATTCTCTTGATTACATTGTCCCGGAGGAGCTTTCTTTCCTCTAATTCTACCGCTTGGACGACAATTCTGAGCTTCCGAGTAGACAAAACTTAGTAAAATAAGAGTAACAAACAAAAGAAAAGAAGCTTTGAGGCAAAATCTCTTCATTTTGTGTATGAAACTCTAGCTATGTGTATCCTCTTTTTTGTTGTTGTTGTTGTTGTTAGTGCTTGATGATTTATGGGAGATTTAAGTTGGTATTTATAGAGAGAGAGAACTCCTCTCTGTAAAGTAATTTGGTTAATATCACTTTTGAGGTCACAGAAAGAACTATAGCTATGTGTCAAGATGATTATTTATTAAAATAAGTAATTTGATATTAAATGAATAAATAATTAAGGGTTATTTATACGATACCCCCTGCCAATAGGGCGACATTTGATTTTCCCCCTTTAAAAAAATAATTTTTGATTACCCCGTGAAATTATAAAATTTTACGTCTACCCCCCTACCTTCTGCCCTCCACATGTAAAAAAATTACCCTCCTGTAAATTTTTTTTTGATTTACCCCCCTGGTTTTACATGCTTAGGGGGTACCAAAAAATTCAGGGGGGTATTCCAAAATTATTTTTTTAAAGGGGGGAAAATCAAATGTCGCCCTATTGGCAGGGGATATCGTATAATTAACCCAATAATTAAT
Organism: Lathyrus tuberosus; assembly: GCA_022829125.1. Lineage (NCBI taxonomy): Eukaryota > Viridiplantae > Streptophyta > Magnoliopsida > Fabales > Fabaceae > Lathyrus > Lathyrus tuberosus. The sequence goes on along the minus strand of JALAZF010000006.1, from coordinate 9,032,662 downwards.
TAGTTCTTTATCAATTTTTGAGGTTCTTTCCTGCTACATAACGAATAAATAAATTCAGACAAAACGTAGAGAAGTGAAATTCCAATGCCAAATTCAGTTATACAATATTTACTTTGAACACTAACAACAACTTGTTATTTATTATGTATTAAAAGGTAAGCATCTAATCAAATACACGGTTATTCAGTTGAATGATACTTGTAGGTTTCTCTTGTGCTTGATTTGTGTCTTACATAAAATTGGCAATAGCAGGATAAAACAAAGGCTAATTTTATTTGCTGTTTCCATGAGAAAACAATTAAAATACTAATCAAGAAAGGTAGATAATTAGTAAGATCTCCGTAAAATATTCTTAAACTCAAATTTACTAACGAATAGTAGTCAAAATGACAAAATCTCTATATTATTGATTCAATACATACAAATTCTACTAACTAAAACGATTAGTAACATCATCGAAACTATCTAAATTTATTGAATTTTTCACATTAGACTTTCTTATTGTATTCTTTTTCACCATCATTCAATTTTCTAAATCCATTCTTCTTTTCCATTCATTCTCCAGATGTTAGTAATAGAGGACAGTCCGATCTCAAGTAAACCTGTATAAAATGCATCTTACTTGAGTCATCCAATACAAATAGCTCATCCATTCAGATTATTTGAAGGGCTAGCTCGCATGGTGATAAATGTATTGTTGTGAATCGGATACCTTAGAAACAAAGTATAATTGGTTCCTTGATCAGTCAAGAAACTCACAAGGTTAGGGTTAACAAAGAAAACAAGAGTAAATAACAAGGATTGGTTATAAAACTGTTATTCTTTCCTTTCTCCTTAAAACAAGGATTACAAGTATACAAGAATAACAAACTAACCACTCTCACTCTTCTAGGTTTTGTCACACTCTAGAATGAGAGACTAGCATGCTATTTATAATAAAACCTAGCACACTAAACTAATGGGCTTTTAACAAAATACCCATTACAGGCTAACTTAGGGTACAAGCTAACTTAAACAATTGGATCCTTAACACAAGACCCAATTCAATATGCTAACAACCTAGCAATATTAACTAATGCACGTTAGAACAATCATGCATTATTTTTCGACAGCAGCATGTGATCCAACTTCGACGGCATGCTTCTTCTAGAGTTCGATCCAAATTCCACAAATCTCCACCTTGGATCTAACTCTAACAACAAGAAAACAAATTAGCTTTCTTCATGCAACTTTATCAACTGCATACAGTGAAAAAACTTGCAACTTGACAATGTCTTGGTGATCATATCAGCAGCATTATGATCTGTCGAAACCTTCAGCACTTGGACTTCTCCACGCTCGATTACCCCTCTGACGAAATGCAGCCTCACATCAATGTGCTTTGTTCGCTCATGATAGGCTGAGTTCTTCGGCAGGTGTATTGCACTTTGACTATCACATTTAACAGTGATACATCGACCTTGAAGTTTCAGCTCCTTTGCAAAACCTTCAAGCCACAATGCTTCCTTCACAACTTCAGTGAGGGCAATATATTCAGCTTCAGTGGTTGATAAGGCAACAACTTTCTGGAGCGTCGCTTTCCAACTGATTGTTGTGCCAAACATTGTGAAAACATATCCAGAAATAGACTTTCTGGAATCCATACAACCTGCATAATCAGAGTCAACAAATCCTTCGACTACTGCTTTACTATCTTCACCCAAGGCTCCACCATAAATTAGGACTCTATTCAGAGACCCATTTATGTACCGTAAAATCCACTTCAATGCTTGCCAGTGAGCCTTTCCAGGATTCGACATGTACCTGCTCACATGACTCACTGCATATGCTATGTCAGGTCTTGTACAGACCATAGCATACATCAAAGAACCAACTATATTAGCATATGGAATGCTATTCATATAAGTTCTTTCGACATCAGTACTGGGACACTGATCTATACTCAGCTTGAATTGAGGGTTTGTCGGAGTTACAACCGGCTTTGAATTCGACATACCATACTTTTCGAGAATCTTCCGTAGGTATGCCTCTTGAGATAAGCATAATTTCGACTGCTTTCTATCTCTTCGGATGTCAATCCCAAGAATCCTGGACGCAACTCCCAGATCCTCCATTTCGAACTCCTTACTGAGTTCAGCCTTCACTCTCATTACCACTTCGACATTGTTGCTTGCTATTAGAATATCATCCACATAAAGCAACAAAATAACAAATGAATTACCGGTCGAAATCTGAAGTAAACACAGTGGTCGAACTGACTTCTGATGAAACTTATGCGTGCCATGAACTTGTCGAATCTCCTATTCCACTGTCGAGGAGATTGTTTCAGTCCATATAACGATCTCTTCAGCTTGCACACATAATCTTCCTTCCCCTTTTCGACATACCCTTCAGGTTGCCTCATCAGGATCGTTTCATCTAGGTCACCATACAAGAATGCAGTCTTCACATCCATCTGTTCCAGTTCAAGGTCGAACTGTGCCACCATGGAAAGCAACATTCGAATGGACCTGTGCTTCACAACAGGCGAGAACACATCATTGAAATCGACACCTTCTTTCTGAGTGAACCCCCTAGCAACCAACCTTGCCTTGTATCTTTTCGACGCCACTCCTTCGATTCCTTCCTTGACTTTGAAAATCCATTTACAACTGACTAACCTGGCTCCAGCAGGTTTCTTTATCAGTTCCCATGTGTCGTTATCATGAAGAGATTTCATCTCGTCATCCATGGCTTTCAACCATTCAGTCTTCTTTCGACTCCTCATAACTTCCTTATAGTCTCTAGGTTCTTCGTCGAGAACCTCACTTGCAGAGATTAAGGCATAAGCTATAAGATCTGCATACCCAAGTCTCTGAGGTGGCTTGATGACTCTTCTCGACCTGTCTCTTGCTAATAGGTAGTCATTATCAGTTTCCTCATCTTCGACAACATCTTCTGTTTCGTCTTCGACTTCATCTGGGGTACGCACTTCAGCATCAACATGCTTCACCTCAACAGGAATCTCTCCCTGTTCCGGCTCTTCGTCAGCAACATCAGTTTTCTTGAAAGCCATCTCAGCTTCATTGAAAACTACATCTCGACTGGTGATACACCTCCTGTGACCTGGCTCTAGGCACCATAGCCTATAAGCTTTGACTCCTTCAGGGTATCCCATGAACATGCACTTCAGAGCTCTAGGTTCGACCTTGTCTTGCCTAACGTGAGCATAGGCCACACAGCCAAATACTCTCAGTCTATCGAGACTAGGTGGATTTCCCGACCAAACTTCTTCAGGTGTCTTCATATCTAATGCAGTCGAAGGACATCTATTTATCAGATATGCAGCTGTCGAAACAGCTTCAGCCCAAAACACCTTCTTCAATCCAGCACTAACCAACATGCATCTAACCCTTTCAAGGATTGTTCGATTGAATCTTTCAGCTAAGCCATTTTGTTGAGGAGTACCTGCTACAGTCTTATGCCTTGCAATCCCAAACTCAACACAGTAACTGTCGAACGCTTTGTTGCAGAATTCAAGGCCATTGTCGGTTCTCAACCTCTTAATCTTTCTGCCAGTTTGAGTTTCGACCAGAATCTTCCAACTTTTGAAATTCTCAAAAGTTTCATCCTTCGTCTTCTGAATGAATACCCATAGCTTTCTGGAATAGTCATCAATAATGGATAGAAAATACCTTGCACCTGAGTGTGAAGGATTCCTTGCAGGCCCCCAAAGATCAGCATGAATGTAATCAAGGGATCCATGTGTTCTTTGCTTGCCTTTGTTGAACTTCGCCCTACAGGATTTACCAAATACACAAGATTCACAAAACTCCAACTTTTCGACTTTGTCACCACCTAGCAGGTTCTGCTTCCCCAATTCGACCAGGCCTCTTTCGCTGACATGGCCCAATCTCATGTGCCATAACTCTGTCTTCGACATAGGTTTCGTGGATACAACATTTGTCAAACCACTTACAACCTCAGCCTCCAGGATATACAAGCCTTGGTTTTTCACGCCTCTCAAGACTTCCTTCGACCCTTTCATGACTCTCAGGGTACCTTGCTCTCCTTTGAAAACATATCCCTTTCTGTCGAATTCCCCAAGAGAAATTAAATTTCTCTTCAAGTCAGGTACATACCTAACTTTAGTCAATAATCTTATTGACTCATCATGGAGCTTGAATCTCACGGATCCAATACCTGCAATTTTGCAAGCTTTATTGTTTCCCAGCAGCACTGATCCTCCATCTTGATCACATAATTCTTCAAACACATTCTTGTTTGGAGTCATGTGCCAAGTACATCCAGAATCCATAATCCACTCTTTTCTTGAGTCGCCGCTTGAAACTACAAGAGCATCAGATGAGTCGAAGTCATCTTGAACAATAGCTGCGTTGCCATTATCCTTACCTCTATGATCTTTCAGGCGTTCAGGGCACACTTTTCTTGTGTGACCCTCCTTCTTACAGTGATAACATCGAAAACCAGATGTTTCGCCACTAGAAGACTTCTGCTAACTTTTACCTTTCTTCTTGTCGAACCTACCATCCTTTCGCAAGAATTTTCCCTTAACTGCCAAACCTTCACCAACCGTCGAAGGTTTATGCTCCTTTCGTTCGTTCAGGTCCTTAGAGTACAAGGCTGCTTGAACTTCTTCAAAGGTCAGCGACTCTCTTCCATACAAGAGAGTTTCTTTGAAGTGAGCATGCGATTTGGGCAAAGCACACAACAACAACAATGCTTGATCTTCATCATCAATCTTTACATCAATGTTTTCAAGATCAAGAATCAGTTTGTTGAAAGAATCCAACTGCTCAGCCAAAGCCTTTTCTTCATTCATCTTGAACGAATACAAGGCTTGCTTCAGGTAAAGACGATTCACCAAGGATTTGGTCATATACAAACTTTCCAGCTTCGTCCATAATCCCGCCGCCGTCGTCTCTTTTGATACCTGTCGAAGAACCTTATCACCAAGGCTCAACAATATTGCGCTGTGTGCTTTCTCGATCATGGTAGTCTTTTCTTTTTCCTTTAACGCAGCATCCATGGCTGCCATTCCCTTCAACGCTTCCAAACAACCCTGCTGAACCAGTAGGGCTTTCATCTTCAAGCGCCACAAACCGAAGTCGTTCACTCCGGTGAACTTCTCGATCTCATACTTTGTTGAAGGCATCTTCTCCACGCTCACCGCACCAATTTGTTGTGAATCGGATACCTTAGAAACAAAGTATAATTGGTTCCTTGATCAGTCAAGAAACTCACAAGGTTAGGGTTAACAAAGAAAACAAGAGTAAATAACAAGGATTGGTTATAAAACTGTTATTCTTTCCTTTCTCCTTAAAACAAGGATTGCAAGTATACAAGAATAACAAACTAACCACTCTCACTCTTCTAGGTTTTGTCACACTCTAGAATGAGAGACTAGCATGCTATTTATAATAAAACCTAGCACACTAAACTAATGGGCTTTTAACAAAATACCCATTACAGGCTAACTTAGGGTACAAGCTAACTTAAACAATTGGATCCTTAACACAAGGCCCAATTCAATATGCTAACAACCTAGCAATATTAACTAATGCACGTTAGAACAATCATGCATTATTTTTCGACAGCAGCATGTGATCCAACTTCGACGGCATGCTTCTTCTAGAGTTCGATCCAAATTCCACATGTATTCTAAAGTTCTTGTCTTGTCAACTTAACTAAAATTTGTTATATGCACTTGCTATAAAATTACTCATTTCAATAATACTTATTCACCTTACTTGTTTAAATTTACAATAATCTCAGTGGATTTCTAAGATATTAAATGTTTAAGAAATCTTAAGGCTTTTACAATTACAATCTACAACAAAAATTCAACATACTCGATTATGTTGATAATTGCTGATCTTGTTACTCCTTTATCAGGTTGATCCTTATTAAAGATTCAGTTTGAACCTTCAGCTACTTATATAGCATTTGCAGAAGACTAGTCGTTGGAGAGATAACTTGATCAAGTGTCTTTGTTTTCTCCATAGTATAAGAGACGTTGAAGTTAGATACACCAAAAGATCTTGATCCATTGTGTAACGTTTAACCACTGAGTCTTTAAATAAATCATCTACTATAGAGCCATTGAGAGTAGATATCCGTAAAGCTTACCAACTTTTCTTGAGCCTTGTGAACTAAGACTCTAGCTGACAAATTGATTTGATAATGCAGCTTGCTTTCTGCAGTAGGATAGCTTCAGCTTTATCACTAACTCTGAATGATCACCAGAAGCCTATTTATATTCACAAAGTGTAGAGACAATTATGTTGCTTCTTCTGATGTTGAGACCTTCAGCTTCAGTGTTTACACCAGACATCACATAGAGAATGTTATTCAGATTTTGCACCACCATAAGCTAGCCATTCAGCTTCTCTCAAATATGCCCTTGTATATCAGATTCTGAATATATATCTATAAGTATTAGAACCTGCATGCATGAAACACACATCAAATATAACCATTGTTATTTTAATACTTTATTATCATCAAAACCCAAGGAATATATGTCATGTACAAATCTTGTTCTAACAACCCCCCTTTTTATGATGACAAACATAAGTATTTAAAGGACAATGTTGGGCAGTTATAATTTTCTTTACAACATCAGAGTATGAGGTTTGTAAGCTCCCCCTGAGTCTAATAGTACAAAATTGAGTTCGGTAAACCCACCCTAAGCACTACTTTCAAGAAAAAGTATTTTAATTTTCTTAGTAACATCAAAGTTTGAGGTTTGTAAGCTCCCCCTGAGTCAAATAGTCCAAAGTTGAAGTTTGTAAGCTCCCCCTTAGATCTATATTTAAGAAAATTAAAAATAATATTTTAACTTCCTTTGGCAACATCAGAATACGAGGCTTGTAAGCTCCTTCTGAGTCTGATAGTCTAAGGTTGATGTTTGTAAGCTTCTCCTTAGTTCTATGTACAAGAAAGTTAAAATGTGCCGCCCAAAAAAAATAACCATTATGTACAAATATTTAAATACAAAAATTATAAATGACCATTATGTAAAAACTGAATGGGTTCAATTTATAATTAAATACTTACTATCTTTTCTCCCTTTTTTGTCACATAAAAAAGAATAAAAAGAGAGAAAAAAAGAAAAGAATTACAGTAAAAAATGCATAACAGGCCATCATTACAAGATCAATTTCCAAGGAAGGGAAAATGATCAAGTAACAGGGATCAATAAAGGATCGTGCAATGCATGTTAAATATTTATTGGTCATAATAGTCCCAAGAATCAAGCAAAGGATCTTATTCTGTCGATTAGGGTACTTAAAAGCCATTACAAAAGCAACCAAAATATGGTTCATTTTCATCAACATCCACTAATACGTTATGGAGTCATCAGTTGATAGCAACAAAATCTCTATTGTGATAGAAGTCACAGAGAGCTCTACGAATCTGAATATCCAAAACCTTCAAAAGCATATGCTACTAGGCCTATGCCCTCTACCATGAACACTTCAGAAGAAGTTTCGTCAGCAGTACCTCAACAACCTACAGAAGCAGGTCCTTCGATAGCTGTGATGAAGCCAAAGAAGAAGGTCATGAAGAAGACAAGGAGGAAGAGGCTCAACGAGATGTTTTACCGTCTTGTTGTTCCAGAGGCAGAAGAGGAGGACATAGATGAAGACAAGCCAGATATTGATTATGGTAACTGCTTCTCCTATAAGGCAATGGATGACTTATATATGGATTTATTCTAAGTTCATACCAATTCTTTTTATAATATTTATTTTGTAATCCTTTAACCTGATTAATGAAGAAGAGTTTTGACCAAATTATTTCTATATACATTGCATGCAAATAATCACTTTATTTTTCCCTTAATGATTTTCTCTTAAAAACATTAATGAAGTAATTAGTAACAAACTCGTACATACGCACGGGATACGTTTGTGCGTGGGATATGGTTTTGGACGCGCATTTGTTTGCAAACTGTCATAAAAATTGAAAGTTGAAAAAAGAAAAAAACTTAAGAATAATAAAAAATTTAAGTTGAAATATTAATAAATTTAGAAGATGAAAGTTAAACAACAATATCAAAAATAATATAATTAAAATTAAAAACTATTGAAACTTGTATTACATAAATTATCGTTTTAGTTTTTTTTTACAAATAAGACATTAATTCATAAGAATGTTTGCATCAATAATAAAGTTGTTTCCATATATAAAAATATTTGAATCAACAATATATTTTGTTCTCAGATATAAATTTTATTTTAGTTTTGAAAATATTTATAAAAATATTTGAATCAATAATAGTAAATTTAAGTTGAAATATTAATACGTTCAGAAGATGAAAGTTAAACAATAATATCAGGAATAATATGACTAATAATAAAAAATATTAAAAATTGTATTAGATAAATTATCGTTATTATTTTTTTAGAAATAAGACATTATCTTTTTCACATATTTGAAAAAAAATGGTCGATAAATTTCTATTATTCAATATTTGGTTTAGTAGTAAAGTTGATCTCGTTTATAACAACAATATTTGTTTCCGTATATAAAAATATTTTAATCAACAATGTATTTTTTCCCGTTTATAACAATAATATGATTTAAGAAACTATTAAAACTTGTATAGATAAATAAGTCGTTGTAATTTTTTACAAATAAGGCAATTATTTTATAAGAAAGAATATAACTATAAAATATTTACTCAATTTTTTTTTATAAGTTCCGTTAATCTTTTTCACATATTTGAAAAATATGGTCGATAAATTTCTATTAATCAATATTTGGATTAATAGTAAAGTTGTTCCCGTTTATAACAATAATATTTTTTTTCCCGTATATAAAAGTATTTAAATCAACAATGTATTTTTTCCTATATATAAATATTATTTTTATTTGGACACTATTTATAAAAATATTTGAATCAATAGTAAAATTGTTTCTGTATATAAAAATATTTGAATCAAAAGATTTTTTTTTCTTTTTACAATATTTATAAAAACTTCTGAATCAAAATAATGTTGTTCCCGTTTATAACAATATGATTTTTTTCCCTATATAAAAATATTTTAATCAACAATGTATTTTTTTCCCATATATAAATATTATTTTTATTTTGACACTATTTTTAAAAATATTTGAATAAATTGTAAAGTTGTTTCCGAATATAAAAATATTTAAATCAAAATATTTTTTTTCTTTTGAAAATATTTATAAAAATATTTTAATCAATAGTATAGTTGTTTCCATTTATTCTATCATTATTTTAAATGTATTAATTTTAATAACTGATTCATATTTTTGCACGTATAGAATTGTATTTAAATGAATAATCGAATAAAATATCTAAACATTAAAACTGCACATAATGCTTAAGATTAACTAATTAATTAATTATAATAAAGTTACTTGATGTCGTTATTTAATGCATATACTTGTTTTCACTTGGTCTAAAGTTATATTTCAAATCAACGAGAAGCATAATTACTTGATGCAGTCAAAAGTTGTGAAGCTACGTTTATCAAGGATATAATTGCATTTTAGAAATAAAAAATAATTTTGTTAAATAATTCTTATTTTATAATACAAAACCATATATATATATATATATATATATATATATATATATATATATATATATATATATATATATATATATATATATATATATATATATATATATATATATATATATCGGTGTTTGCTTGCGAAGCCATTAACTTTTGTTTAAAAGTAGAGAGTCATCTTATTGAAAGTAAAAAAAAATATATTAATTATAGTTTGTATTTTTTTATTTTATTTAGTTCATAAAATTAATCATCATATTTCAAATTTAAATAGCAATTATTATCTTTCTCACTTTTGCATTGAAAATTAAAATGGTAATTTATGTATTTATATATTTAATTTTATATATAAAACTTTAAAATGAAGAATGTACTTTCTTACTAAGTTATTAAATATATATTTTTTTTAATACATTTTGTACATGCCAAATATATTTTAAGCCGAGTTGTGTAGCCGGATAAGGTTAAGCATGAACTAGACTACAATAGCAAGAAAGGTCGAGCAATGCAGAGAGCTAGGCAAGTATAATCCATAACCCGAGCCGGTCTGGGAGTCCAACTCCCATCAGCCGAATTCCTACTAGGCCAAGTACTGACCTTCATCAACCCGGTACTTACACCGAACATGAACTCAACTGGCACACCAACAGTTGTAACGGTCGCGACGCATCAATGCCGACGTTACCAGAGATTCAAAGCCTACATTCATGGAGAGGAGTTACATCAATGATGGCCATGTAGCGTCAGAAGGCCAAGATACTTCTCTTAATGACATATCTTAATGGAATACCATATAAGGGGCTCCCACATGAGGGTTAAGCAAGACACAATCATCTTGAGACAATACACAACACAAGTATAACTCTCAAATCCCCAATATCCCTCACAATATAGATAGCGTAGCTTTTCTTGTCCAGGACAAGGGGAATTAGCACTTTTGGTGTATCTAACCATTTTTGGCTAGAACATTTGGCGTCCACCGTGGGGCCTAGGTAAAACTCTCCCAGGCCACACCTTACACTAACAACATGTCCTCTGAAGGAGATCCTCCAGACATGGCTCAACTTCTAGCCATGATGGAGGTCATAGGTCAGCAGAATGGGACGATGCAAGACAGCATACAAGTTCCGCAACAACAAATTCAGGTTGACGGCGACCGTGAGGAAGATGTTCTCGAGTCACAACCTCTTTCTCAAGAGATATGGGACGACCACGTCCCGGAAAACTTTAAAGCATCATCACTAACCTCTTATGATGGGAAGAAGGATCCTCAGGAGCACGTTATTGCCATTAACAATCAGATGACCATAGTTGCTCCTTCGGATTCACTGAAGTGCAAGCTCATGGCCAGTACCTTTAAGGATGTAGCTCTAAGATGGTACATGAGCCTTCCTTGGCTCTCTATCATAAGCTACCAAGACTTGACTAAGAAGTTAGTATAACACTTCTCGGTAAGCAAGCGTCGGAAGGTGTCCACGAGCACACTGTTCAGTGTTCGACAGAAACATTCAGAATCACTACGTGAGTACCTGGCTTGATTCAATGAGGAAACCCTCAAAGTATCTCAGCCAAACCAGGAACTATTTATGGGAGCTTTTCAACATGAACTACGAACCATACAGTTCAATGATTTGTTAGCTCAGAAGCCGGCTATCAGCATGGACGAGATCACTACTCGGGCTGAGTGTTACATCAAAGGAGAAGAAAGTAACCAAGAGAAAAGAGCCCGAGACAGTAGTGAAAAGACAAAGAGCAAGGAAGAGGCGTCGAATAAGAGAAAGGAGCATCCTCAGGTAGTTATGCGCGAGCGACATGCTCCCAGACCATACAGACAGTCATATGAGCTGGACAAAGACCTCACCCCATTGAATGCAAGCAGGGGAGATATCCTTAAAGAAGTCGTCCATGTGAACCTGTTACCGGAGCCTCATCGTCCCAAAAGAGCCAACGTTATCATGGGAAGGCAACCTGAGGCTTGGTGTAATTACCACCGTATACGGGGACATCACACCAAGGACTGACAACAGTTGAAAAAAGAAATTGAAGCTCTAATCCAGAGAGGTCATCTCTTGGCATATGTGAGGATTCTCGACCACAAAATAACAAGAGAATTCCCCGCCGAGACGACCCGGGACCAGGAAAGTCAGCCCGGAAGAAGAGTTCGGATGCCGAAGAGTGTCACGAGACAAAGACAGCTCGACACACGCTAAACACCATCGCTGGAGGGTTTGCTGGTGGTGGAGAAACAAGTTCGGCCAGAAAGAGATATGTTAGGGTAGTCATGCATATCGACCAGAAATATCTAGAGAAACCGGAAGGCAACTTAGATACTGTAACATTCTCAAAACGAGACGCCATAGGAGTCCTAGCTCATGAAAATGATCCCATGGTTATTAAAGTACAAATAAGAGACTTGAGCATGAAAAAGGTATTGATATAGACCCCGAAAGCTCAACCGACGTATTGTATTAGGATGCTTTTAGAGGAATGGGGCTCGATACGACCGAGTTATTACCATTCAAAGGCGGTCTAGTAGGATTCTCGGGAGAACAGGTGCAGGTACTCGGGCACCTAGCGTTGCCGACCACCTTTGGCAACACGGATAATGCGAAGACCGTTTGAGTGAGGTACCTGATAGTCAACGCTGCTTCACTCTATAACATCATTATAGGCTGGCCATCATTCAACGCCCTGGAAGGTTTGCTTTCAACTTTGTATTTTACTATGAAATTCCCACTCGGAGATGGCCGGGTTAGTATTGTCAAAGGCGGCCAGGGGCTGGCGAGAAAATGTTATAAGGATAACCTAAAGTTGAAAAGAAAGGAACCCGCAGGAGAAGCATATCCCAAGAATACCCTTAAAGTTCACATGGTCGACATAGACCTACGTGATGATTCAGTTGAAGACAGCATAATGCCCAACAAAGAAACAAAGCAAGTCCAGATTGGGCACCTACTGTCCCATGTTTCACACATCGAAGTTAACTTGTCCCCCGAAGAGGAGAAAAAGATCGTTCAAACACTAAAAGACAATGTGGATCTTTTCGCCTGGAAACCTTCAGCCATGCCAAGGATAGATCCCAATATCATGTGCCATCACTTAGCAATCGATCCGGATATCAAGCCAATTTCCCAAAGGAAAATAAAGGGTGGTGATGAAAAGAGGAAAGCAATTGCAGAGGAACTCGATAAGCTGTTACAGGTCGGGGTCATCAATGAGATCAAGTATTTGAGCTGGTTATCCAACGTGGTGATGGTAAAGAAGAAATCCGAGAAATGGCGAATGTGTGTGGACTTCACGGACCTCAACAAGGCGTGTCCTAAAGATCCGTTTCCATTGCCAAACATTGACCGGCTGATAGATGCTACATCTGGGTTCCATTTTCTCAGCTTTATGGATGCATACTCCGAAGACAATCAGGTCCGAATGAATCTAATAGACCACCAAAAACCACCTTCATGACACATCAGAGAAATTATTATTATGAGGCCATGCCCTTTTGACTCAAAAATACTTGGGCTATTTACCAGAGGCTGATGGATAAGGTGTTCACTACTCAGATTGGTCGGAATCTGGAGGTCTATGTAGATGACATGGTTATCAAGACAAGCACAAACTGGTCACATGTGAAGGATTTAATAGAAACCTTTGCATCCATAAGAAGCTACAACATGAGACTGAACCCGGACAAGTGTACCTTTGGAGTACAAGCCGGGAAGTTCGTCGGATTTATGTTCACCAACTGGGGAATCGAGGTGAATCCGGACAAATAACAGGATATAATAGATATGAGAAGTCCAACCACGAAAAAGGAGGTCCAACAGCTGACCGGGAGACTAACCGCATTGTCACGATTTTTATCATGTGCAGGAGACAAATCAATACACTTTTTTGCAGCTATAAGGAAGTCTAAGGAATTTGAATGGACAGAGGCATGTGAAGAAGCCTTTCAAGAAGTAAAGCATTTTCTGTCCTCGCCTCCTATCCTAGTAAGGCCCAAAGAAAACACATTTTTGGTGTTATACTTGTCGGTCACGGATAAAGCCCTTAGCTCGATTTTAGTACAAGATGGAGAAGACGGAGAGCAACCCGTGTACTTTATCAGCAAAGTTCTAAAAGGGGCAGAGCTAAGGAACTAGAAGATTGAACAGTTGGAGATGGCAGTAGTTATCACAGCCCAGAAGCTGAGACATTATTTTCAAGGTCACCCCATCATAGTCAAGACGAATTACCCAATCAAACAAATACTGAAAAAGCTCGACTTAGCAGGACAAATGGTCAAATGGGCAGTAGGGCTCTCCGAGTATGACATCAAATTTGTGCCCAGAACTAGTATCAAGTCACAGACACTGGCTGATTTTGTGGTAGAATTAAGTACACCAGCTGGAGAAGAGATCTCAAATAGATGGATCCTCCATGTAGATGGATCTTCAAATCTCAAGGGAAGCAAAGCCAGAATAATTCTGGGATGACCCAGAGATCTAACATTAGAATACTCTTTAGGTTTCAATTTTCAGATTAGCAACAACCAAGTAGAGTATGAAGCTTTGATTTCCGGAATGAAATTGGTGAGAGAGGTCGGAGTAACACATTTATTAGTGAAGACTGACTCCCAGCTAGTGGTCGGACAGATGAAGAACAAGGCACCTGGACTTAAAAAAAAATTATGTCTTGTTTATAGGTATTCGGCTGAAGATGGTGAGTTATAACTCTGAAAACTCCTATAAACGTGTTGAATTGCTCCGCGTACATAGGTCGCCCATAAACGCTTTGCGTACACGAGTTGATTAAACTCCTAAACACATGTTGACTTGCTCCGCGTACATAGGTCTCCCATAAACGCTATGCGTACAAGGGTTGATTAAACTCCTATAAACATGTTGACTTGCTCCGCGTACATAGGTCGCCCATAAACGCTCTGCGTACAAGGGTTGATTAAACTCCTATAAACGTGTTGACTTACTCCGCATACATAGGTCGCCCATAAACGATCTGCGTACAAGAGTTGATTAAACTCCTATAAACATGTTGACTTGCTCCGCATACACAGGTCGCCCATAAACGCTTAGTGTACAATGGTTGATTAAACTCCTATAAACGTGTTGAGTTGCTCTGCGTACATAGGTCGCCCACAAACGCTTTGTGTACAAGGGTTGATTAAAATCCTATAAACGTGTTAACTTGCTCCGCATACATAGGTCGCCCATAAACGCTCCGCGTACAATGGTTGATTAAATTCCTATAAACGTGTTTACTTGCTCCGCGTACATAGGTCGCCCATAAACGCTCTGCATACAAGGGTTGATTAAACTCCTATAAACGTGTTGACTTGCTCCGCGTACATAGGTCGCCCATAAACGCTCCGCATACAAGGGTTGATTAAAATCCTATAAATGTGTTGAATTGCTACGTGTACATAGGTCACCAATAAACGTGTTGACTTATTCACTGTACATGGGTTGAACAAACACTTATAAATGTGTCCACTCATTCTGTGCACACAGGCCGGATAATCAATTATGAAAATGATGAAACATCTAGGCCTAAGCACACCAAAATAAACTTGGGGCCCATGGGTATCAAAGTCATTCGTGACCAACTGCCAAAGGCTTATAAAGAATTGAGAGCAATTCTCTGACAAAAGGACACCCAAGTCAATATCGTAATCGGCACCTAAGACTATAAGAGTTATGGACTCTCTAAAGTGTCAGAGCTATATATCCAGGGTTTTTTAATAGATAGCCGAGTAATGAGCTATCCAAGAAGCCTTAGAAATCAAACTAAGAAAATCAAAATGGCAAAATAATACTTGACACTTTATAATTAGACACCTTAAGTTATTCTAACTTAGAACCCGAGGGGCTGGATATACGCACTGGATTATTTTGCAAAGGAATTAAAATGACGATAAACAGAAACGACATTAAGAAAAGCCACAAAAGGGCCAAGTATTGTGCATTACAAGGCCCGAAGGCCGAAAAGTCATACGAAAAAGGGGGGACAACACCACACTCCGTTACAAAAACAAAAAATTCATCAAAAGCATATCCAAAAGGATGTCTAATCAAAACAAGGAGAAATTTCAAAATCAATCAGCGGCCAAGGTCCCATTCACGCCAGCGTCATCTGGGTTCTTATCCCCGTCATTATTGACAGGAGTAGAAGATTTCTCTGGGTTCTCATCCATTTCTACAAGGAGGCCATCCTGCACAACCTTGAAGTAATCCACCTCGGATAGATCCAGCCCAGGATGGAGGCATAAAAGTTGGTCTTTGGCCCTGTCGAAAGCCTCGTCACCAGCAGATAGAACTTTAATCTGAGCCTTCTTAAGGGACTCAGTAAGCTCGGTATTGGAAGCCAATAGTTCTTGATGAAAAGCCTTGATTTGCTTCAACTCCTCGGTAACCTTTGATAAAGCCAGTTTATGCTCAGATTCAAGGGCATCCTTGTTTTTCCTCTCATCGGCTAGTTCTTTTTCCGAGCTAGAAAGGTTATCTAATTGAGTCCAATGAGCTTCTTGTAGCCGGGTAATCTCTTATTTCAGTTTCAGCTCTGCATTCTCAAAATCATTGCTGGATTCAAACAACCCGCGAGTAAGGACGACACACCTCATAAGATAGGAGCTTATATTCTAGGTGATCTTCTGCCTACCAATGGATTTCGCTTTGTTAACGTCCTCGGTGGCATTAAAATGGTCATACATAAATTTAAGTTCATCAAAACCGTTGGACCAAAATTTAAACTCCCCTGACGCAGAAGTACCCTGTGAAACCTCTTCTTGAGTCTGAGGAGCATTGGGTTGAATGTCACTGAGCCTTAGTATTTGTACTCCTTATTTGCTTTGGTTAACGGACTTCTAACTCGCTCGGGTCCGACTTCAGCAATATAGAGTTCCCGGCTCCCTTCCGGGCAGCTCGAGCTTCCTGCATTAATTTCTTTTGTTCAGCTACGGATAAGCTCGTCATCGTATCTACAAACACATATATGAACGTTAGGAAAAAGAGTAATTGGGAATGATGAAAATAAGTATAAACAGTTACCCATAAAGGCGAGTAGTTGTTCGTCGCTTAGAGATAACAATTCTTTGACCTTCATCATACGGAAGGAGTCGAGAACTATTAGACACTGGGTTTCCAGGTCACTTAACTTATCAAAGCTGAAGCCAGTGATCGACAGTGGACTTTCAACCCAATAAAAAGGGAAGTGAGGCTGGCCGTCTAAAGCATATAATACTTGTGGACACCTCGGCCCACTCTTTACCCTTAAGAATCGATTCTTATAATTCTTATAGTTGGAGGTGTATGCCTGGAGAAAACTCCGGCCAGGAATCCCGCTGATTTGTACCCAACTACAGTTATCAACACCCTTAACCTCGAAGAAAGAGAAAAATAGGCCAATGGTGGGGGTGATGTTTAAAACCTCACAAACTCTTTCAAAGGCCTTTATAAAACCCCAACTATTGGGGCGAAGTTGAGAAGGGGCTATGTTCACGGTTTGTAAAACATCCACTTCAAAATCGGAAAGGGGTATCTGGATGTTAAAGTCGTCTAAAACCCCAACATAAAAATAGAAAAAATCTTCCTTGACACCTTTAGGACGGAGTATACAAACTCGTTCTCCGGGAATACATGATTCAAATACAACATCATCCTCGGACCCTATTGAAGATGTTTGCTTTTTGGATCGAAGTTTTACGATTTCTATATCATCAAAGATGCTATTCTTATATTTCATGACTTCGAGAATGAAGGGAGCAACGGTCGTCATCGAAGTCTCTACATAACTTGAGGAAGATGAGTCAGGGTCAAAGTCACTTTTAGAAGTGAGAATATCACCATAAACTTTATTTATAACCCGTCTATACTCTTCTGGTCCTAAAGCCTCTTCCATTTCCCGCATGCATTGCTCCCACAACTCTTTTCTCTCCACGACACTCATATGAATGACATTACCACTACCTTCATCGCCCCGTTCCCTAAAGACAATCATTCTTTCTAAAAAGCGAGTAGAAGAATAAGATAAATCAAGAAGGGTAAGGAAATGCATGTTAGTAACGAGAAGCTGGAAATTGAAATAGGAGTTTAATCGTTAAAGAAGATTATGCAAAGCCGAAATAAGAAGAGGGAGAGAGGAAAGAAAGGCTTTTAAAGGACTCAACACCCAAGGATAGCTAGGGAGTGGCCATTAACAGTTATCATTACACTAGAGAAAATGAAATGTGTAACGCCCCGATTTTGATTATTCCATTATTCTTGAGTCTTTTATTTTAATTGGGTGATAAATTATTTTATTTGTTAAATTGGTGTGTTAAATGTTATTTTACCGTTTTCGAGAGTTTTCGGGGAAATTAGAATGGAGGGTATTTTAGACTTTTCTCAATTAATCATAAGTTAGAAACTTTGTGGAATTAGAATTATGTGAGAAAAATGAATTAATTGATTTAGTGGAAAATGAGAGAAAAGAAATAGAAAAGAAAGAAAATAGATAGAAAAGAGAAATAGAGAGAAATAGAGAAAGATGGAAAGAAAAAGAAGAGAAAGAAAGAGGAAGAGGGAAAAAGAGAAGAAAAGAGGAAAAAGAGTGGAAATCATCAAGAACAAGAGCTAGATCATTTGGAATCCGGGTAAGGGTGTGAAATATTGTTATCCTAACTTTGTGTATGATTATGTATGTGTTTTGTGTGGATGTTTTGGTTGGTTTTCCATATGTTTCCGTTTATGCCGTATTTGACGAAATCGATAGAAACCGATGTTTTTACGGTCGAAAAGTCGTATAAATACATGTGTTGGTTGGTTATATGTATGTGAGCTGCTGTTTGAAGTTTCATGAAGTTTGGTTATGTTTTGGTTAGTTTTCGTTATGTTTCCGTTGTTTTTTCCGTTTAGGTCGAATTGTAGGAAATCGATAGAAATCGATGTTTTCACAGATGAATTTCGAAATAAATTGCGTAGATTAGTCGTATGAGGTTAGGCCGAGATTATAGAAACTTGTTTGGTTGAAATCGGTTGAGTTTCGTAACTTTCGACATTTTGGATATTAGAGGGTTTGAGTTTTCGGGTGAAAATCGAACGTCGTAGAATTATCGTTTTATGGTCCTAAAACGTTGATATATATTTGGTAAGGATTACTGTGTATTTGTTTCGTATCATAGAATTGAATCGGTCGGGTTTCCGGAGGGTTTTGTGTTTGGGCAGCAGCTATTTTTTCTGGTTTTTAACAGGTGCAATCGATTGCAGCAGGATGCAAATCGATTGCACATATGTAAAGGGCGAAAAATTGCAAGTCTGGGACTGTGCAATCGATTGCATCAGGAGTGCAATCGATTGCACTCTGCTAGTTTTCCGAAAAATGTTTTCTTTAAAAGTCCGTAACTTTTTCGTCGTTTATCCGATTGAGCTGTTCTTTATATCAAACTGAAGCTAAAAATATGTTCTATTTGAGGGTGATGAAAAATATTATTTTTAGCCGACTTTTACGGTGAACCGTAAATTGAATTGTTTGGATAATTGTGTATGTTGTTATACAATTGATGTGAATGTATGTGGATTATATGTGATGAATGCATGACTATATTGTGAAATATGTGTGCATTGCATGAGTGTATGTGGTCATTTTGTATGAGAAACATCATGACATGCATTCATGTGTCGCGATTCGTGGAGAACCGGGTGTAATATCGCGTCCCTGTTGGGTGTGAGTGATTGATTACACAAATGATCATTTGAGGATCCTCTGAACATTGCGTAGTCAATGGGTGTAATCGTTGCGATGAGTTACACTTGATTCCGTGGGAATCTTCAGAATGATTGTGTGCCCTTGTAGGGTTTGAGCAATTGGATTGTGTCTGCGTGAACAATCCAGAAACATCGGATGCCATGATGGTATGAGCGATGGGGAAATATCGTAGGCCCGGCAGTGAGGATATTTCCATTGAGTTCTTCAATTGAGCTCGGGTGATGAGTCGGTACCGCATGCATCTGTATAGAGTCGAGAGTCGGTCTCTATGAGTTGCATTGATCATCTTTGTATTTGTGCATTGATGAATAAACATTGATATATGTATGTTTATGGGAAATGATATAAAATGTATCTTATAATGATGCATTGTTGAATGAACAAGTATGTGTGTGTTCATGTGGAATGATGATAATGGTGAATGTATGCATAATGAATATGCTTGATGATAAATCTATATTGTGATATATGATGAGTTGTGGTGAGAATATGTGTTATATGTTTATGTTGTAGTACATAATTATATGCATTGTTATTATGATAATATTTCTCACCCTTCTGCTATTTTATGATGCTCTATGAGGCATTGCAGATTAGGTATCTGGCGGTCTTTTTGTGAAGCGTGTCTTCATTTTCCTTGTTGGTCGGTTGGCTCTGATATGTAGCACTGGGTAGCTAGGACATTTTGATCTTTTTGTGATACATTTGCATATGTATCTTGCTGATGAATTTGTGTATATAAACATGATGTTGCTTGTGATTCATACTGGATGATGTATATATATGTTGATGTATATATGTGGTTGTTATTCAATATTTTAGATGTTTCCGCTTTTATTCTAAATATTGAGATGTGGGTATAAGGACTGAGATCCTTTGTTGTTTGAAAGTTACCCCACTATTGCATATCTTTGTGAGCAGGTGTTGTATGTGTTTAATTTCAAGTATAATGTGACATACCTTTTTATGCCATGTTGTTTTAATTATACTCTGATCAAATTTTGTATACGTGCCTAATTGATTAATTGGGGGTATGGAAAGGGGTGTTACAAAAGGACATGACTCTCCAAGGAATTCATGACACGTAAGAACTTGAGAAGAAAATCCGACTTATAGCACGACATCAGTCAAATATATCCGGGTTCATGTTACTGCCGAGTATTATACCCTTATAAATGGATATAGTACTCGGGGGGCTTATGTACATGCCAAATATATTTTAAGCCGAGTTGTGTAGCCGGACAAGGTTAAGCATGAACTAGACTACGATAGCAAGAAAGGTCGAGCAATGCAGAGAGCTAGGCAAGTATCATCCATAACCCGCGTCGGTGAGGGAGCCCGACTCCCATCATCCGAACTCCTACGAGGCTGAGTACTGACCTCCATCAACCTGGTACTTACGCCAAAAATGAACTCAACTGGCACACCAACAATTGTATCGGTGGCGGCGCATCAATGCGGACGTTACCAGAGCTTCAAAGCCTACATTCATGAAGAGGAGTTACAACAATGATGGCCATGTAACGTTAGAAGGTCAAGAGACTTATCTTAATGGCATATCTTAATGGAAGACTATAAAAGGGGCTCCCACATGAGGGTTATGCAAGACACAATCATCTTGAGACAATATACAACACAAGTATAACTCTCAAATCCCCAAATATCCCTCACAATATAGACAACGTAGCTCTTCTTGTCCAAGACAAGGGGAATTAGCACTTTTGGTGTATCTAATCATTTTTGGCTAGAACACATTTAATTTGTTTTTAAATATAATAATGTCATTATTAAATTTATACACTATAAATATACATTGATTATTGTGTTTTGATAGCTCATTGCCATGGTTGTTCTAAGGAGAGAAAAAATAAGAAGAGCAGAAGAAATGAGATTGAAAAGAAATAGAGATGAAATAGAGATAGGTTGAAAATTTTTGTTTAGAAACAATCATAAGAGATTAAATGTGTTTCATTTTAATAACTATTACTATAGACATTAATATTATAATATATATTTGCATCATAAACTGTGTGCTATCTGATACACTTATTTACTTATTCAAAAAATATTTAAGTCATTAATTATTCTATTGAAAAGTCACAATCACTTTTGAAACAAACTGACACAATAGTAAAAAGCACCGCTAAAAAAAGCTATGACGCTGCACAATGGTAGTAGATATTAAATGCAACAAAATCTACAGGATACTTGGACAAAATCTACAGGATACTTGGACAAATCAGGTGGCGTGGTAGCAGATCATATAACTTAGTATGAATTATAAACCACATGGTCAAACACTCCCCCTGCTATTCTCATTTGTATACCACAAGCTTAAATCAAACCTTAGTATGAATTATAAACCACCAAGAGTCTTAGATTTTTTTAACTTGTATACATTTTCGAAACTCAACAATATCATCACCATCTCTGTCATTAGCTGAACTGAAAATAGAGAAATCTTGTCATAATTTATAAATAAATGATATATAATTGGAAATAACATCAGTCTAATACAATAGCCGAGAATCTATTTTATTTTACAATAACAAACAACAAAGAGCTTTTTCAACTGAAAATAGAGATATTTATTCCTAATCACAAATAATTAATATCATTAGAAAGCATGTCAGTCAAATAAAATAATAGCCAAGAATCTTATTTATTAGATAACAAACACGGAGGAGTTTTTTTTTAGATATCATTTAGACAATAAAACCTCTTTCTTGAAAGACAAAAAAGGGATACAAAAGGTGGCAAGAACACTCAATTGTATGAATTATGTGACTGATAAAGAAATTGCACTATCCAGTTAATACTTTCCCATAATATATGTGCTAATGTTAATATTTAAATGTGAGCAATGTTCAGAGACAATCTCATTTGAGTAGGACAATCTCATTTAAGGTACCAAATAATTAAATGTACAATCCATAGTTTTTTATTTTAATTCTTTATACTACATTAATAAATAAATATGAGAAACATGTTAAAACACACCTCCAAACAAATAGAAAGTAATTTGAAAAAGATCATTATATGCATACCCAGAAATATGATAAAACTTTTTTTCTTATCTAGCAGCATTTGAAAAAGATCATTTCAGAAATCATGTCCATGCGCCAAGTCAAGGATGAATATCTCATTAATAGGGCCAGGGAGAAAAATTTAGTATTACTAAAATTTACATCAGATACCAAAATTTACTAACATTACATATCTTCATTTCAAATACTATATTTCTAAATACAGGTTATGTAACGAATTTGAGGTTATCACAAATTCAGGATGTAGGCTAAATTGAAGTTGGTCCAACCATATCAGACACTTGATCCAACCTTATATGATAACATGAAGTTTTTTCAAGTAAACTCCAATAGATCCTTGAAATGGATAAACCTTGAAGTGGTTTCTAGAAATTTGGTCACATTCGGCATGCACCCACACTTTACATCCATCACAACGCACCTGATTCCAAGGGAACACCCCAAAAGATCAAAAGAAATTAATACTACAATTCAACAGTCTAACAAAAAAAATTGCCTTAATTAGTTAATGGAATTTAGCTAACTCATCCAGCTTTCACTATCTGAATGATTCCAAGCCTCTTGCATATGCCGCAATAATGTTTTGATTTCGTTAACTGCCAAAACTAAATGACTTCAAAGACTTTAAAATATGAAATTTTCAAAACAAATACAAATTTTTCTTAATTGCAAAGAACATATGACTTCAAAGGCTACCAAATACAGAGTTTCAACACAGACACAAAGCTTCAATCATAATGTCTCCACTTGAGTCCACCTATTAGAAAATAACACATATGTCAGGATAAACACATATCTCATAATTGGATACAATATTTTCACATGAATGAGGTGATCATGATTGTCTGTTTCTTTATAAGAGAGTTTTATAGTTGGAAAACAAGTTGGAAAATAACAATAGAAGGTATTGTTGATTCTTAACACCAACAATCCTATAAGCACAAAACTCAGTTCATTAAATATTGTAATAAACAATTTCCTTGTTGATTACTTACAGGTTTAAAAAAATCAACATGATCAACTTCCAAGAAATGAGGTGCTACACCGGCAAACACATAACTCGTTGAAAGATCAATATAAATTTGTATTGGATCATTATACAAACTTGCATTTCCAATTATTATATTGTTAGCCGTAACAACATCTGCATGATATATCACAAAATTTGCCATACAGTTAGGTTAGCATCATTATTTTGAAGATCATACCACATGAAACCAATAGACATCATATTCATCTACTTCTGACTTGGAGATCCATCGGTGATCACCGTACTCATCACCTTGATGGAGAAAAACCTAAATCTATCAAAGTTAGATAACGATATGGAAATCCATGCATGCTTCTCTATCAACTTATCCAGCCTCAAAGAGCAGTCATTCTGTTCCATCTCTATTCGTTTTACCTAGAACAAAATAGAATGACGATATTGTTCTTTAACACACAAGTAGAGTATAAAGTATTGACAATGGAAGTTAAACTATTACCTCATTTTCCAAAGTATTCCTTTCAAGATTATTCTCACTAAGTTTATCTCCAAGCTTTTTCTGCTATTTCATTATTCCACTAATTTCCTTGTCACATTGCTTCATTTTCTGACGAACTGCATTCAGCTCTGACTGAAATTCATCAAGATTATTCTTTACAGCAGCAACCTACATCTTGGAGGTTTAAGGATATAATTATTTCTTTAGCAAAATCGATCGAATCAAAATAATTATCTATGCTTACAGTGGAGTTTTGTTCTTCAACTTCTGAGGAAGCTTGCTCCAGGATAACAACTTCTTTTTCCATTACAAGCCTTTCCTTATCACTATCATGTTCCTAAACTAGTTACTGATAAATAAATTATAACCTAAACCTTTTAGATTTAATAAAGCTGATATAATTTTGTAAATTTTGGAAGAAAAATTTATAAGGTTGCTAAGATAAGAACGATTTAATAATATTCACAAAACTGAAAGAAATGTGGGTAAGATTGCAGTCATTTAGGCATTTAAACAAACATTTTATATACAACAAGTAGGTTCAAAACTGAATAGGTCAAGTCTGAACCCAAGTCTTACAAAAGTCTTACCAAAAGAAACATCATTTACTTCTACCCCTATCAAATGTATTCTGAACCTAAGTTTTACAAAAAAAGAAGAGGTAAAACAACAACAGTAAGAGTATAAGCAATACACAAAACATGAAAAACAAAAGGACCCGTGTAGTTGGGGAAATAAAAGAAGAAAAACCTTGATATAGTAAATAAGAAAGGGAAAGGGAAGAGGAAATTTACAGATGCTGAAGATGGTATGGTTGAGACGGGTGAAGCTATGTTGCAGCACAACCTTCTCTCAAACTATTTGATTCTCATGTCAGTAAAGGATATTGCAACCAGTTTTCAACTCCGACTGGACAACAACTTATCATGCGACCTCAAACATGTAAACAATACTATAAAAAATGTGATAAAACAATAATTTTGATTACATTCTCAATCAATGGCTTCTGGAATTCCAATCTTAGCGAATTTTCGTGCATATCCATAAACCTGAAAATGAAATGTAATGTATAGTTTTTAGTTGTGATGATGATATGAGCTAGAAGCAACACAAGAAGATAGAACAAAAAACCTCAAAATCAAAAGGTTAAAGGCAGATCTATACAAATCTATACAAAACCAAAAAATTTGCAAATATGGATTTGTTTTTTGGAAGAGGAAGATCTATATAATAGGGCTTCGAAAGCGATATTGTTGATAACAAATATGGATTTCTTTTTCAGAAGATCATCATTACGATATGTAAAAGAGGAAGAAGGAAGAATAAGAGGAAGATTTATACAATAGGGCTCCTATTTGTTTTATCCTCTTGAACAACAATATAAATGAAACTTTATAACAGTTAAGATGCACAAAAGCATGAACAAACTTGGATTAACAATAAGATTTCTTAATACAAAAAGTTTTAACAATTACAAGACATAAATTTGCAGAAGTCTAACAACAAAATTTCTCATAGATAGCTTCAAACTTTTCTCTCCAGATTTTAGAAGAATTAGCCTCTGAACTTATGATAACTCCCTGCTGGACCAGTAGTTCTGAAATAACTCGTCCATAAGGAATGAAAAAATTCTTTCCCTTGTGAAAGAAAGAGAGAGTCCTCTTCAAATAGTCAAACATAACTTTTGGAAGATCAATCTGCAAGTCCGAATCGAGAAGTAGTAGCATATCCTTTTCAACAGGGTCCACAAGGTCTAGATCCTAATCCTTAGGAAGCAAGACCATGTTCTTTCCCTTTTTAAGGTTTCTTCGATCATTTCCTTTCCCCCGTTAGGATAAATAACGTTTGGTGGAGACTTTGTTTTTTCCGCCGGTTGTTTTTCGCGTTGTGACAGCTCTTTTCTTCGATATCTGCAGCAACTACATTTAAATAATGATACTCATATTTCCATGAGTCCATACATGTTGGTCTAGACAAGCTTTCCTTTGTCTTATGCCTTAATCTGACAGTAGTACCATGATTTATTCCAGAGTATTAGTCTAGGATGAGTCATGATATGAACAAGATCTAGTTCTTATCAGAATCATTAATTTCATTGTCTTGGATTAAATCTTTTGACTTTGAAATATTTGACAACCATAGAACTAGATAATGTTAGCTATCATAGATTGGAATAAAACAAATTAAAGAATTGTGATATAATTGCTGGCAGAACACGAAGATGAATTGAAGGTTTCTCATAGAATTGTCCTTTAACACAAATTCCATGATGACCCTCAATCAAGGAGAAATAGATTCAATAAAGATATCACCTTAAAGAACGGACTCCTTATTATCAAATATTGAAGCAAGATAAATTTGGCATAATCTCTTTATCTTTAATACTTGATTTTTATTCTAGGATTCTGATGCTTCTTCCGAAGCAGTAATGACTGGCAGATCCAGATTACTCTTTCTTCTAAATCTTGCACTAATGTCAGCTTCAAATGAATATGTAGTGAAGACCTCTGAAATTAGGTTCTAGTAGTGTTTCTTCTTGTTCTTGGATTTGGGAAATCAGTTGAAATATGAATATCTCAGAAGCATCTGAAGTTATTCTTCTAACAACAGATGTCACGTTCCATTCAGCCAGTTAAAGAAATCTTCTGATTAGGAAGGTTAATTCCTTATCATCAGGCATTCCATAGGAAGTATCCTTCAACAGGCTTTAGGAAAGATGATCTGTTAGATAGCTTTTCATCATCTAATTCCATTTATTTTCTTTGGAGATTGCAAGATAAACCTCCAAGGCCCAGTAAACTCAAGTAGTATTACTTCTTGAATAACTGTGACCTCGGGTTGGAATTAAAAATAAAATTTTAAGAATTTGCTTGAAAAATTATATGAAGTGTAATTGGACAAGCTTCATAACTATTCCCACAAATTTGAGCACAAGGAATCAAAGATAGTCCGAGCATTAGACGTGCCAATGATATTGATATACTCAGAATCAAGATAGAGCACCTACTAGAATGCATTTACCTCTCAAGATATTTTCAATAAGCTTCTTCTGAGCTGGTGAGAGAGACTTTTAAACTTTGATCGTTCCTACACCGTCAAATTCTATAGCAATACCTTTTTCAAGGGTATTCTACAGATCTTCACAAAACACTTTTTCAAGTCCAATGAATTAAAAATATATTTAACTTTTCCATCATTTAAACTCAGCGGAATCACCCTTTGAATATGGCAGGAAAAAAATGTAATATTTTTCAAGCGGCACTTCATTCCTTCTTGAAGGAAAGTCTTTAACAGACATACTTTTCTCATTGGATCATTATCTGCACAACTGTTAGGTGTTATGTACAGAAAAGTACACAAGAAGGGGAGTTGAATTGTGTTTTCCGTTTTCTTAATTTGCGTCCGATCAGAGTTCAGAATCTAAATTGATGTTCAGATTCTAGTTATACTTAGCAGCGGAATGTTAATAGAAGCAAATAAATAATAGCAGAAGGCACAAAGATTTATATTGCTTCCTCCCAAATGAGAGTAGTTCAGTCCCCTTGCTTCACAAGAGATTTTCACTAAAATTAAATCATGATTACAATCGCTTATGCATTCTGCATAAGACTTTTATAATGCTCAGACCCTAAGTCTGAGACTTGTTGCTTAAACCCCTAAGGCTCAAGACTTTCTTGCTCAAGTCCTACAGACTCAATACTTCCTTGCTTAGACCCTTAGCCTAAGACTTTCTTGCTCAGGTCCCTCATACCCGAGACTTCCTGCTCAAGCCCCTCAGGCCCAAGACTTCTTGCTCAGACCCACGGTCCAAGACTTCCCTGCTCAGGTTCCACGAACCCAAGACTTCCTGATTAAACCCCTAGGTTCGAGACTTCTGCTCACACCCTCGATCTGAGACTTCCTTGCTGAGGTTCCACGAATCCAAGACTTCCTGCTTAATCAATCCACTTTATTAATTCTTTAATTTCTCTAGCACATAGCAAGAGACTTACATGGCTCAAGCATCTTGGTGAATGACTTGGTTGCTCAATCAATCTACTTGATTAAGACTTTCAATGCTCTAGCACGTTGGAGGAGACTTACATGGCTCAAGCATCTTGGAGAGAGACTTAATCTAAACTGGTAAACAACATGTTCAGCAGAATAGAGAACAAGGTGTAATTGATACAAATATCAGAGATACAGGGAAATCACCATAACAAAGACCTAAAGCTCTTAAGATTTCTAAGATATTCAACGTTTAAGAAATCTTAAGGCTTTTACAATTACAATCTACAACAAAAATTATGCATACTCAATTGAGTTGATAATTGTTGATCTTGTTACTCCTCCACCAGGTTGATCCTTGTTAAAGATTCATTTTAAACCTTCAACTACTTTTATAGCATTTGCAAAAGACTAGCCGTTGGAGAGATAACTTGATCAAATGTCTTTGCTTTCTCCATAGTACAAGAGCGTTAGAGATACATACACCAAAAGATCTTGATCCATTGTGTAACGTGTTTAACCACTGAGTCTTAAAAGAGATCATGTACTATAGAGTCATTGAGAGTTGATATCTGTAAAGCATAACAACTTTTCTTGAGCCTTGTCAACTAAGACTCTAGCTGACAAACTGATTTGATAATGCAACTTACTTTCTGCAGTACGGATAGCTTAAGCTTTATCACTAAGTCTGAATGATTACCATAATCCACTTTACATTCACTAAATGTAGAGACAATTATGTTGCTTCTTCTGATGCTGAGACCTTTAGCTTCAGAGTCTATGCCAAACATCACTTAGAGAGTATTCTTTAGATTTTGTACCACCAAAAGCTAGCAATTCAGCTTCTCTCAAGTGTGCCCTTGTATATCAGATTCTGAATATATATGTATAAGTATTAGAACTTGCATACATGAAACACACATCAAATATAACCATTGTTCTTTTAATACTTTGTTATCATCAAAACACAAGGAATATATGTCATGAACAAATCTTGTTCTAACAGTCATGATATCCATCTTAATGATATGTGTAACGCCCTGATTCCAATAATTCCCATTTTGTTGAGTCTTTTATTTAACTTGAGTGATAAATTATTTTATTTGTGGAATTGGTATGTTAATATGCTATGTTGATGTGTTATGATATTTGACCGTTTTGAGAGTTTTCGAGGAAATTATAATGGAGGGTATTTTAGACATTTCTCAAATTATTGGTAAGTTAGAAATTTAGTAAAAAATTGTTGGAAAGATGATTAAGTGTAGAATTTTGTGAGAAAGTGAATTAATT
Source organism: Lathyrus tuberosus (assembly GCA_022829125.1). Lineage (NCBI taxonomy): Eukaryota > Viridiplantae > Streptophyta > Magnoliopsida > Fabales > Fabaceae > Lathyrus > Lathyrus tuberosus. Next base: position 9,003,565 of record JALAZF010000006.1, on the reverse strand, counting down.
GTATTTGAGTGGAAAATAGAAAAAAAGAAAGAAAAAGAGAATAAAAATAGAAAGAAAAAGGATAGAAAGAAAGAAGAGGAAGAGAAGAGAAGAGGAAAAGAGGAAAAACTAGAGAATCATCAAGAACGATCATTTAGCGAGTTTGGAATCCGGGTAAGGGTGTGAAATTTTATTATCTTATCAATGTGTATCGTTATGTATGATTGTATTGTGTTTGTGGTGGGTTTTTATGAGTTTTTGGTATAAACCCATATTTGGTTAAATGGTTTGGAAATCGATTAATTGTGGTTGAAATGATGTTGTTAGTGTCTATAATTGTTGGTATAAGATAGATACTTGTTATGGGACATTGTATTGGTGATTTTCTGGTGTGTAGGTGAGATTTGGGATGTTTTGGATTGGAACCCGTAAGCAAAAATTATGCAGAAAATTTTTCTGGTTTTTCCAGGTCATACGCGTATGGGGCATGTTCATACGCGTATGAACCTTGGCAATACGCGTATGGTGGGCGAGCCATGGGCCAATACGCGTATGGGTTGCTTGTTTTCTCGGCCATCTGCCCATTTGCGTATGATACGCGTAGCATTTCAGGGCAATACGCGTACGGGCTTGGGCATTACGCGTACGGACTTTTACACGTGAACTTTGGGAAAAATGAGCTTCTGCTCATATGCGTATGGCATGTGGTGGTACGCGTATGGGCAGGAGAAGTGTAAAAATGTGATTTTTCAAAATGTGTTTTTCGTTTTCGTCCGTAACTTTTGTTCCGTTTGGCCGATTTTTACATTCTTGGTATCGTTGTGAAGCTATTGAGCTGTACTATATGGTTATGATGAATTTGAAATTGTTACCCGATTAAATAAGTCGGAAAAGTCGGGAATAGTGTTATTTAGCGACTTTTACCATTTTGACTGTGTGTTTAAATGTGAATCATACAATAGTGCATTGATGTGAATGTATATAGATTGTATGTGATTGTATGAGATGAATGCATGAATATATTGTGAATATGTATGCATTTCAAGAATGTCTTGAGTCATTTTGCATGTGAAGCATAATGAAGTACATTCTTGTGTTGAGCGGTTCTAATGAGAATCCGTTGTATCGTCGTGTGCCTATGTGAGGTGTGAGCGATGATTACAAACGATTGTGTGCCTAGGTGAGGTGTGAGCAATCGGATTGTGTGCCTAGGTGAGGTGTGAGCAATCGGATCGTGTGCCCGCGTGTGGGGTGTGAGCGATCGGGTCGTGTGCCCGTGTGGGGTGTGAGCGATCCATAAACATTGTGTGCCCATGTGGGGTGTGAGCAATGGGTGAACATCGTAGGCCCGACGGGGAGTTACATTGGTAACGAGCGATGGTTCCAGTAGAGTTCCTGAGTGTACTAATGATGATTGAGTCGGTACCGCATTGCATTTGCATAGAGTTGTGAGTCGGTCTCTATGATTTGCATTTATCATCTTTGTATTTGTGCATTGATGAATAAACATGAATGTGTATGTTTATGTGGAATGATTGAGAATTGCGAAAGTATGTAAGATGAATATGCTTGGTTGTATATATATACATTGTGATGTATATGGGTGAGTTTTGATGAATTGTGGTGAGAATGTGGAATATGTGTATTTTTATGTTAAGATATATATAATCATATGCATTGTTATTATGATAATATTTCTCACCCTTCTACTGTTTTATGATGTTCTATGAGGCATTGTAGAGTAGGTATGCTGGAGGTCTTTCTGTGAAGCGTGTCTTCATTCTTTTGGTCGGTTGGCTCTGATATGTAGCACCGGGTAGCTAGGATGATTATGATTCTTTTGTGATACATTTGTATATGTATCTTGCTGATGAATGTTTATGTAAGCATGAATTATGTTGATGGATGATACTCGATGACGCATGTATATATATGTATATATGTTTGATGTTATTCAATGTTTAGATTTTCCGCTTTTATTCTAAATATTGAGATGTGGGTGTAAGGACAAAGTTCCTCTGTTGCAAAGTTACCCCACTGTTGCATATCAATGTTGAGCAGGTGTTGTATGTTTTATTTTAATGTATAATGTGACGTACCTCTTTTTATACCATGTTTATAATTATACTCTGAAGAAATTTTTATTATGTGCCTAAATGATTAATTGTGATTATTTGGGGGTATAGAAAGGGGGTGTTACATTAAGTGGTATCAGAGCGAGAGTTGAGTCAGTTGTGTCTGTCTTGTTGTTGTGTTGGTTGAACTGTCGTTTAACTTTGTTGTCATTTTTGGGAATAATCAGAATATGGCTGGTAGGAACGACAATGCGATGGTTGCTGCTTTGGAAGCAATGGCTAGGGCGGTGCAAGGTGCGCCGAATGTGAATGCTAATGACGAGTTCAGGAAGAATCAACCACCAGTCTTCAAAGGAAGATTTGATCCCGATGGTGCTCAACTTTGGTTGAAAGGGATTGAAAGGATCTTCAGAGTCATGGACTGTGTAGAGGAGAATAAGGTGAGGCTTGGGTCTCACATGCTGAAGGAAGAAGCCGACGATTGGTGGGTCGGTATACGTCAAATTCTTGAGGTGGATGATGAAGAGGTAACTTGGGATTTATTTCGTACTGAGTTCTTAAGGAAGTATTACCCTGAAAGTGTGAAAGGGAAGAAAGAGATGGAGTTCCTTGAATTGAAACAAGGTAGTATGTCTGTGGTGGACTATACTTCTAAATTTGTAGAGTTGGTTCAATCCCATCCTCATTATGCTGCGATTACTGCTGAGTTCTCAAAGTGTATTAAATATGAGAATGGTTTACGTCCTGAGATTAAGCAAGCTGTGGGATATCAAAGGATAAAAAGGTTTTCAGATTTGATGGAATGTTGTAGAATCTTCGAGGAAGATAGTAAGGCTGGTTCTACACATTACAAAAGTTTGAATGAGAGGAAGGGAAAGCAACAAGCTAGAAGTGGACCTTATGTGACACCCGTTGACAAGGGCAAGCATAAGGGAAACTTTGATAGGAGATCTGGAGAAGGAGGTTCCGGTTCTATTAGGTGTTACAAGTGTGGTGAAATGGGTCATAAATCATTTGAGTTTGGGAAGCCAGTGGTGAAATGTTCTAACTGTGGAGGTCTTGGGCATGTTGCTACAGATTGTAGAAGGAATATGGTGAAGTGCTATAATTATGGAGAAGTTGGTCACATTAGTACTAAGTGTACTAAGCCGAAACAAGCTCAAGCGGGCGGAAAGGTGTTTGCATTGGCGGGGACTCAAACTACTAATGCAGACCGTTTGATTAAAGGTACATGCTTTATTAATAGTACACCTTTAGTTGCCATTATTGATACGGGAGCGACTCATTCGTTTATTTCGTCTGAGTGCGCGAAGCGTTTGAATCTTGTGTTGTCTCTGATGGATGGTAAGATGGTTATTGATACTCCAGCAATGGGGTCAGTGACTACTTCTTTGGTTTGTTTGAGTTGTCCTTTAACCATTTATGGTAAAGACTTTGAGATGGACTTAGTGTGTTTGCCGTTGGAAGGATTGGATGTGGTCTTAGGTATGAATTGGTTGCAATTTAACCGAGTTCATATAGATTGGTATCATAAGTTAGTGAGGTTTCCTTCTTTGGAAGAGGACGAAGACTCGAGTTTCCTATCCACTAAAGAGTTGAAGAAACTTTTAGCGGACGAAGCTCAATTGTTCGGTTTGTTTGCATCTTTAACTGTGGATAGTCAAGTGTCACTTGATGTGTTTCCTGTTGTGTGTGATTTTCCTGAAGTGTTTCCTGATGATATTAAAGATGTACCGTCGGAAAGAGAAGTTGAGTTTTCTATTGATCTAGTTCCGGGTACTAGACCGATTTCGATGGCACCGTATCGTATGTCGGCATCGGAGTTGATAGAATTGAAGAAGCAATTGAATGACTTGTTAGATAAGAGATTTGTAAGACCAAGTGTTTCTCCTTGGGGTGCTCCGGTATTGTTGGTAAAGAAGAAGGATGGAAGTATGCGGTTGTGCATTGATTATCGACAATTGAACAAGGTGACAATTAAGAACAAGTATCCGCTTCCAAGGATCGATGATTTGTTGGACCAATTGGTTGGTGCGCGTGTTTTTAGCAAGATTGATTTGAGATCGGGATACCACCAGATTCGCGTGAAAGGAGAAGATATTCAAAAGACGGCCTTTAGGACACGGTATGGTCATTACGAATATTCCGTGATGCCATTCGGGGTTTCTAATGCGCCGGGTGTGTTTATGGAATACATGAATCGTATTTTTCATGAACAGTTGGATCGTTTTGTGGTTGTGTTCATCGACGATATTTTGATTTAATCTAAGTCTCAAGAGGAGCATGAAGAGCATTTGAGAATTGTGTTGCAAATTTTGAAAGAGAAACAATTGTATGCTAAGTTGTCGAAATGTGAGTTTTGGTTATCGGAAGTAAGTTTTCTTGGACATGTTATTTCCGGTAATGGTATTAGTGTTGATCCATCCAAGATTGATGCGGTGATGCAATGGGAGGCTTCTAGATCGGTTACGGAGATTCGAAGCTTTTTAGGCTTGGCGGGTTATTATCGGAGGTTTATTGAAGGATTTTCGAAGTTGGCACTTCCGTTAACGCAATTGACTTGTAAAGGAAAGGCTTTCAATTGGGATATTCATTGTGAGGAGAGTTTCAATGAGCTAAAGAGAAGGTTGACAATGTCTCCGATCTTGATTTTACCGAATCCTAATGAACCATTTGTTGTGTATTGTGATGCTTCATTGATTAGGTTAGGTGGTGTTTTGATGCAAGATGGAAAAGTTGTGGCATATGCTTCAAGACAATTGAGAGTGCATGAAAAGAATTATCCTACACATGACTTGGAGTTAGCGGCGATGGTGTTTGTTTTGAAAATATGGAGGCATTATCTTTATGGTGCGAGATTTGAAGTTTTTAGTGATCACAAAAGCTTGAAATATTTATTTGATAAAAAAGAATTGAACATGAGACAAAGAAGGTGGTTAGAGCTTTTGAAGGATTATGATTTTGGTTTGAATTACCATCCGGGTAAGGCAAACGTGGTGGACGATGCCTTGAGTCGGAGGTCGTTACATATGTCCGCATTGATGATGAGAGAATGGGAACTTTTGGAGAATTTTAGAGACTTGAGTTTGGTTTGTGAAATGACGCCGAGAAGTGTGAGACTTGGTATGCTACATGTTACGAATGATTTTCTTGCAACCGTATGTGAAAAGAAAAAGTTGGATTTGAAGTTCGTTGATTTGATGACGAATGAGAATGAGGATTTCAAGGTTGATAATTTTGGAGTTTTGAGATTCCGTGGTCGTATTTGTATTCCCGATGATGCGGAGTTGAAAAAGATGATATTAGAAGAAGGACACCGAAGTAGCTTAAGTATTCATCCAGGAGCGAATAAAATGTATCAAGATTTGAAGAAAATCTTTTGGTGGTCCGGATTAAAGAGGGATGTTGCTCAATTTGTGTATGCATGCTTAACTTGTCAAAAGTCGAAGGTGGAACATCAAAAGCCTAGTGGATTGATGCAACCGTTGGACATTCCGGAGTGGAAATGGGATAGTATATCGATGGATTTTGTTACGGGATTGCCGAATATGCAAAGAGGTTATAATGCTATTTGGGTAATTGTTGATAGGCTTACTAAATCTGCTCACTTCATTCCAATTGATATTAGTTATCCTTTGGAGAAGTTAGCCGAGATTTATATTCTTGTGGTTGTAAAGTTACATGGAATTCCTAAGAGTATTGTATCGGATAGAGATCCTAGATTCACATCGAGGTTTTGGGAGAGTTTACAAAATGCTTTGGGTACTAAGCTAAGATTGAGTTCGGCTTATCATCCGCAAACGGATGGTCAAACCGAAAGGACAATTCAATCGTTGGAGGATTTATTGCGTGCTTGTGTGCTCGAGCAAGGTGGTGCTTGGGATAGTTTTTTGGCATTGATTGAGTTCACCTACAATAACAGTTTTCATTCAAGTATAAGTATGGCACCATTTGAGGCTTTGTATGGTCGGAGATGTCGAACACCTTTGTGTTGGCATGAAACCGGCGAGAGGACGATAGTTGGACCGGAGATAGTACAACAAACGACGGAGAAAGTGAAGTTTATTCGGGAGAAGATGAAAGCTTCTCAAAGTAGACAAAAGAGCTATCATGACAAGAGAAGGAAAGATCTTGAATTCAAGAAGGCGACCATGTGTTTTTGAGAGTTACACCGGTTACGGGTGTGGGTCGTGCTTTGAAATCAAAGAAGTTGACTTCTCGTTTTATTGGTCCGTATCAGATTTTCGCACGAGTTGGTGTTGTGGCTTACCGTGTGGCGTTGCCTCCGAACCTTTCGAATTTGCATGATGTATTCCATGTTTCGCAACTTCGAAAGTATGTTCCGGATCCGTCACATGTTATTCCTATGGACGAGGTTGAAGTGAGAGATAACCTTACGGTGGAAACTATACCGATTAGGATTTTGGACCGTGAAGTTAAGAAGCTAAGAGGCAAAGATATTGCACTTGTGAGAGTAGCGTGGGGAGGCGCTGCGGAAGGCGATATGACTTGGGAACTAGAGAGTAGGATGCGAGAGTCGTATCCGGGGTTGTTTGATTCAGGTAATATTTTCGAGGACGAAAATTTCTAAAGTGGGGGAGAGTTGTAATGCCCCGATTCCAATTATTCCCATTTTGTTGAGTCTTTTATTTAAATTAAGTGATAAATTATTTTATTTGTGGAATTGGTATGTTAATATGCTATGTTGACGTGTTATGATATTTGACCGTTTTGAGAGTTTTCGGGGAAATTATAATGGAGGGTATTTTAGACATTTCTCAAATTATTGGAAAGTTAGAAATTTAGTAAAAAATTGTTGGAAAGATGATTAAGTGTAGAATTTTGTGAGAAAGTGAATTAATTGTATTTGAGTGGAAAATAGAAAAAAAGAAAGAAAAAGAGAATAGAAATAGAAAGAAAAAGGATAGAAAGAAAGAAGAGGAAGAGAAGAGAAGAGGAAAAGAGGAAAAACTAGAGAATCATCAAGAACGATCATTTAGCGAGTTTGGAATCCGAGTAAGGGTGTGAAATTTTATTATCTTATCAATGTGTATCGTTATGTATGATTGTATTGTGTTTGTGGTGGATTTTTCTGAGTTTTTGGTATAAACCCATATTTGGTTAAATGGTGTGGAAATCGATTAATTGTGGTTGAAATCATGTTGTTAGTGTCTATAATTGTTGGTATAAGATAGATACTTGTTATGGGACATTGTATTGGCGATTTTCTGGTGTGTAGGTGAGATTTGGGATGTTTTGGATTGGAACCCGTAAGCAAAAATTATGCAGAAAATTTTTCTGGTTTTTCCAGGTCATACGCGTATGGGGCATGTTCATACGCGTATGAACCTTGGCAATACGCGTATGGTGGGCGAGCCATGGGCCAATACGCGTATGGGTTGCTTGTTTTCTCGGCCATCTGCCCATTTGCGTATGATACGCGTAGCATTTCAGGGCAATACGCGTACGGGCTTGGGCATTACGCGTACGGACTTTTACACGTGAACTTTGGGAAAAATGTGCTTCTGCTCATACGCGTATGGCATGTGGTGGTACGCGTATGGGCAGGAGAAGTGTAAAAATGTGATTTTTCAAAATGTGTTTTTCGTTTTCGTCCGTAACTTTTGTTCCGTTTGGCCGATTTTTACATTCTTGGTATCGTTGTGAACCTATTGAGCTGTACTATATGGTTATGATGAATTGGAAATTGTTACCTGATTAAATAAGTCGGAAAAGTCAGGAATAGTGTTATTTAGCGACTTTTACCGTTTTGACTGTGTGTTTAAATGTGAATCATACAATAGTGCATTGATGTGAATGTATATAGATTGTATGTGATTGTATGAGATGAATGCATGAATATATTGTGAATATGTATGCATTTCAAGAATGTCTTGAGTCATTTTGCATGTGAAGCATAATGAAGTACATTCTTGTGTTGAGCGGTTCTAATGAGAATCTGTTGTATCGTCGTGTGCCTATGTGAGGTGTGAGCGATGATTACAAACGATTGTGTGCCTAGGTGAGGTGTGAGCAATCGGATTGTGTGCCTAGGTGAGGTGTGAGCAATCGGATCGTGTGCCCGCGTGTGGGGTGTGAGCGATCGGGTCGTGTGCCCGTGTGGGGTGTAACAGCCCGATTATGATTATCTCCATTTTGTGCTAATTTGTATTATTTTGTTGAGTCTTTTATTTAATTTGGGTGATAATAATGTTATTGTGAAATTGGTGTTTTAATCTGATATGTTGGCGTGTTATATTATTTTACCGTTTTTGAGAGTTTTCGGGGGAAATTAGATTGGAGGGTATTTTAGACATTTCATAATTATTGTTAAGTTAGAATTTAAGTGAGGAATGACTTAAGGGTATTTGTGAGATATTTAAAGTAAAGAAAAGAAAGTAGTAAGAAAAGAAATAGAAAGAAAAGTATAAGAGTTAGAAAAGAGAGAAAAGGAGAGTTAGAGAGAAAAATAGAGAGAAAGAAGAACAAGAGAAGAAAAAGAGAAGAAAAGATTGGAAAAGCTAGGAAATCATCAAGACAACTCTAGGAATCGAATTTAATCGGGTAAGGGTGTGAAATATTGTTATCCTAACTTTGTGTATGATTATGTATGTGTTTTGTGTGGATGTTTTGGTTGGTTTTCCATATGTTTCCGTTTATGCCGTATTTGACGAAATCGATAGAAACCGATGTTTTTACGGTCGAAAAGTCGTATAAATACATGTGTTGGTTGGCTATATGTATGTGAGCTGCTGTTTAAAGTTTCATGAAGTTTGGTTATGTTTCGGTTAGTTTTCGTTATGTTTCCATTGTTTTTCCGTTTAGGTCGAATTGTAGGAAATCGATAGAAATTGATGTTTTCACGGATGAATTTCAAAATAAATTACGTAGTTGTATCGAGTAAGGTTAGGTCGTCGTATAGCGTGCTTTTTATTCGATTTGGTGATGTTTGAAAATTCTGGTTTTTGAAAGGTTGAAATTTAATCGTAGAAATTTCGTTTGTGTTCTAAATTGTTCTTATGTATTTGGTGGTTGCGCGTATATGTTTGTTTCGGTGAAAATGTTCGATTTAGTCGAGTTTTCGGGCATTTGGAAAAAGTTACAGCAAGGGTGCATTTGAGAAATCTGGTTTTTGAGAAAAACAGAGTTATGTATCGATACATAACAACAATGTATCAATACGAAATGGTTTATGTATCGATACATAACCCTTATGCGTCGATACATACTATAGAATTTTAAGAAAACAGAATTTTCACTACAGCATGTGTTGACACATGCGTGCTATGTATCGATACATGCTGCCTGTTTGCATCGATACATAAGCCTATGTATTGATACATACTGAGCTGTACCAGAAAATTCTGGTTTATCGGGAAAACTTCGGAAATTCATATCTCTTGAACCGTAAGTCGGTTTTGACCCCCGTTCGAAGCGTTAGGAAGCTAACGAGATGTTCTTTCTAGGAAAAATGGTTTTGAGGTCTAAACCTGGTCCAATTTGAACAATATTTTCGAACCGTTTCGTAGTGTCGGGCCTCCGGTTTATGTTTTTGCGTTATTTTTAAATATACATATCTTCTTCGTTGTTTATCAGATTTAAGTGTTCTTTATATCGAATCGAAGCTGTGGATGAGTACTTTTTGATGATGATGGAAAATATTATTTTTAGCTGACTTTTAACCGACTTTTCCGGTAAACCGTAAATCGAATTGTTTGGTTATTTGTGAAAACGTTCGGTTGTCGTTTGGCACAATTGATGTGAATGTATGTGGATTGTGTGTGATGAATGCATGACTATATTGTGAATATTTATGCATGTCAAGAGTGTCATGAGTCATGTTGTATGTGAAGCATCATGATGTGCATTCTTGCATTGTGGGGTTCTAAGATGAATTCGTTGTAACGTCGTAAGCCTTTTGAGAGGTGGGGGCGATGATTACAAACGATTGTAAGCCTTTTGAGAGGTGGGAGCAATCGGATTGTAAGCCTTTTGAGAGGTGGGGGCAATCCATAAACATTGTAAGCCTTTTGAGAGGTGGTAGCAATGGGTGAACATCGTATGCCCGACGGGGAGTTACACTAAGTAACGAGCGATGGTTCCAATAAGTTCTTCAATTGAACTTGAGAGGAAATGAGTCGGTACCGCATTGCATTTGCATAGAGTCGTGAGTCGGTCTCTATGATTTGCATTGGTCATCCTTGTATTTGTGCATGGATGAATGAACATGAATATATGTGTTTATGTTGAATGATAAGCATTGTGATGAATATGCTTGGTTTTGTATATATATATATATATATATATATATATATATATATATATATATATATATATATATATATATGCCTTGCGATGTATATTGAATGAGATGTGATGAATTGTGATAAGAATTGTATCATTGTAATGATGCATTGAAGAATGAATATAATATGTATGTTTATGTGGAATGGTAGAATGGTGAGAATGTGTTATGTGTATACTTTTGTGTTGAGATATATGATTATATGCATTGTTATTATGATAATATTTCTCACCCTTCTGATGTTTTATGATGCTCTACGAGGCATTGCAGATTAGGTATCTGGTGGTCTTTTGTGAAGTGTGTCTTCATACCTTTTTGGTCGGTTGGCTCTGATATGTAGCACCGGGTAGCTAGGATGCTTATGTTTGATTCCTTTTTGTGATACATTCGTGTATGTATCTTGCTGATGAATTTGTGTATATAAACATGAATGATGTTGTTGTATCATACTGGTTGATGTATATATATATACCGTATATATGTTTGATGTTATCAATGTTTAGATTTTCCGCTTTTATTCTAAATATTGAGATGTGGGTGTAAGGACTGAGTTCCTACGTTGAAAGTTACCCCCCTGTTGCATATCATTTTGTTGAGCAGGTGTTGTATGTTTTAATTTCAAGCATAATGTGACATGCCTTTTTATGCCGTGTTTACTATTATACTCTGATGAAATTTCCAATACGTGCCTAAATGATTTATTTGATTATTTGGGGGTATAGAAAGGGGGTGTTACATTAAGTGGTATCAGAGCCAAGGTTGAGTCAGTCGTGTCTGTCTCGTTGTTGTGTTGGTTGAACTGTTGTTTAACCTTTGTTGTTATTTTTGGGAGTGATCAGAATATGGCTGGTAGAAAAGATAATGTGATGGCTGCTGCTATGGAAGCAATGGCTAGGGCGGTGCAGGGTGCGCCGAATGTAAGTGCTAATGAAGAGTTCAGGAAGAATCAACCACCAGTCTTCAAAGGAAGATTTGATCCCGATGGTGCTCAACTTTGGCTGAAAGAGATTGAAAGAATCTTCAGAGTCATGGATTGTGCGGAAGAGAATAAGGTGAGGCTTGGATCTCACATGCTGAGGGAAGAAACCGACGATTGGTGGGTCGGTATGCGTGAAATTCTTATTGGTGGATAATGAAGAGGTAACTTGGGAATTGTTTCGTACCGAGTTTTTGCTGAAGTATTACCCTGAAAGTGTGAAAGGGAAGAAAGAGATGGAATTCCTGGAATTGAAACAAGGTGGTATGTCAGTGGTGGACTATACTGCTAAGTTTGTGGAATTGGTTCAATTTCATTCTCATTATGCTGCGATTACTGCTGAGTTCTCAAAGTGTATTAAATATGAGAATGGTTTGCGTCCTGAGATTAAGCAAACTGTGGGATATCAAAGGATTAGGAGGTTTTCGGATTTGACTGAATGTTGTAGAATCTTCGAGGAAGATAGCAAAGCTCGTTCTACACATTACAAGAGTGTGAATGAGAGGAGAGGGAAACAGCAAGCTAGAAGTGGACCTTATGTGACCCCCGCTGATAAGGGTAAATATAAGGGAAACTTTGATAAGAGATCTAGAGGAGGAAGTTCTGGGTTCATTAAGTGTTTCAATTGTGGTGGAATGGGTCATAAAGCAACTGAGTGTAGGAAGGACGTTGGGAGATGTTCTAACTGTGGAGGTATTGGGCATTCTACTACTGAGTGTAGGAGGAATATGGTGAAGTGTTTTAACTGTGGAGAAGTGGGTCACATTAGTACTAAGTGTACTAAGCCGAAACAAGCTCAAGCGGGCGGAAATGTGTTTGCATTGGCGGGGACTCAGACCACTAGTGCAGACCGTTTGATTAAAGGTACATGCTTTATTAATAGTACACCTTTAGTTGCTATTATTGATACGGGAGCGACTCATTCGTTTATTTCGTCTGAGTGCGCGAAGCGTTTGAATCTTGCGTTGTCTTTGATGGGTATTGAGATGGTTATTGAGACTCCTGCTTCAGGGTCGGTAACTACGTCTTTGGTGTGTGTAAGTTGTCCTTTGACCATTTATGGTAAAGACTTCATTATGGATTTAGTGTGTTTGCCGTTGGAGGGATTGGATGTAATCTTGGGTATGAACTGGTTGCAATTTAATCGAGTTCATATAGATTGCTATCATAAGTTGGTAAGGTTTCCTTCTTTGGAAGATAATGAAGATGAGAGTTTTCTATCTACTAAAGAGTTGAAGAAACTTTTAGAGGATGAAGCTCAATTGTTTGGTTTGTTTGCATCATGGTCAGTGGAGAGTAAGATTGGTATTGATGTGTTTCTAGTGGTGTGTGATTTTCCAGAAGTGTTTCCGGAGGATATTACGGATGTATCGCCGGAAAGAGAAGTTGAATTCTCTATTGATCTAGTTCCTGGCACTAGACCGATTTCGATGGCACCGTATCGTATGTCGGCATCGGAGTTGATAGAATTGAAGAAGCAGTTGAATGACTTGTTGGACAAAAGATTTATAAGGCCATGTGTTTCTCCTTGGGGTGCTCCGGTATTGTTGGTAAAGAAAAAGGATGGAAGTATGCGGTTATGTATTGATTATCGACAGTTGAACAAGGTGACAATTAAGAACAAGTATCCGCTTCCAAGGATTGATGATTTGATGGACCAATTGGTTGGTGCGCGTGTCTTTAGCAAGATTGATTTGAGATCGGGATATCACCAAATTCGTGTGAAAAGCGAGGATATTCAGAAGACGGCATTTAAGACACGGTATGGTCATTACGAATATTCCGTGATGCCATTCGGGGTTTCTAATGCGCCGGGGGTGTTTATGGAATACATGAATCGTATTTTTCATGAACAGTTGGATCGTTTTGTGGTTGCGTTCATCGATGATATTTTGATTTATTCTAAGTCTCAAGAAGAGCATGAAGAGCATTTGAGAACTGTGTTGCAAATTTTGAGAGAGAAACAATTATATGCTAAGTTGTCAAAATGTAACTTTTGGCTATTGGAAGTAAGTTTTCTTGGACATGTTATCTCCGGGAGTGGTATTAGTGTTGATCCATCTAAGATTGATGCGGTGATGCAGTGGGAGACTCCTAGATCGGTTACGGAAATTCGAAGCTTTTTAGGCTTGGCGGGTTATTATCGGAGGTTTATAGAGGGATTTTTGAAGTTGGCACTTCCGTTAACGCAATTGACTTGTAAAGGAAAGGCTTTCAATTGGGATATTCATTGTGAGGAGAGTTTCAATGAGCTAAAGAGAAGGTTGACAACGGCTCCGATCTTGATTTTTCCGAATCCTAATGAACCATTTGTTGTATATTGTGATGCTTCATTGATTGGTTTAGGTGGTGTTTTGATGCAAGATGGAAAAGTTGTGGCATATGCTTCAAGACAATTGAGAGTGCATGAAAAGAATTATCCTACGCATGACTTGGAGTTAGCGGCGGTGGTGTTTGTTTTGAAAATTTGGAGGCATTACCTTTATGGTGCAAGATTTGAAGTTTTTAGTGATCATAAAAGCTTAAGATATTTATTTGATCAGAAAGAATTGAACATGAGACAATGAAGATGGTTGGAGCTTTTGAAGGATTTTGATTTTAGTTTGAATTACCATCCGGGTAAGGCGAATGTGGTAGCCGATGCCTTAAGTCGAAAGTTGTTACATATGTCCGCATTAATGATGACAGAATGGGAACTTTTGGAGGATTTCAGAGATTTGAGTTTGGTTTGTGAAATGACGCCGCGAAGTGTGAGACTTGGTATGTTACATGTTACGAATGATTTTCTTGCAACGGTTAGTGAAAAGCAAAAGTTGGATTTGAAGTTCGTTGATTTAATGATAAATGAGAATGAGGATTTCAAGGTTGATAACTTTGGAGTTTTGAGATTCCGTGGTCGTATTTGTATTCCCGACGACGCGGAGTTGAAAAAGATGATTTTAGAGGAAGGACACCGAAGTAATTTAAGTATTCATCCGGGTGCGAATAAGATGTATCAAGATTTGAAGAAGATCTTTTGGTGGTCCGGTTTAAAGAGGGATGTGGCTTGATTTGTGTATGCGTGTTTGACTTGTCAAAAGTCGAAGGTGGAACATCAAAAGCCTAGTGGTTTGTTGCAACCGTTGGATATTCCGGAATGGAAATGGGATAGTATATCGATGGATTTTGTTACTGGATTGCCGAATACGCAAAGAGGTCATAATGCTATTTGGGTGATTGTTGATAGGCTTACTAAATCTGCTCACTTAATTCCAATTGACATTAGTTATCCTTTGGAGAAGTTAGCCGAGATTTATGTTCGTGTGATTGTGAAGTTACATGGTGTTCCTAAGAGTATTGTATCGGATCGAGATCCGAGATTTACATCGAGATTTTGGGTGAGTTTAGAAGAGGCTTTGAGTTTTAAGCTAAGATTGAGTTCGGCTTACCATCCGCAAACAGATGGTCAAACCGAGAGGACGATTCAATCGTTGGAGGATTTGTTGCGTGCTTGTGTGCTAGAGCAAGGTGGTGCTTGAGATAGTTATTTAACGTTGATTGAGTTCACCTATAATAATAGTTTTCATTCGAGTATTGGTATGGCACCATTTGAGGCTTTGTATGGTCGGAGATGTCGAACACCTTTGTGTTGGCATGAAACTGGTGAGAGGGCGATTGTTGGACCGGAATTGGTACAACAAACGACGGAGAAAGTGAAGTTTATTCGGGAGAAGATGAAAGCTTCTCAAAGTAGACAAAAGAGCTATCATGACAAGAGAAGGAAAGATCTTGAGTTTAAAGAAGGCGAACATGTGTTTTTGAGAGTTACACCGGTTACGGGTGTGGGTCGTGCTTTGAAGTCGAAGAAGTTGACTTCTCGTTTTATTGGTCCGTATCAGATTACTGCACGTGTTGGCGCTGTGGCTTATCGTGTGGCGTTGCCTCCGAATCTTTCGAATTTGCATGACGTTTTCCATGTTTCGCAACTTCGGAAGTATGTTCCGGATCCGTCACATATTATTCCTATGGACGAGGTAGAAGTGAGAGATAATCTTACGGTTGAAGTTTTACCGATTAAGATTTTGGATCGTGAAGTTAAGAAGCTAAGAGGCAAGGATATTGCGCGTGTGAAAGTAGCATGGGGAGGCGCTTCGGAGGGCAATATGACTTGGGAATTAGAGAGTGGGGTGCGAGAGTCGTATCCGGAGTTGTTTGAATCAGGTAATATTTTCGAGGACGAAAATCTCAAAAGTGGGGGAGAGTTGTAACAGCCCGATTATGATTATCTCCATTTTGTGCTAATTTGTATTATTTTGTTGAGTCTTTTATATAATTTGGGTGATAATAATGTTATTGTGAAATTGGTGTTTTAATCTGATATGTTGGCGTGTTATATTATTTTACTGTTTTTGAGAGTTTTCGGGGGAAATTAGATTGGAGGGTATTTTAGACATTTCATAATTATTGTTAAGTTAGAATTTAAGTGAGGAATGATTTAAGGGTATTTGTGAGATATTTAAAGTAAAGAAAAGAAAGTAGTAAGAAAAGAAATAGAAAGAAAAATATAAGAGTTAGAAAAGAGAGAAAAGGAGAGTTAGAGAGAAAAATAGAGAGAAAGAAGAACAAGAGAAGAAAAAGAGAAGAAAAGATTGGAAAAGCTAGGAAATCATCAAGACAACTCTAGGAATCGAATTTAATCGGGTAAGGGTGTGAAATATTGTTATCCTAACTTTGTGTATGATTATGTATGTGTTTTGTGTGGATGTTTTGGTTGGTTTTCCATATGTTTCCGTTTATGCCGTATTTGACGAAATCGATAGAAACCGATGTTTTTACGGTCGAAAAGTCGTATAAATACATGTGTTGGTTGGCTATATGTATGTGAGCTGCTGTTTAAATTTTCATGAAGTTTGGTTATGTTTCGGTTAGTTTTCGTTATGTTTCCATTGTTTTTCCGTTTAGGTCGAATTGTAGGAAATCGATAGAAATCGATGTTTTCACGGATGAATTTCGAAATAAATTACGTAGTTGTATCGAGTAAGGTTAGGTCGTCGTATAGCGTGCTTTTTATTCGATTTGGTGATTTTTGAAAATTCTGGTTTTTGAAAGGTTGAAATTTAATCGAAAAATCGAACGTCGTAGAAATTTCGTTTATGTGTTCTAAATTGTTCTTATGTATTTGGTGGTTGCGCGTATATGTTTGTTTCGGTGAAAATGTTCGATTTAGTCGAGTTTTCGGGCATTTGGAAAAAGTTACAGCAAGGGTGCATTTGAGAAATATGGTTTTTGAGAAAAACAAAGTTATGTATCGATACATAACAGCCATGTCTCAATACGAAATGGTTTATGTATCGATACATAACCCTTATGCGTCGATACATACTGTAGAATTTTAAGAAACAAAATTTTCACTACAGCATGCGTCGACACATGCGTGCTATGTATCGATACATGTTGCCTGTTTGCATCGATACATAAGCCTTTGTATTGATACATACTGAGCTGTACCAGAAAATTCTGGTTTATCGGGGAAACTTCGGAAATTCATATCTCTTGAACCGTAAGTCGGTTTTGACCCCCGTTCGAAGCGTTGGGAAGCTAACGAGATGTTCTTTCTAGGAAAAATGGTTTTGAGGTCTAAACCTGGTCCAATTTGAACAATATTTTCGAACCGTTTCGTAGTGTCGGGCCTCCGGTTTATGTTTTTGCGTTATTTTGAAATATACATATCTTCTTCGTTGTTTATCGGATTTAAGTGTTCTTTATATCGAATCGAAGCTGTGGATGAGTACTTTTTGATGATGATGGAAAATATTATTTTTAGCCGACTTTTAACCGACTTTTCCGGTAAACCGTAAATCGAATTGTTTGGTTATTTGTGAAAACGTTCGGTTGCCGTTTGGCACAATTGATGTGAATGTATGTGGATTGTGTGTGATGAATGCATGACTATATTGTGAATATTTATGCATGTCTAGAGTGTCATGAGTCATGTTGTATGTGAAGCATCATGATGTGCATTCTTGCATTGTGGGGTTCTAAGATGAATCCGTTGTAACGTCGTAAGCCTTTTGAGAGGTGGGGGCGATGATTACAAATGATTGTAAGCCTTTTGAGAGGTGGGAGCAATCGAATTGTAAGCCTTTTGAGAGGTGGGGGCAATCCATAAACATTGTAAGCCTTTTGAGAGGTGGTAGCAATGGGTGAACATCGTATGCCCGACGGGGAGTTACACTAAGTAACGAGCGATGGTTCCAATAAGTTCTTCAATTGAACTTGAGATGAAATGAGTCGGTACCGCATTGCATTTACATAGAGTCGTGAGTCGGTCTCTATGATTTGCATTGGTCATCCTTGTATTTGTGCATGGATGAATGAACATGAATATATGTGTTTATGTTGAATGATAAGCATTGTGATGAATATGCTTGGTTTTGTATATATATATATATATGCCTTGCGATGTATATTGAATGAGATGTGATGAATTGTGATAAGAATTGTATCATTGTAATGATGCATTGAAGAATGAATATAATATGTATGTTTATGTGGAATGGTAGAATGGTGAGAATGTGTTATGTGTATACTTTTGTGTTGAGATATATGATTATATGCATTGTTATTATGATAATATTTCTCACCCTTCTGCTGTTTTATGATGCTCTACGAGGCATTGCAGATTAGGTATCTGGTGGTCTTTTGTGAAGTGTGTCTTCATACCTTTTTGGTCGGTTGGCTCTGATATGTAGCACCGGGTAGCTAGGATGCTTATGTTTGATTCCTTTTTGTGATACATTCGTGTATGTATCTTGCTGATGAATTTGTGTATATAAACATGAATGATGTTGTTGTATCATACTGGTTGATGTATATATATATATAATGTATATATGTTTGATGTTATCAATGTTTAGATTTTCCACTTTTATTCTAAATATTGAGATGTGGGTGTAAGGACTGAGTTCCTACGTTGAAAGTTACCCCCCTGTTGCATATCATTTTGTTGAGCAGGTGTTGTATGTTTTAATTTCAAGCATAATGTGACATGCCTTTTTATGCCGTGTTTACTATTATACTCTGATGAAATTTCCAATACGTGCCTAAATGATTTATTGGATTATTTGGGGGTATAGAAAGGGGGTGTTACATGGGGTGTGAGCGATCCATAAATATTGTGTGCCCATGTGGGGTGTGAGCAATGGGTGAACATCGTAGGCCCGACGGGGAGTTACATTGGTAACGAGCGATGGTTCCAGTAGAGTTCCTGAGTGAACTAATGATGATTGAGTCGGTACCGCATTGCATTTGTATAGAGTCGTGAGTCGGTCTCTATGATTTGCATTTATCATCTTTGTATTTGTGCATTGATGAATAAACATGAATGTGTATGTTTATGTGGAATGATTGAGAATTGCGAAAGTATGTATGATGAATATGCTTGGTTGTATATATATACATTGTGATGTATATGGGTGAGTTTTGATGAATTGTGGTGAGAATGTGGAATATGTGTATTTTTATGTTAAGATATATATAATCATATGCATTGTTATTATGATAATATTTCTCACCCTTCTGCTGTTTTATGATGCTCTATGAGGCATTGCAGAGTAGGTATGCTGGAGGTCTTTCTGTGAAGTGTGTCTTCATTCTTTTGGTCGGTTGGCTCTGATATGTAGCACCGGGTAGCTAGGATGATTATGATTCTTTTGTGATACATTTGTATATGTATCTTGCTGATGAATGTTTATGTAAGCATGAATTATGTTGATGGATGATACTCGATGACACATGTATATATATGTATATATGTTTGATGTTATTCAATGTTTAGATTTTCCGCTTTTATTCTAAATATTGAGATGTGGGTGTAAGGACAAAGTTCCTCTGTTGCAAAGTTACCCCACTGTTGCATATCAATGTTGAGCAGGTGTTGTATGTTTTAATTTAATGTATAATGTGACGTACCTCTTTTTATACCATGTTTATAATTATACTCTGACGAAATTTTTATTATGTGCCTAAATGATTAATTGTGATTATTTGGGGGTATAGAAAGGGGGTGTTACAATATGTCTATCTCGATCACTACTTTATATAAGTTTCAGACTTGGGACGAGCATGAATAGGGGTCATTTCCGAATACGAGATTATTCTCATCAATCACAACGTAATTATTCTCATTAACCTTAGTATCACAATATGTTTCCATACAAGACCCATTATCTCACAACTAGACATCGTTCACCATCCTTGCCATCCTGCATTCTCGTACATGGAATAATTCACCTCAAACGATTACTCATTCATGGGTACCACCGAGATACCTGTCTTCGGAAATCGTCATGGTCCTTATTGTTGTCTTAGGTGTACTCAGACAGACATCCCTCTTGATCAAGCCCTCGATTGCATCCTTCCGCTATATATAGGTTGCACCTTCCAGGAGGTGAAGCGAGCTATGAAGTTTTCACACAAGTCGGTCCATGAATCGATCCACCTTTTAGGAAGAGATTTGAACTAGATCATAGCTGATCTAATTAGAGTTAGTGCAAAGAGTTAGCACTTTTCCACATCATCAGCGTGATAGTAATCCATATGATCATCAATATGTTACACGTGTTCATCGGGATCTTCTTTTTGGTCGTAACACTTAAGCAATAGAGGTTTCTCTAGCGATTTCAGTATTTGACTATCAAGGATACGGGCAGAAAAAGGATAATTCTTTCTGTCTTTAACCGAAGGCTTCTCCGCATGTTCTTCCTCCTTCTGAGGTGGGCTAACCTCGGGGGGAGTGTGACTTCCACTGTCTCCTTCAGGACCATGAGGAGGAATTTGGTGCCTCTGGCTAGAGCAATGGTACGCCTTGCTGAAGTTATGTAGCAGATCCTAAGAACATGAGAAGTTAAAAGAATCCTTGAGACGTTTTAGGTTAAACACGATCTTGATGTGACGGTGTGGAAGGAGAATTTACAAGGACTTGATCTCTACCGTTTTAAGGAGGAGTTGGTAGATCTCTTGCAGTTCAAGCAGCTGTTACTGCTTTGCGTTGTGCAAAGGAGCGAGTAGCTTTGAAACCTGACATTCCTGGTGAATCTGGATGAAGATTTGAGAAGTGGTGTTAATCTATCAGAGAGGATCAAGAACTGAAATCTACAATTCAAATTCAGGAAATTAATCGGAATTTCTAGGTTGAGGAAACTTCGGTTCAGTTAATCAAGAGTTGAATGATCAATTGTGAAATACGCAAGAATGAGATGTCGATTCACACACACGTCGCCACTATTCTGTGTGGGGACTATAATTAATTGGTGATCGTTGAATCTGGATTGCAACAATGGACTTGAAATTTTGATGCAGTGAAAGAGAAGTTGACCTGCAAGGTTAGCACTACAACGTCCAAGTCAGTATTAGAGAAAGATGAGGTGAATGAGATTTGAATTTGAATTCCCTTAAAAATGGTGTGCCCTCTCTCTTATATGGTGGGGCGGTTATAACATCTTGTTGATCCATCGACGTGAAATGCAAAGATCTATCTAATAGATCTTAGATTGAGATCACATGCATTCTTGACCAGAATAACATACAACATACCTGGTCCGTCCATGACGCGGTATATCGTTCTGCCCTCTGCGTAGTAATTGTTCGACTAGGATTTATACTTGCTGGAGCAATATTCTAAGTTA
Organism: Lathyrus tuberosus; assembly: GCA_022829125.1. Classification (NCBI taxonomy): domain Eukaryota; kingdom Viridiplantae; phylum Streptophyta; class Magnoliopsida; order Fabales; family Fabaceae; genus Lathyrus; species Lathyrus tuberosus. The sequence continues at coordinate 8,982,565 of JALAZF010000006.1, read as the reverse complement.
CTGAGAATTATTCCTTCTCATTCTTAACGCTACTAATGCTTATTTTAAACATTGAATGATTCACTGTTAGAAATTATGAAACTAAATTAGCATTATTTTTCCTTTTTTCTAGCCGTTACTCAGTGTAAATAACTCAGATATTGTATAACCAGTACTTAGCTTATTTAATGGCTTCACTCTTTAATTGGAAAATTAAGTATTCAGAATAATATTTTCTTTTTTTTTTTTGAAAAAGCTAAATATATTAATAATGCACAAGATGTGCTAATCATAAGTACAAACTGCAAACAAGCTGCTAACAAATTTACAGATGACCACCACAACTAACAAACTGGAAACATCTCGATATACTATCTGAAACGCAAACCACCAAGACACGATCAACAGGCTAAATAAATAGGTGCTCACTGCTAAACCAGCAACCTTCACTACATAAAGAATTGCTTCAACTAATTAAGAGATCTGAATGAGATAAAAACAGAATTTTCGCCCACACCGACTGGCACCAAATAGCAAGTTATACAATCTATCTGAAGGTATCATGAGCCTGACTACCGCCGAGACGAAACAAAACTCCCATTAGATCTCCAGAACTCCAACAAAATCCCAGCAAAGAAACCAAATGCTGAAGGCCAATGCTAGATGCACAAAAACGCCGACTAACTCCAGCACGAAACCCGAAATCAGTCAGATACCGTATGCTGCTAATGCATTGAAACCACACTTCAGAGGCGATTAGGCCTTACGCGATGCAGCCCACTTTACAAACTCCCACGCAGCGAGGATATCAAGCAGCAAAACTTATTGTCTTGCCTAGAGCCACTTCAATCACAGTATCCAAACAAGAGCACCTGGCCTCAAACTGACCACCAACTTAATGCTACTGATATACTGAGGCAATTTGTGACTGTAAGGAACCCCTAGACCAGATACCTCAGGCATCTTTCCCAATACGAAACCTGCTAAAACAATCATGTAGGTCTCAAACTGCATATAAATATAATCATACTACTGATGCGGATTAGGCTTAGCCACAGATTTTGAACATCCCAACAGAACACATCAAAGCCCAACCTCACAATATCCTCCAACCACCAGCCAAAATAAAGATGACTGCACCACGACCGGGTTTATACTCCGCCTGAAACAAGCAAACGACTAAAGGACATTCCTCCAATGAAAGCCAGCTTCTGCAAAGCAAAATAACACCCAAATAACTAGCAAATACAACAATCTATGTTGTCTGCTATATACCGTCTGATATTACACGAGTAGATCAGCCACCAACAACAACCTCAATTATCCTTGACCTCTTTACATACTGTTACTTAAGTAAAATCCTAGGATTTAAATGCCATTGCATCAGGTTATAACTTTGAAACTTGTGTTTGTCTCTCAACCAATTCCACGTGAACCTTTTGAAGTTCTCAAAAATCTGATCTGAGGATTCAATTTTATTCTTGAAGATCATATTGTTTCTTGCTTTCCATATGCTCCATATGCACGCGAACCAAACCACCTTAATCTTATTAGTTAGCTTTTTGCCGCCTCCTAGAATATTTTCAAACTGCTTCAGGTGTTCCCAGCTGCCTCTAGGAAGAGCAGTATATACGCCTATCCATTTGATAAGTCTTGTCCAAGTACCTGCAAAATTGGGACACTCAAAGAAAAGATGATTAGCCGATTCTTCCTCACCGCAACCGCTCACACAGAATTTGTTCTCTTGTTCCAAAATACCCCTTCTGACTAGATTATTTTTTGTTGGGAGCCTGTTATGGAAGAGCCTCCATATTAGGCAAGACACCTTGAGAGGAACCAGCTTCAGCCACACTGCTTTCCAATCCGCAATGTTTACCTGTCTATCTGAATTCAACAATGATTTGTATGACTCCCTAACAGAATATTCCCCCATGTTTACCATTTCTCCTATATCTACTCTACATATATCTTGCCACCACACTAAACTTTTCTTATCAGCTTTTCTAAAAAGTCCCTCTCTACTGCCATACCTTTCCTTAAGAGCCTTAGACCAAAGACCATCATTTTCCTTGGATATTTTCCAAGCCCATTTTCCTATTAAAGACTTATTGAAAACCCCTAAATTCTTTATTCCTAGGCCTCCTGCTTCTAAAGGTGAGCATATATATTCCCATTTGATCCAATTGACTTTCCTTGCGTTTTCAGTCCCTCCCCAAAAAAAATTACTGAGAATAGATTCAATTTTAGAAATGATACCTGAAGGGGCTTTGAAAAAGGAAAAGAAGTAGACCGGAATTGCCGACAAGACTGCTTTTAAAACAACTACTTTGCCACCAATTGATAGGTTCTTGTACTTCCAATCAGTTAATCTGGCTTTCACTAGCTCCACAACCGGTTTCCACGTCTTCAATAATCTGGGATTTGCTCCGATCGGGATTCCTAGATACACGAACGGAACCTCTCCCACCTTGCATTTTAAAACTCTGGCAGCATCCTTGAGCCAACAATTGCAAATGTTCACACCTATTAAACTGCTTTTTTGATAATTAACTGTCAGTCCCGATATCATTTCAAACAGTTTTAGGCACGCTTTGATGCACCTGATATTCCCCCACGATTTCTCTCCAAGAATTATTGTATCATCTGCATATTGTAAGTGTGAGAATCTTTCCTTACCATTTTCAAATTTGTATCTCGTGAATCTACCTGTTTCTACTGCTCTTCTCATTAAAAGGTTAAAACCTTCGGCTACCAGTAGAAATAAGAAAGGAGATAGCGGGTCGCCTTGTTTCAGACCTCTGCCGATACTAAACTCTTCAGTAGGGCTCCCATTCACTAGCACCGATACCCTTGACGTCTCTAAACATTCTAGAATCCATCTTCGCCATTTTGTGTGGAAACCCATTCTCTCCATCACCAATTCGAGGAAATTCCACTCCACCGAGTCATAAGCTCTTTTGAAGTCCACCTTAAACAGAATCGCTTCTTTTTTCTTTCGTTTTGCTTCATCTACCACTTCGTTGGCTATTACGATTCCATCCAATATTTGCCTCCCCACCAGAAAAGCTGTCTGCGAGTCTGAAATTAAAGAATTCATTACTCTTCGGAGTCTATTAGCTAGTACCTTTGCGATCACCTTATAGATACATCCAACTAGTGAAATTGGTCTAAATTCATCCAGATTCGTTGGGTTTTTCTTCTTCGGTATCAGCACTATGAAGGACGCATTTGCCCCTCGGACTATTTTGCCATACTCATGAAATTCCTTCAAAACCCTCAGCAAATCCCCCTTAATTTCATCCCAAAATTATTTTACGAATCCCATGTTCACGCCGTCAGGGCCGGGACTTCTGGAGCTATCACAATCCCAAACTGCTCTCTTCACTTCCTCCTCTGAAAATTCTTTGATCATCTCCTCCATTTCCGAGTCTGAGATTCTCTTAAAATTAAGATTCACCTCTATATTACTTGAGCTCCTTGCTTTGAAATACTGTTGGTAATGCTCATAGATAGCCTTTTTTGTTTCTTCCACTTCAAGTAATCTCTTCCCGTTGACCTCCAAACACGATATCTCATTGTCACGTCTCCTTTTGTTGATGCAACTATGGAAAAATTTAGTATTAGCATCGCCTTCTTTCAACCACTTTATTCTAGACCGTTGCCATTGGATGCTGCAGTGTAATTTCGAAATATCGTATAGCTCAGCCGTCTTCAATCTTTTTTCATCAACTTCTTCTTGAGACAGACCTTCATTTTCTTCTTTACACTCAAGTCTGTTTAGATCTTCTTTGATGCCTTTGATTCTTTCTCCGAGATTTTGTGCGTGATTTTTGTGCCACTCCCTGAGACTAGTTTTTATCAGTTTAAGTTTCTCTTTAAGAACGAACATTCCCCATCCATCTATCTGAATTTTTCTCCATTGCTCTTTGACGAACTTGTGATAGCCATCAATTTCCTTCCAACACGAAAGCATCCGGAAGGGTTTCGGCCCCCAATTCTGGTTTTCACATTTTAGAATGATTAGACAGTGATCAGACAGGCCTTTGTCCAAACATCTTAGTTTATGTTCTGGCCATTCTCTACACCAGGCTTCTGTCACCAACGATCTATCGAGTCTGCTCATGGAAGTATCACCCGTTCTTGACCATGTGAATCTTCTACCATGTAGGGGTAGATCTATCAATTCTGTCTCAGTTATAAACTCGTCAAATTCTTTCATTTCTCTATCTCTTAGCCTTTTGCTTCTTCCTTTTCTTTCTGACGGATCTCTAACCGCATTGAAATCTCCTGTCACGCACCAACACTCTTCCTTTCTAGCTTGAATCGTAGCCTTTAATTCAATCCACAGCGACTTCTTCTGAGTGGGATCGCATGGAGCATATAAATTCACAATGTTTATCTTCGTTTTCGACTCCCCCCATTCGCCAATCAGCCAGATATAATGATCTTTGATTACGCTCTCTTTTACTTTGAAGAATTTACTGTCCCATACCGATAGGATTCCGCCCGAGTTTCCCGCCGACGCTTTGAATATAAAGTCAAACTCTGCTGACCACCAGAGGCCTGTACAAAGACTCCTTTCAATATTTTCTTTCTTCGTTTCTTGAATACACACTATCTTTGGTTTATGAATTTGGATCAGACCCTGTAATTCCTTCTTCTTGGCAAGACCACCCAGCCCCCTAATATTATAGCTTAACACTAACATGATGACTCTGTTGCATCCTCCTAACCTTGAAACGGGTCCTTATGTATTGATCCCCGTCTCCACCTTTCTAACCTCCAATTCCTGAGGAATTTCTCCTTCTTCTCCTTTATGCACAATCCCAAACTCTTTACCTAAATCCCATATATCCCTATCTATTTTCTTAGCCTCCCCATGGAGTATTTTCCAACTCCTCTTCTCACTGTCATTATCCTTCATTATAATTTCAGGTTTGAAACTAACCTTTGAGTTGTGATGATGTCTGTGGTTACAATTGCAGCTTGACCTTGATTTTTTCCCTTTTCTCCATGCCTTCTTTTTCTCTTTCAGTATCGATATTCTTCTCCTTCTTCGTTCCTTGTACGTTGTCCCTTTGTCTGGGTAGCTTTTTGCCTCCATTGATGTTGTTGCGTTAGCTTCATCGTGGCTTGGGATCTGATTTTGTTCTACGTTCGTTTCATCATCTCCGAGAGCCGTGACATTGTCACTTCTCTTTGAATTATTTTCCTCTGAGTCTATTAGGTAATTCTGTTCATTTGTTTGTTGTTGGTCTGGGCCCGTATCTCCTTCTGGGCCTGTCTTCCTTTCCTTATTCTTTACCCCAACTTTATGCGACCCACTAACTACCAGATCCACTCTGGCCTCGTTGTGTGTTTTGACTTGTTCTTCTAAAGTTACCTTGTAATTCGCACCTAAATGGTTTTTTTCTCCCATGTTCAGTTCTGCTTTATTTCTCTCCTCTGTTTCTGTTCCTGCTTCATTGATTACCCTTATCTCCTCATTGATTACTTTTCCTCCATTTTTCAGTCTCGTATCTCTCTCTTCCCTATTCTGCGACTCTTGGTTATCCAATGCAGTTTCTTGGTTATTGTCTTTGTTCAGTGAATTTAATGCTTCCTTTAACGCCCTATGTTCTTTCTCTCGCCGCATTAATTGCTCAAAGTTTCTTTCAATGCTTTGCAGATCCGGTTCGTCTTCCGACTCCGCCACCGACTCCGGAATATACTCTTCATCTGATTCTGGCAGGCTCTCGTCGTCTTCTTCGAACAATTCGCTATCTGAAATAAGGTTGACTCATGCATAGTGACAGTCACAAACTTCCTCTGAGATTCGAATTTGATATTGTACTTTGTTTATCTGGATTTTTTTCACTTTGTTTATAGCCTCCATTGATGATGTTCTGATGTATAGCCTTGCCACGTCTAATCTCTCCAACTCTTCCGTTGCTCGATCCATTTTGACTAATGTACCGAATGAGAAGGATATCAACGCAAACGTTCTTCTTCTCTAGGCATGAACTGGAACGCCGAACACCTTGATACATGTGTATCTGGCCCCTCCTACATCTCTTGGCTCCCATTCTCTGACTGTGTTGAACTCTCTTTGGAATAAACCTTCGAAATCCTTCATGAGATTCTTCATATCCTCGTTATCGTCTAACTTTAAGAACACCTTTTTGTAACACCCCTTCTATACCCCGTACAAAAACCGGAATAAACTAATCTTATAAATAAAACATCAGAGCAAAGAATAATTTATCATGATATAGCCAGAGATGCCACACCAACGTGAACTAATAACAACCTGCTCATAAAGATATATAACACCTGGATAGTTTTTATAAACAAAGGAACTCCGTTCCAAAATATCAGCATTCAGTTACAGAATTAAAGCGGAACATCCATAACTGATGTCATCACAAAATATAAGTATGTCATATACATATTCATACAAGGCCACTATATACAAGCTAAAAGAAACATCTACACTCGAACCCCGACTACCCGTGTTACATATCAGAGCCGACGGAACGACAAAAAGACGAAGACACTAATCTTCGCAAAAGACCTCCAACGTCTAATCTGCAATGCCATTACAGCATTAAACCACAGCAGAAGGGTGAGAAACAGGGTTATAATATAATTGCATATCATTATATAACACTTAGCAAAATATGCACAATTATTCTCACCACACAAATACGATACTTGTAAACAACACAAGACATATTAAACCCATTTCACACGTCAATCACATAAGCATATACATTAACACAATGCATAACAAATCCTTCTCAAAATTCAACACATAAACATTCATGTAATGAATTATGCAAATGCACAGAGACCGACACAACGACTCTACGCATGCGGTACCAATCCAACCTTGTAATTCATTAGTCCCCCAGGAACTCTTGGAATCATCGCTCGTTACATAGAGTAACTCCCCGTCGGGCCTACGATGTTCCCCGTCGCTATAAACCATTATTTCAGGGCGTACGACGTTTATGGATTGCTTTCGACCACTATTTCAAGGCGCACAATCCGATTGCCATAGTCCACTATTTCAGGGCGCACAATCATTTGTGATTAATCGCTTCTACCATTATTTCAGGGCGTAAGACGATAAAACTGATTCATCTATGAATCTTCCAATGCAAGAATGTATATCATGATACTTGACACATTAATGACTCATGCCAACATCAAATGCTCATGCATTAACAATAATCATGTATTTCAAGTACATATAAAGTAATGCACACAATTGCCCAAAATGGCCACAAACACCAATATACCATTCCACAACATCAAATTCCCATCAAAGAATCATCACACAAGCCATCTCATAACATATCATAATATGTCTTACAATATTGAAAAATAACTCAAAATTCCATTATTCGGTTTTCCAAAAAAGTCAGCTAAAAGTCGGCCAAAAATAATATTTTCTATCATCATCAAAAAGTACTCATCGACAGCTTCGATTCGGTATAAACAACTCTTAAATACGATAAATGGTTAACAAGATATGAATATTTCAAAATAACGCAAAAACATAAACCGGACGCCCGACACTACGAAACGGTTCGTAAAAACTGTACCGATTGGACCAAGTTCCGACCCCAAAACTATTTTTCCTAGAAAGAACATCTCGTTAGCTTTCCAACGCTTCAAACGGGGGTTAAAACCGACTTACGGTTCAAGAGATATGAATTTCCGAAGTTTCCCCGACAAACCCGAATTTATGGTTCAACACAGTATGTATCGATACATAAGCCTATGTATCGATACAAAAAGCCACATGTATCGATACATAGCACGCATGTGTCGACGCATGTGTAGTGAAAATGCTGTTTTTCCCAATTTTCACAGTATGTATCGATGCATAAGGGTTATGTATCGATACATAAACCATTTCGTATCGATACATAGCTGTTATGTATCGATTCATAACTCTGTTTTTCTCAAAAAATCAGATTTCTCAAATTTCTCCCTTGCTGCCACTTTTCCGAAATGCCCGGAAATTCGACTAAATCGAACATTTTCACCGAAACGAACATATACGCGCAACCACCAAATACATAAGAACCATTTAGAACACATAAACGAAATTTCTACGACGTTCGATTTTTCGATTAAATTTCAACCTTTCAAAAACCAGAATTTTCAAACATCACCAAATCGAATAAAAAGCACGCTATACGACGACCTAACCTTACTCGATACAACTACGTAATTTATTTCGAATTCTAACCGCGAAAACATCGGTTTTTATCGATTTCCTACAATTCGACCTAAACGGACAAAATAACGGAAACATAACGAAAACTAACCAAAACATAACCAAACTTCATGAAACTTTAAACAGCAGCTCACATACATATAACCAACCAACACATGTATTTATACGACTTTTCGACCGTAAAAACATCGGTTTCTATCGATTTCGTCCAATACGGCATAAACGGAAACATATGGAAAACCAACCAAAACATCCACACAAAACATACATAATCATACACAATCAATATAATAACCGAGTTTCGCACCCTTACCCGATTTAATCGTGTTCTAGAAAGTCGGGAGATTGATTTCTTCCTTCACAAGTTTTTCCTCTCTTTTCTTCTTTCTCTTCTCTCTTTTTCTTCTCTTTTGGGAAACTCTTACTAACTTTTCTTTTTCTTCTTTTTCTAAACTTATACTAACTATTTTCTTTTATATTTTCTTAACTTAAATATTCTAAACATTTCTAATAAATATCTAAACTAACTATTATTAACTAACACTATTAATTATGAAATATGTCAAATACCCTCTATTCCAATTTTCCCCGCAAACTCTCAAAAACGGTAAAAATACACAATGTGCAAAAATAACATATATTCACACCAATTAGCAATTAACATAAATATTGCTCAATTAAAAATAAAGACTCGACCAATTAATCACCAAAAAGCACGGAAAAAGGAAATATTAAAAACGGACCGTTACAACTCTCCCCCACTTTAGAAATTTTCGTCCTCGAAAATATTACCTGATTCAAACAACTCCGGATACGACTCCCGCATCCGACTTTCTAATTCCCACGTCAAATTTCCCTCAGCAGCGCCTCCCCACGCCACTTTCACAAGTGCAATCTCCTTGCCTCTTAACCTTTTCAACTCGCGATCTAAAATCCTCACCGGTAAAACCTCAACCGTAAGATTATCTCTTACCTCAACCTCATCCATTGGAATCACATGAGACGGATCTGGAACATACTTCTGTAGCTGTGAAACATGGAAAACATCATGTAGATTCGAAAGATTCGGTGGCAATGCTATCCTGTAAGCCACTGCACCAACTCTTTCGGATATCTGATATGGACCAATAAAACGTGAAGTAAGCTTCCTCGACTTCAAAGCACGTCCAACACCAGTCACCGGCGAAACCCTCAAAAACACATGATTACCCGCTTGAAACTCAAGATCTCTTTTCCTTTTATCATGATAACTCTTTTGCCTACTCTGAGAAGCTTTCATCTTCTCCCGAATAAGTTTCACCTTTTCCGTCGTTTGTTGAACTAACTCAGGTCCAACTACTGCACTTTCACCAGATTCATGCCAACACAAAGGTGTTCGACATCTTCTTCCATAAAGTGCCTCAAAAGGTGCCATTCCGATACTAGAATGGAAACTGTTATTATACGTAAACTCGATCAATGAAAGAAAACTGTCCCAAACTCTACCTTGCTCAAGAACACAAGATCTCAATAAATCTTCCAATGACTGAATTGTTCTCTCCGTCTGACCATCAGTCTGCGGATGATAAGCAGAACTCAATCTCAGCTTAGAACCTAACGCCTTTTGCAAACTTTCCCAAAATCTGGAAGTAAACCTCGGATCACGATCAGAAACAATACTCAACGGAACGCCATGTAACTTCACAACCACACTGATATAAATCTCAGCCAAACGCTCCATAGAATAACTGATATCAATCGGAATGAAATGCGCCGATTTAGTCAGCCTATCAACGATCACCCAAATAGCATTATGCCCACTCGGAGAATTAGGAAAACCCGTCACAAAATCCATCGATATACTATCCCATTTCCACTCAGGAATATCCAACGGTTGCATTAATCCTGCAGGCCTCTGATGTTCCACTTTCGACTTCTGACAAGTCAAACACGCATAAACAAACTGAGCCACATCTCGTTTCAAACCAGACCACCAAAATATTTTCTTCAAATCTTGGTACATCTTATTAGCACCAGGATGTATACTCATACTACTCCGGTGTCCTTCCTCAAGAATCATCTTTTTCAACTCTGCATCATCCGGTATACAAATTCTACCACGGAATCTCAAAATTCCCTGATCATCCACTTTAAAGTCACCGTTCACTTCTTGATTTCCAACAAGCAACAAATCAACAAGTTTTAAGTCCAACTTCTGTTTCTCTATAACAGACAACAGAAAATCATTAGTGATCTTTAACATACCAAGCTTCACACTCTCATGTGAAAGCTCACAAACCAAACTCAAGTCTCGAAATTGTTCCAGAAGTTCCCACTCTTTCACCATCAAAGCAGATATACGCAAAGATTTCCGACTCAAAGCATCAGCTACCACATTAGCCTTACCAGGATGGTAATTCAAGCTAAAGTCATAGTCCTTCAGAAGTTCCAACCATCTCCGTTGCCTCATATTTAACTCTTTCTGATCAAACAAGTATTTTAAACTTTTATGATCACTAAAGACTTCGAATCTAGCACCGTAGAGATAATGCCTCCAAATCTTTAATACAAAAACCATCGCAGCTAATTCGAAATCATGAGTAGGATAATTCTTCTCATGAACTCGTAACTGCCTCGAAGCATAAGCAACCACCTTACCATCTTGCATCAAAACACCACCTAAACCAATTAGAGATGCATCAAAATACACAACGAACGATTCATTAGGATTCGGTAAGATCAAAATCGGAGCTGTAGTCAATCTCTTCTTCAGCTCGTTGAAACTTTCTTCACATTGAATATCCCAAATAAATGCCTTACCCTTACAAGTCAGTTGAGTCAACGGAAGTGCCAACTTGGAAAAACCTTCGATAAACCTCCGGTAATATCCAACTAAACCCAGAAAACTTCGAATTTCAGTAACAGATCTAGGAGCCTCCCATTGTAGAACTGCCTCTACTTTGGATGGATCCACAGCAATACCATTACCTGAAATCACATGCCCAAGAAAACTCACTTCTGACAACCAGAACTCACACTTGGACAACTTAGCAAAAAGTCTCTTCTCCTTCAGAATCTGCAACACAATTCGCAAATGCTCCGCATGTTCTTCCTGAGACTTAGAATAAATCAAAATGTCATCAATAAAAACAACAACAAAATGATCTAAATGCTCATGGAATATACGATTCATATACTCCATAAACACACCCGGCGCATTAGAAACCCCGAACGGCATCACAGAAAACTCGTAATGTCCGTATCGTGTCCTAAAGGCCGTCTTCTGAATATCCTCCTCTTTAACCCGAATTTGATGGTATCCTGACCTCAAATCAATCTTACTAAACACACTTGCACCCACTAATTGATCCATCAAGTCATCGATCCTTGGAAGTGGATACTTGTTCTTAATCGTCACTTTATTCAACTGCCGATAATCGATACACAAACGCATACTTCCATCTTTCTTTTTGAGCAACAAAACAGGAGCACCCCAAGGTGATACACTAGGCCTTACAAACCTCTTTTCCAACAACTCATTCAATTGTCTTTTCAACTCCACCAACTCAGATGCTGACATCCGATATGGTGCCATAGATACAGGTCTAGTACCAGGAACTAGGTCTATAGAAAACTCCACCTCTCTTTCTGGCGGCACATCTGAAAAATCATCCGGAAACACCTCCTGAAAATCACACACAACAGGAAAACTTCCAATTGCAACTTGACTCTCCACAGACAACGATGCAAATAATCCAAACAACTGAGCTTCCTCCGCCAAAAGTTTCTTCAACTCTTTGGTAGATAAGAAACCAGATTCCCTTTCTTCTTCAAGAGAAGGAAATCTCACCCGCTTAAGATAACAATCAAGATGAACACGATTGAACTCTAACCAGTTCATTCCCAGAATCACATCCAAACCCTTCAATGGCAAACATACCAAGTCCATCACAAAATCTCTACCAAAAATTATCAAAGGACAACTTAAACAAACGAAAGAAGTAGTTACCGACCCCGAAGCTGGAGTATCGATAACCATCTCTCCACCCATCTTAGACAACACCAAATTCAAACGTTTCATACAATCAATCGAAATAAACGAATGAGTCGCTCCAGTATCAATAATAGCAATTAAAAGATTACTATTAATAAAAAAAGTACCTCTGATCAAACGATCTGCATTAGTAGGCTGAGCTCCCGCCAATGCAAATACTTTCCCTCTAGGTTGAGCTTGCTTCGGTTTCGTGCACCTCGTACTAACATGACCAACTTCCCCACAATTATAACATGTAACCCCATTCTTCCTCCTACAATCAGCAGCCACATGACCCTTCAAACCACAATTAGCACACTTATCCACATTATTCATATTCCTCTTACATTCCGATATACGATGACCTAAACCACCACAATTGTAACATTTCACAGCAGAATTCATTCCTCCACCACTAGGCTTCCTATCAAAAGTAAACTTCTGTTTCCCTTTATCAACAGGGGTAGCATAAGGCCTACCTCTGAACTGCCCCTTTCCTTTCTTATCATTCAGATTCTTGTAATGAGTAGCACGCGCTTTGCTATCCTCATCAAAAATCCGACTCTTGTTCACCAACACTGAAAACTGTCTTATCTCCTGATAACCGATACCTTGCTTGATTTCTGGCCTCAAGCCATTCACAAATTTCAGACACTTAGACCTCTCCGAACCAGCCGTATTATAATTGGGACAAAACTTCACCAGTTCCTCAAACTTAGCAGCATAATCCGCAACAGAGGAATTATCCTGCTTCAGTTCAAGAAATTCAATTTCCTTTTTACCTCTCTCATCTTTCGGAAAATACTTTTCAAGAAAAGCATCTTTGAACACAGCCCATGTAACCACTATCTCATCCTCCTCAAACCTCTGAGAAGCATTCGCCCACCAGTCTTCAGCTTCCTTTTCCAACACATGAGTACCAAACTGCACCTTCTGATCCTCGGAACACCTAATGAAACGGAAGATCTTCTCAATCTTCTTCAGCCAAATCTGTGCTCCCTCAGGATCATGAGTACCCTTGAAGCTCGGTGGATTATTCTTCTGAAACTTATCCATACTACGCGATTCCTCATCCGCCGCAGCATTCGGCAAATTCTGCATCGCTTGCGCCATAGCTTGCATGGCCGCAGTCATAGCAGCATCGCGTCTTCCCGCCATAATCTGAACGTTCCCAATGATAGCAAATTATGGTTAAACAACCACTCAACAGAGTGCAACAGCCCAACAGCGACACAAAGACACGGTCGGACAGACCAAACAGACATTGGCTCTGATACCACTTAATGTAACACCCCTTCTATACCCCGTACAAAAACCGGAATAAACTAATCTTATAAATAAAACATCAGAGCAAAGAATAATTTATCATGATATAGCCAGAGATGCCACACCAACGTGAACTAATAACAACCTGCTCATAAAGATATATAACACCTGGATAGTTTTTATAAACAAAGGAACTCTGTTCCAAAATATCAGCATTCAGTTACAGAATTAAAGCGGAACATCCATAACTGATGTCATCACAAAATATAAGTATGTCATATACATATTCATACAAGGCCACTATATACAAGCTAAAAGAAACATCTACACTCGAACCCCGACTACCCGTGTTACATATCAGAGCCGACGGAACGACAAAAAGACGAAGACACTAATCTTCGCAAAAGACCTCCAGCGTCTAATCTGCAATGCCATTACAGCATTAAACCACAGCAGAAGGGTGAGAAACAGGGTTATAATATAATTGCATATCATTATATAACACTTAGCAAAATATGCACAATTATTCTCACCACACAAATACGATACTTGTAAACAACACAAGACATATTAAACCCATTTCACACATCAATCACATAAGCATATACATTAACACAATGCATACCAAATCCTTCTCAAAATTCAACACATAAACATTCATGTAATGAATTATGCAAATGCACAGAGACCGACACAACGACTCTACGTATGCGGTACCAATCCAACCTTGTAATTCATTAGTCCCCCAGGAACTCTTGGAATCATCGCTCGTTACATAGAGTAACTCCCCGTCGGGCCTACGATGTTCCCCGTCGCTATAAACCATTATTTCAGGGCGTACGACGTTTATGGATTGCTTTCGACCACTATTTCAAGGCGCACAATCCGATTGCCATAGTCCACTATTTCAGGGCGCACAATCATTTGTGATTAATCGCTTCTACCATTATTTCAGGGCGTAAGACGATAAAACTGATTCATCTATGAATCTTCCAATGCAAGAATGCATATCATGATACTTGACACATTAATGACTCATGCCAACATCAAATGCTCATGCATTAACAATAATCATGTATTTCAAGTACATATAAAGTAATGCACACAATTGCCCAAAATGGACACAAACACCAATATACCATTCCACAACATCAAATTCCCATCAAAGAATCATCACACAAGCCATCTCATAACATATCATAATATGTCTTACAATATTGAAAAATAACTCAAAATTCCATTATTCGGTTTTCCGAAAAAGTTGGCTAAAAGTCGGCCAAAAATAATATTTTCTATCATCATCAAAAAGTACTCATCGACAGCTTCGATTCGGTATAAAGAACTCTTAAATACGATAAACGGTTAACAAGATATGAATATTTCAAAATAACGCAAAAACATAAACCGGACGCCCGACACTACGAAACGGTTCGTAAAAACTGTACCGATTGGACCAAGTTCAGACCCCAAAACTATTTTTCCTAGAAAGAACATCTCGTTAGCTTTCCAACGCTTCAAACGGGGGTTAAAACCGACTTACGGTTCAAGAGATTTGAATTTCCGAAGTTTCCCCGACAAACCCGAATTTATGGTTCAGCACAGTATGTATCGATACATAAGCCTATGTATCGATACAAAAAGCCACATGTATCGATACATAGCACGCATGTGTCGACGCATGTGTAGTGAAAATGCTGTTTTTCCCAATTTTCGCAGTATGTATCGATGCATAAGGGTTATGTATCGATACATAAACCATTTCGTTTCGATACATAGCTGTTATGTATCGATTCATAACTCTGTTTTTCTCAAAAAATCAGATTTCTCAAATTTCTCCCTTGCTGCCACTTTTCCGAAATGCCCGGAAATTCGACTAAATCGAACATTTTCACCGAAACGAACATATACGCGCAACCACCAAATACATAAGAACCATTTAGAACACATAAACGAAATTTCTACGACGTTCGATTTTTCGATTAAATTTCAACCTTTCAAAAACCAGAATTTTCAAACATCACCAAATCGAATAAAAAGCACGCTATACGATGACCTAACCTTACTCGATACAACTACGTAATTTATTTCGAATTCTAACCGCGAAAACATCGGTTTTTATCGATTTCCTACAATTCGACCTAAACGGACAAAATAACGGAAACATAACGAAAACTAACCAAAACATAACCAAACTTCATGAAACTTTAAACAGCAGCTCACATACATATAACCAACCAACACATGTATTTATACGACTTTTCGACCGTAAAAACATCGGTTTCTATCGATTTCGTCCAATACGGCATAAACGGAAACATATGGAAAACCAACCAAAACATCCACACAAAACATACATAATCATACACAATCAATATAATAACCGAGTTTCGCACCCTTACCCGATTTAATTGTGTTCTAGAAAGTCGGGAGATTGATTTCTTCCTTCACAAGTTTTTCCTCTCTTTTCTTCTTTCTCTTCTCTCTTTTTCTTCTCTTTTGGGAAACTCTTACTAACTTTTCTTTTTCTTCTTTTTCTAAACTTATACTAACTATTTTCTTTTATATTTTCTTAACTTAAATATTCTAAACATTTCTAATAAATATCTAAACTAACTATTATTAACTAACACTATTAATTATGAAATATGTCAAATACCCTCTATTCCAATTTTCCCCGCAAACTCTCAAAAACGGTAAAAATACACAATGTGCAAAAATAACATATATTCACACCAATTAGCAATTAACATAAATATTGCTCAATTAAAAATAAAGACTCGACCAATTAATCACCAAAAAGCACGGAAAAAGGAAATATTAAAAACGGACCGTTACACTTTTCGCCGCCTAAAGGTATGACTTTCATCGAGCTAATTCCTTCATCGCTCAGCCTTCTCTGAAGTGATGTTATCTCCTCAGCTTTTTTGACAAATGCTGTGTATCCGGTTTTTGCCCATTCCATCTCCTTGTCGTTGACTGTTATTGAAATTCCACCATGTTCTTTTTCATTCGTATTCATACTTCTCCCATTCTCTTTTTGCGTCCAATTTTTCTGAGTATTTTGAATTGATTGTATTGTGGCCTCTGCATAACTTTTTCCTCTTATTCTCTTTCCGTCCTGGAGTGCTGGCTTTTGGTTTATCCTTGGATGCTGTGGAATACTGACTCTTACTTCTCCCTGTTTCGCCCTTCTTCCTTTTATTATCTCCCTTCCTTTCTCTTGTCTCCTTTGCTCTGCTTTTGTGGTAGGTTTTCTGAACTTAGATATGTTCACCCAGGTTTTGTAGGATCCGAACCAAACGTCTTTTAGCTGTTCCTCCAGCCATCTCTCGTCTTTTACTCCGACATATCTAACGAATCCAAATATCCGACCTAGTTTGTTTTGTTTTTTTGCAATGTATACATCTGATACTACTCCCCACTTTTCGAATACTCTGCCCATTTCTCTATCATTTATGTCTTCTGGAAGATTTTTAACGTAGCACGTAGTTATTTTGTCTTTCACTGTCTTGTCTTGATCCGGTCTTGTCCTTTTCCTTCTTCTTGCACCCACAACAGTCCATTTGACTGTGTCTTGGTTATTCTCTTCCATACGCGTAGTGTCTTTAGTCCTCGTGCTTTAATGGATTCGTTCAATACTTCATATGTTAATGTCTTGATTTTTGATGATTCTTGAGTTCTTGAATTTGGGTTCGTCTTCTTCTCCACTCCTCTTTGCCTCTTGCCTCTTTTCCTCTTTACCAACTTTCTAACCCTATTCTTTCTCTTTCTCTCCGAATAATATTCTCTTTGATGCTTCACTTTTTTCTTCAGCACTGCAATGTCAGATGTTAATATGGTTTCAGGTTACTAATACTCTGATTTTTTTTTTCTCTCACCACGTTTCTATCTTTGATTGGTTTCTCAGATTTTTTTCTCTCCCCATTCATTCGTCCTTTTTCACCTTATCTTACTCATTCTCGATTTTCTTTTCGTTTCTTTCTCCTTCGTTTTTCACCCTTTCTTCTCCCTTTTTCCTTCGCACCCTTTCCTTCTTCCCGACCATGGAGACATCCCCTGAGAGCACTCCGCCACCCACACCGCCATCAAAAAATTCACAACACAAGTCCAACAACAACTCCGATTCCAACAACCGCTCCTATCAAACCGACATGTTAGATCCATTCTACATGCATCCTAGCGACAATCCCGACATCTCCAACGTCACACCATTCATCTAATGCCCATGACTCAACAAATTAAGCAGCTGACATTTTTACCAAGTCTTTACATGCTGGTCCATTTTCATCTCTAGTTAGCAAACTAGAATTAATAGATGTACAGTTTGAGGGAGGCTATCAAACTAAATTAGCATTATTTTTCCTTTTTTCTAGCTGTTACTCAGTGTAACTATCTCAGCTATTTTATAGCCTGTACTTAGCATGGTTTTAAATTGCGGACCGATGCGGCTGCAATATTGCGGTTGCGGTAGTGTCCGCATCCGCATCAGACCGCAATTGCGGTGTGATTGTAAATCACACTAAAAACTGCATCATAACACTGCAACGACCGCATTTGCCCGCATCAGCCGGCAACAATAGATGACATGTGAAACCTAATACATATAATAAAGAATACCATTTTATGTTGATAAAAATAAATTCACGCCGCAACGACCGCAATATGCATCGTAACAGCCGCAACCGCATCCGTAGCCGCAACCGCAATTTAAAACCCTGGTACTTAATCTATTTAATGGCTTCACTCTTTAATTGAAAAATTAAGTATTCAGAATAATATTCTCTTTGATGCTTCACTCCTTTTCTTTAGCACTGCAATGCTAGATATTAATAGAAATGTTGCAGACATGTCATAAGGTGATGCAATGTACTTTATCAAACCATAGGAAATGTATCGAATTTTCTTAGTTTATAACTGAATGCTTACTCGTAATAACATTTACATAATATACACATAAGATGGGAAATAAAAGTACACCATATCAATCACACAAGTGTTACAGCACAATCACAAACACACATTTCATCTTCTACAGTCAAGCATCTGACCAAGTAATGTCAAGGCCACCCCATTGTTCTTTAGGCACACCTAAAGCTTTCCACACAGCCTTGGAAGCATCCACAATGTTGTTTGGACAAGGAGGCTGGTAATCATGTTCTGCATCACATCCTTTTGTGGAGTCACACTCATCAACAACCATGGCCACCACACTTTTCCCATTAGCACTGATTGTAATATTTTTGAGACACCTGCTCTCGTGGTTGAACCATCCGGTAGAAAGTGCAACTACTGGAGTATCGTCGGAATGATACTGCTTGTCACATTCTGAAGGGCCGCCTCCATCTCCACCTTTTTGAAAACTATTAAGAGTGAGATATGCTTTGGTGTAAGTTGATACAGATGGAGAGCATTCATAAGTTGTATACATTTTTCCTCGTACACAACAGTCAGAATCATTCTCTTGATTACATTGTCCCGGAGGAGCTTTCTTTCCTCTAATTCTACCGCTTGGCCGGCAACTCTGAGCGTCAGAATACACACAGCTTGTTAAAATAAGAGTAATAACCAACAAAAGAAAATTACCGTTAGGGCAAAATTTCTTCATTTTGTGTATGTAACTCTAGCTATGTGTATCCTCTTAGTTGTTGTTGTTGTTGTTAGTGTTTGATGATTTAGGAGAGATTTAAGTGAGTATATATAAGCATGTGTTAGCTACTACATGATACATCACTAAAGGATCACTTTTGAGATCAAAGAACAAGTTCTACACTAGCTGGTTGTTTAGCCAACTTGAACTACTGATTCTGGTAATTTGTTCTTTTTAATGATTTTAAACTAATTATCAAAGATGATTATTTATTAAAATGCATACTGTGATAGATCAGTTATTCTGAGCACTAACCAGAACTTGTAATTTGTTATTCATAAACAGGTAAACATGTAAATAAGTACATAAAGTTTACATATTTGAATAATATTTTGTAGGTTTCTCTTGTACATGATTTTACCAAGATGGTTTATGCTCCCATTTGGAGAGCTACTGGTTTTTTGTCTCTTATATTTATTGTAAGAGTTAAATATTATTTTCTCATGTTTAAACATTGTTCAAGTTACTATTAAACTTAGTAGACAAGTAAATATAGGTGTAAATAATAACAATTGCATCTCAAATTATTTGACAGATTTGTGTCTTACATGAAATTGGCAATAGCGGGAAAAAACAAAGCCTTATTTTATTTGTTGTCTTCATGAGAAAACAATTAAAATCTTAATTAGTAAACATGTACATAAAATATTCTTAAAGTCAAATTCAAAGAAAAATGTAGAGACTTTTTTTTTTTTTATAAGCAACTTCATTAATAAGAGATTAAGGAAATCTCAAACCAAGGAACTATAAACAACAAGAGAGTCCAATTACAAGAAATCGAGTGGATTCTTAAACCACTCATAAAGACTACAAGATCTACTCTTCTTATTTCCTATAATCAACCAATTCCACGAGATAATTTTAATTTCCACAACGGTGTCATCTACATTACAAAAACCATCTTCAAATAGAATACTGTTGCGAATTCTCCAAATAACCCAACTAGTAATAACCCAAAGATCTAACGGCCTATCAGTTTTCCTTAACGCCTTAAGCTTCGCAATCCAGTCCATGGCATGAAGGCTACAATGTTGTCCCTCAACTCTATCAATACCAATCCAGTCACAAATATTCCCCCATATGGTATACGATATACTACAAGAGAAGAAAAGGTGACTAGAATCCTCAAACATGTTAAAACATAACACACACACCTTGTCGTGAATGTCCACCAAAATTCCTCTAGTTGCCAAGTTTAATCTAGTAGGGAGTCTATCCAAAACCATCCTCCACGCAAACACTTGGGCCTTGATCGGGATCTCCGTCCTCCAGCACATCATTTGGACCTGCACAACACATTAAATAATACAGAGAAGCCACAGAGAAGGCCTTAACATCATTCGCCACCCAATTCCACTCGTCTTTGGAATCCTTGATAATAGAAACCGCTTCCAGCATATTACAGAAATCTTCCCATTCGTGTACCTGCATAACAGCGAAATCATCCAGCAAATTCACTGGATACCACCTCCAAGAATTACCCTCCCATCTCCCTAACTCACTAATGGTGCAACAAGGAGAGCGACTAGCAGCAAAAACCATAGGGAATCTATACTTCAACTCCACATGACCCAGCCATTTGGTATGCCAAAACGCCACCGAAACACCATCGGCCACCTTGCACTCCACCGCTGCCTCGAAGCAATCAGAAATATCAGAATTGAAAATTGCCAACAGGTCCTTAATCCAAAGCGAATCCGTCTTAGAGCATCCCACAACTTTGGATAGTTGAACTTTCATGCTCAAATTTCCATATCTATTGGACAGCAGCTCCCTCCAAGCTTCGTTACCGTCATTGTGGAACTTCCAAATCCATTTAGCAAGTAAAGCGCGGTTGAACCACCCAATATGTTTTATGCCAAGCCCACCCCTTTTCTTCGGTCTGCAAACATCACTCCAAGATATCCAAGAAATACACTTCTTAGAATTATTTCCCGACCAAAGAAACCGCCGTTGAATGGAGATGATTTCTTTCACCACTTTCTCAGGGGCCTTGAAGAAACTTAAGTGGTGAATAGGCAGATTGGCGAGAACCGAATTAATTAACGTAACTCTGCCCCCTATAGACAGATTCCTACCACTCCAAGTAGACAGCCTGTTTCTCAGCACACTGATAACCGGTTTCCAAAACTCACACCGACGATGGTTAGTCATTTAATTGTATGTTTTCCTCAACCATCGAAACTTAAGGATTTACAAATCAACTCCATGTCCGAAATGATCCTTTCATATGTACTTTATTTCGAAAGTATATTTTTGGAACATATGTTTATTGTCACGACTCATTCTTTCTCTCTCATATTCTTAATTTTATATTTGAAAAAATAATTCCAAAATTCCCAAACACTCTTTTATTATCCAAATCAAGTACTAAAACCTACTACTTCTTATGAATCATCAAATAATATATCAAATATGTTTCAAACTTTTAAGTATTCTCTAACATTCACTTTTTTATTGGATGAAACATCTCGCCACTTTATATGAGAATCATTTTCAAAATGAAAGACGCACGTGTATTTTACTCAATAAAAGAGCAAGTATTAGAGAGTGTTATAAAATTGTTTATAACACTCCTCTTATATCATTTACATATTTTCTTAGAATCTTGAAAATCTTATGTTAGAAGACATTATTGTCATAATGCATCTGAAAGTACCTTTCAGATCCACCCATTGGACTGATCTTTCTAGAGCCATGTAGAGTGCATTTTGATAACTTCTGTATGAACTTGCTCATGCCCTATCTAATACCTCATAGCCTATTATAAATATCACTACTTCAATTCTATCTGAACCATGTTACTCCCCTCGCATGTGAAATCTACCATATAAGAACATTAATTGTTTTGAAAAACCCCTAAATGCCCTTTTGTTTCCACAGCCTTCCACGTGGCTACTTCTACAAACAATCTTTAACTTCTTCTTGATCACTTAACCAAACTCTTACTTTGAAAAATCAGAATACACTTTTTTTAACCTCTCTCTCTCCCCCTCTCTCTCTCTCTCTCTCTCTCTCTCTCTCTGCATCTTCTTCCCCTTCTTTTTCTTTCTCCCTCTTCCTTCTTCATCTTCTTTACATATCTCGCTAAAGAATCCCTAACCGAAGCCAATAAAACTAATTGAAGCATCTGAAACTGATTATGTTCAAGTTTAAGTTTTTAGCCTTCTTTTAGGGTTTATGCTCTTTTGTTCTGATCTAAGATTGTTGGTGTTGCAGGAATGGGGAAGATGACGGTGATGTTTCCGTCGATTTTACAGCGATATGCGATATTGCGGTGGTAGATCTGTGATGGATCTTGGTCAAAAAGGAGACTAGAGGTATGGATCTGAAGCATTGAGTTTTGAATATTTCGAATGTTCTTACAGCTTGTAGCATATATCAGTTTGATTTTTTTTATTTTTGAAGTTTTCACTATTTTGATTCTTATTTATGGTTTTTATTCATTGTTTTAAGTGTTTAAGTTCTTATTTATTTTTATTTATTACTATGACATTATAACTGTGAATCTTGACATTTGTGATCAATTGGGTTTCTTTTCTTGGGTTATTGTAGGTCTGAATTTATAAATGATGCAGGCTTATTCTACTGTTGGTACACGAGATTATATTGCTCCAGAAGTTCTTTTGAAGATAGGTTTTTAGATGGAATGTGATTGGTGAGTTCTTTGTGTTATTGTTGGAATTAAACTTACTTGACTCTACCATGTTCTTTGTGTTATTGTTGGAATTAAACTTACTCGACAATTATGTTTGCAGATTCATGTTAAAGAAGCTGATATTTGAAGTATCATATTTTCAGGACCTTTAAGTTTTATTTATATACTTGGTATGGATACTAATTAATAAACACTAGATGATGTTAATTGTTTATATTTTGCTACTAATAATCATCCGGATACAATCGGTTAATTATCTAACTTTAGCATTCCATGCAAGCATTAATAAGTCCTTTGAAAGGTATACTTGTGACTATTTTTTATTTGATTTATTTGCCAATTATCTTCAATGTGTTAATTTATCAATAAAATGAGACAAGTGAAGTTGGAGATTATATGCATCCCCATCAATTTGTTATATTTTAGCCTCAAATGTACATATTCGTTAAGAGTTCTTTAGTTGCTTAAGATATCATTGATATCACATTTAATGTTTTTTTCCTCATTGTTTGAATCCAGGTAGCAGTGCAGCTTCTCACTTCCAAAATCGGGTTTAGGTACCATATTGTGAATTATGACATTTAAGGATGTACTTTAGTTGGACACAATATACTTATTTAATGTTATTTTTGCTTTTAAAGAATTTGAACAACAGAGGGAACTCAAAGAGAAAGGTCTACAAACAACCTTTGAACAAGGTACTCATGATGGATCTGCTGATAGCAAAGAGTAATCTCATGACAATAATGTCAATAATCACATTAATAAGGTATCATATTTTCCCTCATTACAAGTGTACTCAATATATATTATATGTACTCTTCTAACAATTTTCCGCCTTATTTGTTCAAATCATGCATATCCATTTTTTAATTTTCATTTTCTTCATCAATTCTTAATAAAGAGTGAAATTGAAAAGGGAATAAAAAAACTTTGTCGGACTTCTTCACTTGAAGGAGAAGCAGATTTAAATGAAGAGTACACTGACTTAGCTGCTGGATTTGATGGCTCTTCTACTACTTCTGAAAGTATATATACTAAAAAACATGATATGTGTAGTACGCATGAAGTGGACAGCCTTAGAATGGAGGTTTTGACTCTGTTGTAGAAATATGCTTTATTTTAACTTGTTAACCATTAGGGAGTTTGACAGATGTTGTGACCATGGATTGTGAAATGGTTGGGGTTGGTCAAGGAAACAAAAGTGCCCTTGCAAGAGTATCATTGGTATTATTTTGTTCCTCTTCATCTTGAGGTACTTGTGATTCTTGACTCACTCTTTCTAAATATTTCTTTTGTTTATGATCAAGGTCGATTCTCTGGCTTGGGTTCTTACCATGATTTTAAATTGTGGTTGCAGCCACTGCGGTTGTGGCTGTTACGATGCAGATTGCGGTCGTTGCGGCGTGAATTTATTTTTATCAACATAAAATGGTATTCTTTATTATATGTATTAGGTTTCACATGTCATCTATTGTTGTCGGCTGATGCGGGCAAATGCGGTCATTGCGGTGTTATGATGCAGTTTTTAGTGTGATTTACAATCACACCGCAATTGTGGTCTGATGCGGATGTGGACACTACCGCAACCGCAATATTGCAGCCGCATCAGGTGATGCGGTCCGCAATTTAAAACCATAGTTCTTACCTCTGAATAAAGCATCGTTAAATGAAAAGTTGTTAATATTGTTTAAGTTCCTTTGAAGATATATCATGGTCACCATGCATTTTACTATCTTACTATATTTCTCTTGCAATTATTAAAAAATGCGCAATCGATAGGTTCAGAATAGAGCTGTGACTTTACAAAACTATACCAACTCAAGTGAGGATATTCTGAAGCATGCATCAAAATTACTGAAAGTTGAACTTCTTGTTTTAGTAAGATTAATAGGTATACATTTTTGTTAACTTGCTTTATTGTTGACCAGCTTTAATGTATTAAGAATATTTTTTAACATAAACTTCAAGGTCTCTTACAATTTCCTAATAATATATTAAAAATTTATGAACATAATTTTTTACTTTTAATGCCTTAAATCAATATTTTAATGTCTCTGTTGTTGTTTTAACAATTTTCTTTCATGTTTTGGTTCATATACAACAACAGGGTTTTGCTATTGGTAATGGATTGACCAATCCAAGAATTTAATATCAAGCATACACTAAATTTCCTGTTGATAACAAATTGATTACAAAGGAAGTTCAAGCTGATATCGACAAGTCCATGGGATGATGTAACACTCATATATAACAACGTACATCAAAGCATATATATTATACATGAATCCAAGTTTTGGTATTGAAATACCATAAGTTCCTAGTTAACACATTGTATACATTACATGCCCTAAATACAAAATACTAAAAATTTATGGCATAATATATACAAGGTGTTCCAATGTACTAAGAACTAGATCAACCAAGTGATCTCAAAAATAAATCTCCCCAACGGAAGTTATGCCATCCCAAAAAGCCAAGCCATGTAAGGATAATCAAACGGCTTTATCTTTACCCTTCGCGGAACCTGAAATACCTGTAATATAATCAACAACGTGGGGTGAGATATTAAATCTAAGTGAGTTCCCTATCTTATAGATTCTCTCGGCTTTACAAGGTTATATCATTCTAACTCAAGTCAAAAGGAAGGGAAGTGACCTTGAGTTCACAATCGCACACTATATGGAAACATGTTATGAGTCCGTTAACTCAAAATTATCACTTATAGACAACCTTATCAAGGCATCCCCTATTCCCGTCCTCTTCTACGCTTAGAAGTCGGAACGAGTCATAGATCCTCGTAGATTATTTGGCATACGAGATGGATTCGGAACTAAGGGACACATTATCACCTTAATTCGTCACTTCACACGGTCCGTACACCGTCATAAGTCTCTTTACCTTATAGGTTTCATTTGTACTATACTCGGGAATCAAACCTACCAAGTAATTGTGCATTCATTCCAGAGTAGCTCGTAACTCATGGAATGGCACATATTGGGGAAATGGTTACGATTACGTGATTTCACCTACAACCATGATTGTATTCAACAATTCTATGCCACGTTTGCTGTAACACCCCAATTCCCATCGCGAATAAAATAATATATATATATAAAATCAGAGTAACTAAAAATTTATTTTTCCGACAGAAACAAGGATGTCACAATTAAATAAACAAAACATCATCCCTGCTCATAAATTTGATACATAGCATAAAATAGAGTACCCTCAAGGGAAACTTTTTCCATATAATAGGAATGGTCAATTATGGAATAAAGCGGAAAGATCCATAACCGACTTGTTTTACAAAATAAATAGTTTGATAACATCCAATTATATATACAAGGTAATACAAAATATATTCCACAATTATATACATATACAACATAATCGTTCCCCGACTCCTGTGCTACGTATCAGAGCAGACACCAAGACCTAAGCAAACGAAGATCTAACTCTTCCACTTGCCTCCACGCCTCTAAAGCTGACAATCTGCACTATGCCATAAAAAGCATATTCCAGTAGAAGGGTGAGAAATAACAACTATAACAAGATTGCATAATAATATGCCACAACACAAATAAATTCCCATATATAATATTTCTCACCACAAACATCACATATCATATGTTTATACACAAAACATATCACTCACAACCAATGCATTTATCACATATGCATAATAATTCACCAATTCAATCATAATTCACAACACATAATCATTTATGCATCCATCACACAACATATCAATCATGCTCAATACATTTATCACAAATGTATCTCAAATCACCAAAGCTATCACAAGCTCACACCTAATCAATCCATTCATAATTCATGCATATGCACAGAGACCGACACAACGACTCTATGCAATGCAATGCGATACCGACTTCATCATCTCAAGTTCACTCAGGAACTTCTGCTGGAACCATCGCTCGTTACCAAAGTAACTCCCTGTCGGGCCTACGATGTTCACCCACCGCTCACACCTCCACCAAGAGAGGCTCACAGTGTTTATGGATCGCTCACACCTCCACCGAGAAAGGCTCACGACCCGATCGCTCACACCTCCACCAAGAGAGGCTCACGATCGTCTACAACCATCGCTCACACCTCCACCGAGAGAGGCTCACGACCCGATCGCTCACACCTCCACCAAGAGAGGCTCACGACGTTGTAGCGGATTCTCATTAGAATCCCTCAACACAAGAATGCACATCATTATGCTTCACATACAAAATGACTCAAGACATTCTTGAAATGCATACATATTCACAATGTATTCATGCATTTATCTCATACAATCACATACAATCTATATACATTCACACCAATGCACTATTGTATGATTCACATCCAAAACACGCATTGAATTTCACATAAGCAATGCATTTCATAAACCACAACAACAAACCACGAACCAACACAACATCATAACCACATACATTGATATTCAATCAAACAATGTATTTAACGCACAACAACAACATTATCACAACATCGCGTCACATGTATTCACATCATATAACAGTACACAAGCGATACGTTATATAACAAAAGCATATAACATGATACCACATCAATCGCACACAAATACGACGGGAAAAGTCGACAAAACGACACGTTTCCAAAACCACGACTTAAATAAATCATCCACTAATCCCAAAACCATTTTTACAAGAAAGAACATTTCATAAGCTTTCTAACGCTTCGAACGGGGACCAAAACGGACTTACGGATCAAAAGTTATGAATTTTCAAAGTTTCGGAAATTTTCCCTTTCGCCCAGACCTGCGCGCTGAGCGCCCGACCTGCGCGCTGAGCGCGAAACCTGCTACGAATTTTAGCCTTAAAACACCGTTTTTAGACTTCCGGACATCCATTTTCGATTCCGTAAAAAGCTGCGATCTCAGAATTCGACGTACTACAATATTTCCATCATTAAAAAGCCATCTAACACATTTTCCATTTTTGAAATATTTTGAAACATAATTTTATCATTGAATTCTAAATTCGAACTCGCTCGAAATCGCGGGAAAACACGCAAACAACCATTCCCGATTAAACCCAAACCTTACCCGACTACACCACGCAACGTATTCCGAGTTTCAACCGTGAAAACATCGATTTCCACTCATTTCTACCATTATTGCCCTAACTCTCACAAACTATCTCATTCAATCCAAAACTCTCTAAATCATACCAACGAGTACTCTCGATTAAACCCAAACATTACTCGACTATTCTACACGATCTTTTCCCAATTCTAACCGCGAAAACATCAATTTTCATCAATTGTTCATCAATTTATCAATTAGAGAAAAGTTGTGAAAACAACCAAAACAATTACACAAACAACACATATACATACACAATCGAAATATAATTGAAACTTCTCACCCTTACCCGATTATTCGCACTTGAAACGGAGTTATGTCGATTTTTCCCACTTTTCCTCTTCTCCCTTTTCTTTCCTCCCTTTTCTCTTCTCTTCTCTTTCTCTTCTTTCTCTTTCTTTCTCTCATTTTCTCTCTATCTCTTTCTATTTATATATAAAACATAAAACTTACCCAAGCAAAAGACCAAAATACCCCTCAGCTCAAATATCTCTCAAACGCTCTCAAAATGCGATAAAACATAAACAACGATGAAAAATAATATATTGTCAAATAAAAGTCAATAATAAAATAATATAAAACCAAAACCAATTAAATCTACTCTATTAAATAAATCTAACAAAACTGTGGCGTTACAATTCTCCCCCACTTAGACATTTTCGTCCTCGAAAATCTAACTGATACGAACAACTACGGATATGACTCTCGCATCCGACTAACAAACCAACATGCCAATAAAAGGCACACCACGAATAACACAACTGGCAAACCACCTTGCTAACTACCACAACGACACGACAACGACGACAACAACAACGACAAGATGTAAAGCCCATACAATGCACTTGACGACCAACTCACAACTCAAGGAATACCACGATACCAACACACAGGTTCACCTTAGGACCGAAACACAACAAGATCGTTACCCTACCATAGGTAACACTCCTCTAATTCCCCACAAAGGAATTAGCTACACGCACTCGAACCAACACAATGGAAATGAGACAACAACACAAACAAGAACACAAATTTCCACGGCACCACAAGGTCTCAACAACATCAACAAAACCAGAACACCAACATCCTTGTCACACAACCATGCTACAACAATGCTATGATTCACCAATCCAATCAAGATCCGACAATACCACGCATCACATAACTGGGAATGACAGCATAGTCATTCTACCCCAATACATACCTCACTAGGAACGACAAAATAGTCATTCTACCCTAGTGCACCTCTCATTAGGAATGACAACATAGTCATTCTACCCCAATGAGTATCCCACTAGGAACGGCAACATAGTCATTCTACCCTAGTGGACACGACAACTCAATTGTACATCACTAGGAATGACATATAGTCATTCTACCCTAATGAGTACTCCACCAGGAACGACATATAATCGTTCTACCCCAATGGACCCAACGACACACTCGCACTTCACTAGGAATGACATAAAGTCATTCTACCCTAATGAGTACAACAACAACACTAGGAACAACATACAATCATTCTACCCTAATGTGTTTGACCAAAACATTAATACCTCACTAGGAATGACATATAAGCCATTCTACCCCAATGAGTATTCTAACACAATTGGAATCCATTCCACACACCAAATATTACTATTATAGCAATCCCATGATAATCAATACCTTACCATTCATCTTGCTGTGGATCTACGCCACAGAGGCCGCCATATCATACATTAATCATACACTCGAAACCACATACATTGATACTTACTTAAACAATGTATTTATCACTAAATACAACCCATAACAAATAGCATTTCATCCTTTACACCCATATCAATTCACATCAAGAATTACTCACCATCAACCAATTCCAAATCCTGAATAGTATAGATCCTCTTATGAATCCTCAATTGTTGTAAGGCATAAGCTACGACTTTACCCTCTTGCATTAACACACTGACTAAACTCATCAAAGACACATCACAATACCTCACAAACGGTTTATTAGGATCACACAGAATCAAAACTGAAGTCGTAGATAATTTCTACTTTAACCCTCTCAAACTTCCCCCACAATGAACATCCAAAGCAAACAACTTACCCTTTGCAAGTCAACCGAAGTAACGAAAACGCTAACTTGGAAAAACCTTCCATACCCTCCGGTAATAACCAACTAAAAGTCCAAAAAGCTTCTAATCACCTTAACCAACTTCAGAGTCTCTCATTGTAGAACTACATCCACTTTCAATGGATCTATAACCATACTCTCATCTGAAATAACATATCCAAGAAAACTAACCTTTTTCAACAAAAATTCTCACTTGAATAACTTAGCATAACACTTTGTCTCCTTTCAACACTTGTAAGTCAATTCTCAAACACTCTACTTGTTCTTCCTCTGAGTTTATAACAAATCCAAATATCCTCAATTAAAACCACTACGAACTTATCCAAATTCACAACACAATCAAATCGGCCACTAAATCTCAACACCATTTATATAAGAAAGAACATCTCAATCTGAGTTACGAATCCAAAGTTATGGATTTTAGAAAAAAAATCCAAGTTTTTTTTTTTTTCCAAGTCGCGCTAAGCGGGCTCTGTCCCGCGCTGAGCGCGCTCCTCACTGCCTGGAGAGGTTCAAATTTCTGCAGACCGCGCTGAGCGGGCATCTGCGCGCTGAGCGGGCACTGCGATTTTCAGAAAAATAAACCCTTCGACAGTCCTTCCCAAAACTCACCATTTTCATCTCAAATCAATTCCAACAGCAAAACAAGTATCAACAACCCAACAAAAGGAACTCTTAATCTCAATATTACATCCACTATTCCATCCGGGAATACATCTAAAAATCACGCACAACTTGGCAGCCCATCACTGTGACTTTCCCGCCAATCTCTAGAAAACTATCATCACAAACATAACAACATCTTAGTTTCACGTCCGAAAAGTTCTTCTACTTACTTAGCAGATCCAAACCTCAACTCCTTACCTTCGTCCAATTTGAGTTCACACTCTACTCTCTGAGAACAACCATTAACGATGCCCAATCATTCTCTCTCAAAAACTTCCCAACTGGACCAACATACTAAAGCCTCTAGTCCGCCTCGCCTTCAGATATAAGAATCTTCATCGGCTCAACAAAACAATCCGTAATCATTTTCTCAATTCCAAACAATTCATTGTACTCACTATCAAAGCCGGAAAGACACGTCTATTCCATCCAACATAATTCCCGTCTGCTATCAACAAGAGATTAAGGGTGATCAGTTCCTCAATTTGTCAATAGACAGCCGACAATCATGATGGGGCATAAACCGTCTTTACCAAACTATAATAGCATTCCTTACATCCTGTGCACAAAACTACCTAAGGTACAAATCCTCAATCGACACATACCTTACCTCCGCATTCCCTCCGGAATCGGGAACAACACTCTCCAAACAACACTTACCATCTTGCAATTCTCAACACACTGAGCCAGCGCTCCACACCTGAAGCAACATGGAGAAGTACCAGCTTCTCCCCCACTTATCTCAATCTCACACCTGAAGACAAAGGATTACCAAAAACCAGAAAGTACTGACAGTGTTCCACACACCTATCACGTACTAAGGGACAAACAACAACGACAGTATTCAACTGCCACACCAACTGACTCAACAACTTAGCCGGACGGACCGACCTGCTCTGATACCACTTAATGTAACACCCCAATTCCCATCGCGAATAAAATAATATATATATAAAATCAGAGTAACTAAAAATTTATTTTCCCGACAGAAACAAGGATGTCACAATTAAATAAACAAAACATCATCCCTGCTCATAAATTTGATACATAGCATAAAATAGAGTACCCTCAAGGGAAACTTTTTCCATATAATAGGAATGGTCAATTATGGAATAAAGCGGAAAGATCCATAACCGACTTGTTTTACAAAATAAATAGTTTGATAACATCCAATTATATATACAAGGTAATACAAAATATATTCCACAATTATATACATATACAACATAATCGTTCCCCGACTCCTGTGCTACGTATCAGAGCAGACACCAAGACCTAAGCAAACGAAGATCTAACTCTTCCACTTGCCTCCACGCCTCTAAAGCTGACAATCTGCACTATGCCATAAAAAGCATATTCCAGTAGAAGGGTGAGAAATAACAACTATAACAAGATTGCATAATAATATGCCACAACACAAATAAATTCCCATATATAATATTTCTCACCACAAACATCACATATCATATGTTTATACACAAAACATATCACTCACAACCAATGCATTTATCACATATGCATAATAATTCACCAATTCAATCATAATTCACAACACATAATCATTTATGCATCCATCACACAACATATCAATCATGCTCAATACATTTATCACAAATGTATCTCAAATCACCAAAGCTATCACAAGCTCACACCTAATCAATCCATTCATAATTCATGCATATGCACAGAGACCGACACAACGACTCTATGCAATGCAATGCGATACCGACTTCATCATCTCAAGTTCACTCAGGAACTTCTGCTGGAACCATCGCTCGTTACCAAAGTAACTCCCTGTCGGGCCTACGATGTTCACCCACCGCTCACACCTCCACCAAGAGAGGCTCACAGTGTTTATGGATCGCTCACACCTCCACCGAGAAAGGCTCACGACCCGATCGCTCACACCTCCACCAAGAGAGGCTCACGATCGTCTACAACCATCACTCACACCTCCACCGAGAGAGGCTCACGACCCGATCGCTCACACCTCCACCAAGAGAGGCTCACGACGTTGTAGCGGATTCTCATTAGAATCCCTCAACACAAGAATGCACATCATTATGCTTCACATACAAAATGACTCAAGACATTCTTGAAATGCATACATATTCACAATGTATTCATGCATTTATCTCATACAATCACATACAATCTATATACATTCACACCAATGCACTATTGTATGATTCACATCCAAAACACGCATTGAATTTCACATAAGCAATGCATTTCACAAACCACAACAACAAACCACGAACCAACACAACATCATAACCACGTATATTGATATTCAATCAAACAATGTATTTATCGCACAACAACAACATTATCACAACATCGCATCACATGTATTCACATCATATAACAGCACACAAGCGATACGTTATATAACAAAAGCATATAACATGATACCACATCAATCGCACACAAATACGACGGGAAAAGTCGACAAAACGACACGTTTCCAAAACCACGACTTAAATAAATCATCCACTAATCCCAAAACCATTTTTACAAGAAAGAACATTTCATAAGCTTTCTAACGCTTCGAACGGGGACCAAAACGGACTTACGGATCAAAAGTTATGAATTTTCAAAGTTTCGGAAATTTTCCCTTTCGCCCAGACCTGCGCGCTGAGCGCCCGACCTGCGCGCTGAGCGCGAAACCTGCTACGAATTTTAGCCTTAAAACACCGTTTTTAGACTTCCGGACATCCATTTTCGATTCCGTAAAAAGCTGCGATCTCAGAATTCGACGTACTACAATATTTCCATCATTAAAAAGCCATCTAACACATTTTCCATTTTTGAAATATTTTGAAACATAATTTTATCATTGAATTCTAAATTTGAACTCGCTCGAAATCGCGGGAAAACACGCAAACAACCATTCCCGATTAAACCCAAACCTTACCCGACTACACCACGCAACTTATTCCGAGTTTCAACCGTGAAAACATCGATTTCCACTCATTTCTACCATTATTGCCCTAACTCTCACAAACTATCTCATTCAATCCAAAACTCTCTAAATCATACCAACGAGTACTCTCGATTAAACCCAAACATTACTCGACTATTCTACACGATCTATTCCCAATTCTAACCGCGAAAACATCAATTTTCATCAATTGTTCATCAATTTATCAATTAGAGAAAAGTTGTGAAAACAACCAAAACAATTACACAAACAACACATATACATACACAATCGAAATATAATTGAAACTTCTCACCCTTACCCGATTATTCGCGCTTGAAACGGAGTTATGTCGATTTTTCCCACTTTTCCTCTTCTCCCTTTTCTTTCCTCCCTTTTCTCTTCTCTTCTCTTTCTCTTCTTTCTCTTTCTTTCTCTCATTTTCTCTCTATCTCTTTCTATTTATATATAAAACATAAAACTTACCCAAGCAAAAGACCAAAATACCCCTCAGCTCAAATATCTCTCAAACGCTCTCAAAATGCGATAAAACATAAACAACGATGAAAAATAATATATTGTCAAATAAAAGTCAATAATAAAATAATATAAAACCAAAACTAATTAAATCTACTCTATTAAATAAATCTAACAAAACTGGGGCGTTACATTTGCCTTTAGGCCTCATTTTCCTTTTCTCAATAATTACCATGGTTTACACATGTTCCATACTAGTGTCTTATTCTTTTCTATACCATTCGGTATTTAGACACACGTGTAACGCCCCGATTCCGATTATTCCCATTTTGTTGAGTCTTTTATTTAAATTGAGTGATAAATTATTTTATTTGTGAAATTGGTGTGTTAATATGCTATGTTGACATGTTATGATATTTTACCGTTTTTGAGAGTTTTCGGGGAAATTAGAATGGAGGGTATTTTGGACATTTCTCAATTAATAATAATTTAGAAATTTTGTGGAAATAGAATTTTGTGAGAAAATGAATTAATTGAATGTGAGTAGAAAAAGAGATAAGAAGAAGAAATAGGAGAGAAAGAGAAAGAAAAGAGAAATAGAGAGAAAAAGGAGAGAAAGAAAGAGGAAGAAGAGAAAAGAGAAGAAAAGAGGAAAAGCTTGGAAATCTTCAAAACAACTTCTAGGAATCGATTTAATCGGGTAAGGGTGTGAAATCTTATTATCTCATCAATGTATATCATTATGTATGTGTTTGCTTGGATGTTTCTTGTTTTCCATAGTTTGAGTTCTAGGTTGAAATTGAGATTTTGTGAGGAATTGATGGTTTTACGGTTGAAAATCGGTGTTAACGTAATAAAATACTTGTCATCATGATTGAATTATGTTTTGATGGTTATATGACAGTTTGGAAATGTTTTGGGTGGTGAAAACATGATTTTCGGATGAGCTGGTGCGCTGCTGGGTTTTTCTGAAAACGAAGGTTCGCACTGCGAGTGGCTAGCGAGTGGGTAGCGAGCATTCGCTGAGTGTTCGCACTGCGAATGGAGTAGCGAAGGATGCGCTAGCTTCTTCCTTGATTCGCTGGGTGCTTCGCATTGCGATTGGGGTAGCGAGCATTCGCTGAGATGTTCGCACTGCGAACGATGAGAATTTTCTAGGCTATTTTGCTTCTGCCTTGTTTCGCTGGTACACTCGCACTGCGAATGAAGTAGTGAAGGACTCGCTAGGAGCTTCGCACTGCGAATGTAGCAGTTTTTCCTAATTTGTTTCCTCTGTAACTTTTGATCTGTGTTTCGGCTTGAGGTGTGGTTTGATGCGTTAGAGAGCTTATGAAATGTACTTTATTATGATGATGTTTTGGAAATTGTTACCCAATTTAATTATGTCGAAAAGTTGTGAATAGTGTTATTTAGCGACTTTTACCGTTTTATTTGGTGTGTTTTGGATGTGAATCATACAATAGTGCATTGAGGTGAATGTATATAGATTGTATGTGATGGTATGAGATGAATGCATGAATATATTATGAATATGTATGCATTTCAAGAATGTCTTGAGTCATTTTGTATGTGAAGCATAATGATGTACATTCTTGTGTTGTGTGATTCTAATGAGAATCCGTTGTAACGTCGTGTGCCTATGTGAGGTGTGAGCGATGATTACAAACGATTGTGTGCCTAGGTGAGGTGTGAGCAATCGAATTGTAAGCCCATGTGGGGTGTGAGCAATCGGATTGTGTGCCCATGTGGGGTGTGAGCAATCCATAAACATTGTGTGCCTAGGTGAGGTGTGAGCAATGGGTGAACATCGTAGGCCCGACGGGGAGTTACATTGGTAACGAGCGATGGTTCCATTAAGTTCCTGAGTGAACTTGAGATGATTGAGTCGGTACCGCATTGCATTTGCATAGAGTCGTGAGTCGGTTTCTATGATTTGCATTTATCATCTTTATAATTGTGCATTGATGAATAAACATGAATATGTATGTTTATGTGGAATGATAAGAATTGTGAAAGTATGCATGATGAATATGCTTGGTTTTGTATATATATACATTGTGATGTATATGATTGAGTTGTGATGAATTGTGGTGAGAATGTAGAATATGTGTATTTTTATGCTAAGATATATAATTATATGCATTGTTATTATGATAATATTTCTCACCCTTCTGCTGTTTTATGATGCTCTATGAGGCATTGCAGAGTAGGTATGCTGGTGGTCTTTTGTGAAGCGTGTCTTCATTCTTTTGGTCGGTCGGCTCTGATATGTAGCACCGGGTAGCTAGGTTGTATATGATTCTTTTGTGATACATTTGTACATGTATCTTGTTGACGAATGTTTATGTAAACATGAATCATGTTGGTAGATAACACTTGATGATATTTATATATATGTATATATGTTTGATGTTATTCAATGTTTAGATTTTCCGCTTTTATTCTAAATATTGAGATGTGGGTGTAAGGACTAAGTTCCTCTGTTGCAAAGTTACCCCACTGTTGCATATCAATTGTTGAGCAGATGTTGAATGTTTTAATTTCATGTATAATGTGACAAACCTCTTTTATACTATGTTTATAATTATACTCTGACGGAATTTTTAGTATGTGCCTAAATGATGATGTGATTATTTGGGGGTATAGAAAGGGGGTGTTACATTAAGTGGTATCAGAGCCAATGTTGAGTCAGTTGTGTCTGTCTTGTGGTTGTGATGGTTGAACTGTTGTTTAACCTTGTTGTCATTTTTGGGAATGATCAGAATATGGCTGGTAGAAACGACAATGCGATGGCTGCTGCTTTGGAAGCAATGGCTAGGGCGGTACAAGGTGCGCCGAACGTGAATGCTAATGACGAGTTCAGGAAGAATCAACCACCGATCTTCAAAGGAAGATTTGATCCTGATGGTGCTCAAATTTAGTTGAAAGATATTGAAAGGATCTTCAGAGTCATGGACTGTGCGGAGGAGAATAAGGTGAGGCTTGGTTCTCACATGCTGAAGGAGGAAGCCGATGATTGGTGGGTCGGTATACGTCAAGTTCTTGAGGTGGATGATGAAGAGATAACTTGGGATTTATTTCGTACCGAGTTCTTGAGGAAGTATTACCCTGAAAGTGTGAAAGGGAAGAAGGAGATGGAGTTCCTTGAACTGAGATAAGGTAGTATGTCTGTGGTGGACTATACTGCTAAGTTTGTGGAGTTGGTTCAATTCCATCCTCACTATACTGCAATTACTGCTGAGTTCTCAAAGTGTATTAAGTATGAGAATGGTTTACGTCCCGAGATTAAGCAAGCCGTGGGATATCAAAGGATAAGAAGGTTTACGGATTTGACGAAATGTTGTAGAATCTTCGAGGAAGATAGCAAGGCTCGTTCTACACATTACAAAAGTTTGAATGAGAGGAAGGGAAAGCAACAAGCTAGAAGTAGACCTTATGTGACACCCATTGATAAGGGCAAGCATAGGGGAAACTTTGATAAGAGATCTGGAGGAGGAGGTTCCGGTTCCGTTAAGTGTTACAAGTGTGGTGAAATGGGTCATAAATCATTTGAGTGTGGGAAGAGCGTGGTGAAATGTTCTAACTGTGGAGGCCTTGGGCATGCTACTACCGATTGTAGAAGGAATATGGCGAAGTGCTATAATTGTGGAGAAGTGGGTCACATTAGTACTAAGTGTATTAAGCCGAAACAAGCTCAAGCGGGCGGAAAGGTGTTTGCATTAGCGGGGACGGACACTACTAGTGCAGACTGTTTGATTAAAGGTATATGCTTTATTAATAGTATGCCTTTAGTTGTTATTATTGACACGGGAGCGACTCATTCATTCATTTCTCATGAGTGCGCTAAGCGTTTGAATTTGTTTATGACTTCTTGGGGTGGTGAGATGGTTATTGAGACTCCTGCTTTAGGGTCGGTAACTACGTCTTTGGTGTGTGTAAGTTGTCCTTTGACCATGTATGGTAAAGACTTCCTTATGGATTTAGTGTGTTTGCCGTTGGAGGGATTGGACGTAATCTTGGGTATGAACTGGTTGCAATTTAATCGAGTTCATATAGATTGCTATCACAAGTTAGTAAGGTTTCCTTCTTTGGAAGATGATGAAGATGAGAGTTTCCTATCCACTAAAGAGTTGAAGAAACTTTTAGCGGACGAAGCTCAATTGTTCGGTTTGTTTGCATCATTATCGGTGGAGAGTAAAGTTGAGCTCGATGTGTTCCCAGTGGTGTGTGATTTTCCAGAAGTGTTTCCGGAGGATATTACGGATGTACCGCCGGAAAGAGAAGTTGAGTTTTCTATTGATCTAGTTCCGGGTACTAGACCGGTTTCGATGGCACCGTATCGTCTGTCGGCATCGGAGTTGGTAGAATTGAAGAAGCAATTGAATGACTTGTTGGACAAGAGATTTGTAAGGCCAAGTGTTTCTCCTTGGGGTGCTCCAGTATTGTTGGTAAAGAAGAAGGATGGAAGTATGCGGTTATGCATTGATTATCGACAATTGAACAAGGTGACAATTAAGAACAAGTATCCGCTTCCAAGGATCGATGACTTGATGGACCAATTGGTTGGTGCGCGTGTTTTTAGCAAGATTGATTTGAGATCGGGATATCACCAGATTCGTGTGAAAGAAGAGGATATTCAAAAGACGGCCTTTAGGACACGGTATGGCCATTACGAATATTCCGTGATGCCATTCGGGGTTTCTAATGCGCCGGGTGTGTTTATGGAATACATGAATCGTATTTTTCATGAACAGTTAGATCGTTTTGTGGTTGTGTTCATCGACGATATTTTGATTTACTCTAAATCTCAAGAGGAGCATGAAGAGCATTTGAGGATTGTGTTACAAATTTTGAAAGATAAACAATTGTATGCTAAGTTGTCGAAATGTGAATTTTGGTTGTCGGAAGTAAGTTTTCTTGGACATGTTATTTTCGGTAGTGGTATTAGTGTTGATCCATCCAAGATTGATGCGGTGATGCAATGGGAGGCTCCTAGATCGGTTACGGAGATTCGAAGCTTTTTAGGCTTGGCGGGTTATTATCGGAGGTTTATTGAGGGATTTTCGAAGTTGGCACTTCCGTTAACGCAATTGACTTGTAAAGGAAAGGTTTTCATTTGGGATATTCATTGTGAAGAGAGTTTCAATGAGCTAAAAAGAAGGTTGACAACGACTCCGATCTTGATTTTGCCAAATCCGACGGAACCATTTGTTGTGTATTGTGATGCTTCATTGGTTGGTTTAGGTGGTGTTTTGATGCAAGATGGAAAAGTTGTGGCTTATGCTTCAAGACAATTGAGAGTGCATGAAAAGAATTATCCTATGCATGAATTGGAGTTAGCGGCCGTGGTGTTTGTTTTGAAAATTTGGAGGCACTATCTTTATGGTGCAAGATTTGAAGTTTTTAGTGATCACAAGAGCTTGAAATATTTATTTGATCTAAAAGAATTGAACATGAGACAAAGAAGGTGGTTAGAGCTTTTGAAGGATTATGATTTTGGTTTGAATTACCATCCGGGTAAGGCAAACGTGGTGGCCGATGCTTTGAGTCGGAAGTTGTTACGTATGTCCGCATTGATGATAAGAGAATGGGAACTTTTGGAGAATTTTAGACACTTGAGTTTGGTTTGTGAAATGACGCCGAGAAGTGTGAGACTTGGTATGCTACATGTTACGAATGATTTTCTTGCAACCGTATGTGAAAAGCAAAAGTTGGATTTGAAGTTCGTTGATTTGATGATGAATGAGAATGAGGATTTCAAGGTTGATAATTTTGGAGTGTTGAGATTCCGTGGTCGTATTTGTATTCCCGATGATGCGGAGTTGAAAAAGATGATATTGGAAGAAGGACACCGAAGTAACTTAAGTATTCATCCGGGAGCGAATAAAATGTATCAAGATTTGAAGAAAATCTTTTGGTGGTCCGGATTAAAGAGGGATGTGGCTCAATTTGGGTACGCGTGCTTAACTTGTCAAAAGTCTAAGGTGGAACATCAAAATCCTAGTGGATTGATGCAACCGTTGGACATTCCAGAGTGGAAATGGGATAGTATATCGATGGATTTTGTTACGGGATTTCCAAATACACGAAGAGGTCATGATGCTATTTGGGTAATCGTTGATAGGCTTACTAAATCTGCTCACTTCATTCCAATTGATATTAGTTATCCTTTGGAGAAGTTAGCCGAGATTTATGTTCTTGTGATTGTGAAGTTACATGGAGTTCCTAAGAGTATTGTATCGGATAGAGATCCTAGATTCACATCGAGGTTTTGGGAGAGTTTACAAAAGGCTTTGGGTTCTAAGCTAAGATTGAGTTCGGTTTATCATCCACAAACGGATGGTCAAACCGAGAGGACAATTCAATCGTTGGAGGATTTATTGCGTGCTTGTGTGCTCGAGCAAGGTGGTGCTTGGGATAGTTATTTGGCGTTGATTGAGTTCACCTACAATAATAGTTTTCATTCAAGTATAAGTATGGCACCATTTGAGGCTTTGTATGGTCGGAGATGTCGAACACCTTTGCGTTGGCATGAAACCGGGGAGAGGACGTTGGTTGGACCGGAGATGGTACAACAAACGACGGAGAAAGTGAAGTTTATTCATGAGAAGATGAAAGCTTCTCAAAGTAGACAAAAGAGCTATCATGACAAGAGAAGGAAAGATCTTGAGTTTCAAGAAGGCGACCATGTGTTTTTGAGAGTTACGCCGGTTACGGGTGTGGGTCGTGCTTTGAAGTCGAAGAAGTTGACTACTCGTTTTATTGGTCCGTATCAGATTTCTGCACGAGTTGGTGTTGTGGCTTACCGTGTGGCGTTGCCTCCGAATCTTTCGAATTTTCATGATGTATTCCATGTTTCGCAACTTTGGAAGTATGTTCCGGATCCGTCACATGTTATTCTTATGGACGAGGTTGAAGTGAGAGATAACCTTACGGTTGAAGCTTTACCGATTAGGATTTTGGACCGTGAAGTTAAGAAGCTAAGAGGCAAGGATATTGCACTTGTGAAAATAGCGTGGGGAGGCGCTGCGGAAGGCAATATGACTTGGGAACTAGAGAGTGGGATGCGAGAGTCGTATCCGACATTGTTTGAATCATGTAATATTTTCGAGGACGAAAATTTCTAAAAGTAGGGGAGAGTTGTAACGCCCCGATTCCGATTATTCCCATTTTGTTGAGTCTTTTATTTAAATTGAGTGATAAATTATTTTATTTGTGAAATTGGTGTGTTAATATGCTATGTTGACATGTTATGATATTTTATCGTTTTTTAGAGTTTTCGGGGAAATTAGAATGGAGGGTATTTTGGACATTTCTCAATTAATAATAATTTAGAAATTTAGTGGAAATAGAATTTTGTGAGAAAATGAATTAATAATATGTGAGTAGAAAAAGAGATAAGAAGAAGAAATAGGAGAGAAAGAGAAAGAAAAGAGAAATAGAGAGAAAAAGGAGAGAAAGAAAGAGGAAGAAGAGAAAAGAGAAGAAAAGAGGAAAAGCTTGGAAATCTTCAAAACAACTTCTAGGAATCGATTTAATCGGGTAAGGGTGTGAAATCTTATTATCTCATCAATGTATATCATTATGTATGTGTTTGCTTGGATGTTTTCTTGTTTTCCATAGTTTGAGTTCTAGGTTGAAATTGAGATTTTGTGAGGAATCGATGGTTTTACGGTTGAAAATCGGTGTTAACGTAATAGAATACTTGTCATCATGATTGAATTATGTTTTGATGGTTATATGACAGTTTGGAAATGTTTTGGGTGGTGAAAACATGATTTTCGGATGAGCTGGTGCGCTGCTGGGTTTTTCTGAAAATGCAGGTTCGCACTGCGAATGGCTAGCGAGTGGGTAGCGAGCATTCGCTGAGTGTTCGCACTGCGAATGGAGTAGCGAAGGATGCGCTAGCTTCTGCCTTGATTCGCTGGGTGCTTCGCATTGCGAATGGGGTAGAGAGCATTCGCTGAGATGTTCGCACTGCGAACGATGAGAATTTTCTAGGCTATTTTGCTTCTGCCTTGGTTTGCTGGTACACTCGCACTGCGAATGAAGTAGTGAAGGACTCGCTAGGAACTTCGCACTGCGAATGTA
Organism: Lathyrus tuberosus; assembly: GCA_022829125.1. Taxonomy (NCBI): domain Eukaryota; kingdom Viridiplantae; phylum Streptophyta; class Magnoliopsida; order Fabales; family Fabaceae; genus Lathyrus; species Lathyrus tuberosus. The sequence continues at coordinate 8,940,378 of JALAZF010000006.1, read as the reverse complement.
GCAGTTTTTCCCAATTTGTTTCCTCTGTAACTTTTGATCTGTGTTTCGGCTTAAGGTGTGGTTTGATGCGTTAGAGAGCTTATGAAATGTACTTTATTATGATGATGTTTTGGAAATTGTTAGCCAATTTAATTATGTCGAAAAGTCATGAATAGTGTTATTTAGCGACTTTTACCATTTTATTTGGTGTGTTTTGGATGTGAATCATACAATAGTGCATTGAGGTGAATGTATATAGATTGTATGTGATGGTGTGAGATGAATGCATGAATATATTGTGAATATGTATGCATTTCAAGAATGTCTTGAGTCATTTTGTATGTGAAGCATAATGATGTACATTCTTGTGTTGTGTGATTCTAATGAGAATCCGTTGTAACGTCGTGTGCCTATGTGAGGTGTGAGTGATGATTACAAACGATTGTGTGCCTAGGGGAGGTGTGAGCAATCGGATTGTGTGCTCATGTGGGGTGTGAGCAATCGGATTGTGTGCCCATGTGGGGTGTGAGCAATCCATAAACATTGTGTGCCTATGTGAGGTGTGAGCAATGGGTGAACATCGTAGGCCCGACGGGGAGTTACATTGGTAACGAGCGATGGTTCCAATAAGTTCCTGAGTGAACTTGAGATGATTGAGTCGGTACCGCATTGCATTTGCATAGAGTCGTGAGTCGGTCTCTATGATTTGCATTTATCATCTTTATAATTGTGCATTGATGAATAAACATGAATATGTATGTTTATGTGGAATGATAAGAATTGTGAAAGTATGCATGATGAATATGCTTGGTTTTGTATATATATACATTGTGATGTATATGAGTGAGTTGTAATGAATTGTGGTGAGAATGTAGAATATGTGTATTTTTATGCTAAGATATATAATTATGATAATATTTCTCACCCTTCTGCTGTTTTATGATGCTCTATGAGGCATTGCAGAGTAGGTATGCTGGTGGTCTTTTGTGAAGCGTGTCTTCATTCTTTTGGTCGGTCGGCTCTGATATGTAGCACCGGGTAGCTAGGTTGTATATGATTCTTTTGTGATACATTTGTACATGTATCTTGTTGACGAATGTTTATGTAAACATGAATTATGTTGGTGGATAATACTTGATGATATTTATATATATATATATATGTTTGATGTTATTCAATGTTTAGATTTTCCGCTTTTATTCTAAATATTGAGAAGTGGGTGTAAGGATTAAGTTCCTCTGTTGCAAAGTTACCCCACTATTGCATATCAATTGTTGAGCAGGTGTTGAATGTTTTAATTTCATGTATAATGTGACAAACCTCTTTTATACTATGTTTATAATTATACTCTGACGGAATTTTTAGTATGTGCCTAAATGATTATGTGATTATTTGGGGGTATAGAAAGGGGGTGTTACAACACGGCTCGGCCTTGGGTGCGCGAGCGTCGTCATTAGGTTATCTATCAATTTCCTAGCCACATTACTAGGTTCTAATATAGATTCATAGTAAGGTTTCCTCACTCTTCCTATTCCATATTTTAAACATGCATACCTCTCAAACATGCTTAACAACAATAGATTAGACAACGCATAATACAATTGTGTAGTAAAATTACATGTAATAACTCAATAACCAAGTTAACACAATTCTTGGGTTCCCTCCGATTTATTTAATCGGTCACTGAAATCGATATTTTTCACTTTTATCCTGTAGGATATTTTCACAGCTTTCTAACGACTATTACCATGCCTCGATCGGAATCACGATCCAAAAGATATGGATTTTTAATATTTTTCACAATTCACAACAGTGGTAACCGGTTACCTCAAAATGAGTAACCGGTTATTCAAGCTGCATTGTTCAAAACAGAACCAAAATGAGAGTTAGAGCCACATTTTGGTAACCGGTTACCTCAAAATGAGTAACCGGTTACTTCGTTCATTTTTCACGCAGGACCTCCAAATTTCCTGCATGTAACCGGTTACCTCAAAGTGAGTAACCGGTTACCACTGAACCAGAAGCATAAAAACCTATTTTTAATGGTGTAAACTCAAAACAAAATCAATCAAAACATGATCCATCACAATAGCAAGTATTATTCAGTAATTTCTCACACAACCCAATCATGTTATGCATTATATTTCATGTTTTAACCATAGAAACAACATTTAACACAATTAATCCAAATCCACCATTTTTATTCAAAGTTCTAACTTAAGTTTCTACACTTAGGGTTCTAACAAGAACTCACCAAGAACAAGATGATGAAGATTGTGAGATGATTTGATGAAGAAGAGATGATGATCCAAGCTCTTTGTTCTTCTTCTAGGTTTCTCCTCTTTCTCCCCTTTCCTTTTCCTTCTCTCTATCTCTTTCCAACTTTGTTTTTATTTTTGCCACAAGTGTGGAAATGGAATGATATAGAGAATTTTCAATTAGCTAGTAACACTACTAAATGTCCAAATATCTCTATAGCACCAAATGCTAACACCTCAGAGTTAGATAATATTAATTTGATCTGATCTGAGCTCATCGGTTGCTCAAATTATCTTTGCAGATAATTTCTCAGAGTACACCGGAACCCAGTTGGTCTAAACTAATATTATCCAGAGCAAAATAAAATACGGGGTATTACAGATGATGTTTTCAAGGTTTCAATTGGGTTATATTTGGTTGGAGTTGTGGTGTGGAACCTTTTTCGACCGGTGAAAAGATCATAGACTAACATTACTATTATCGATCTCGAGTACTTTCTCATGCAAGGAGGGCTAAGAATAGAAAAGAGTTCAATCATGAAGCAACTCATTTTATCGGAAATTTATGCCCAAAGTATCTTTATGTTGTTTTTTCCATATTTTGTGGGAAGTTTATATAATGATTTCTTAAATTAACACATCATATACGTGTAAATATAAATTCCAAACCAAGACATGAATTTTGTGACAATGTATCAAGAAAAGTTAGGCGTGTGCAAAATATCCGGTTATAAGATTCAAATCTATAATCAAATCCAAATCCATTTAAAATATCCGGATATAATTAAATGGGTATTAACCAGTTAAATTATTAATGGTTGGTTATCCAACCATATTTTATTTTTGGCTCAAGTTATAATCTGGATATTATCCAAAATCCAAATATTTTAATTCCATTATATATTTTTGAATAAAAATTTTATTTTTTTAGGAAAAAAAAATTTGAATTTTGTTTTTCGGAAAAAAAAAATAATTTTTAAAAATAATGAAATTTTTTGAAAAAATAAATAATTTTTGTGAAAAAAATTAAATATTTTGTGGAAAAAATTAAATTTTTCGAAAAAAAAAATATATTTTTTGAAAAAAAATTAAATTTTTTGAAAAAAATATTTTTTTTTTGAAAAATAAAACAATTTTTTTGAAAAAAAAATAATTTTTTAAAAAACTAATTAAATTTTTTGGATAAAGAAATATTTTTTTTTTAATTTCGAATATATTTTTTTAAAATAATATTTTTGAAAAACAAATTAATAACTGGTTTAAAACCGGTTATATAATCATAGTCAAACTTATAACCGGTTTTATAACCAGTTTAGATTAAAATTTTGTTATGGTTATGAATCCAAACCATTTAATTGGTTTTAAAATGGTTATGGTTTGGTGTTTAAAAATAATCAACCATGCACACCCCTAAAAAAAGTAGTTTATGTAGTATTATTCATGAAGCTTCTTTTGTCTTTCTATTTTTTTTATCTGTCTTTTTGCTTCCGGTCTTTAGTCAACTAAGTTGGTGATGTTAGTGTTGCCAAGAGTAGACTAACTGTCTTATCTTCAATTTTTTTATGGGATTTTTGTAGGAAAATGTTGAATTTATTCTTTCAATACGAGTGATACAAAATTCAACACAAGTAATTTTTAGTTGAGTGTGGTGTTTCATGGAAACTTATATATATGTTATTTGGAAATTTCTTCTTGCATTGACTAATCATACTTATACAAAAGAACAGTGATGTAGTTAAAACAAATCCATGTAGGGATTATTCTAATGTCGTAAGAATTGTGATACAGTGGAACCTATACTATTGATCAACCAATTTCACCTAAGCATAAGATGATTGGTAAGTTTGGTTAGTGTAGTCATTCAAGAATTGATGAAATAGATGGCAATGCTTCATATTAAACCAAATATAGATTTATCTATCGGGGTAAATTGTGAGTTTATTGTATAAATCTACGTAGAATCCATGTGTTTGCATAAATATATGTATCCAGACTAGAATTTGTGCGAACGTACGGTTATTACATTTTTTGTATAATAAAAAAGGTAAATCTATTTTAAATAATGTATGAACACAGGCAAAATCTGTTTATTTATGGTACTAATATTTATTTATACAATTACAATAATATTTACAAATACTATGTTATTAGTTGATATTTATAAAGCTAAATGATTGCATAAATATTTCTATAAATAATATCAAAACAAAATTAATATTTACATACGGGAAAATATTCAATTGATCCAAATATTTGTATGTATGGAAAAATATATTTATGGTTCAAATATAAATAAAATTATGTTTTTCTTTTGAAAATAATAAACTTTCTTGGTTAATAAACTTTTAATTATTTATATTGCTAATATTTGTATTTTAAATTATTTTATTTTTGAATTAATGAGTAAATCTTAATATTTTTTTTAAATGGGAACAAGTGTTTTTTTTTATCCAAATGCACCTAAATATAGGAGAAGATTGAGATTTCTTTGTCCATTTTTGTGGGAGCCAATTCAGAATAACATTTATGAATTAATAATATTAATTAATTCTCTTATGAAAAGCAATCTTAATCCTTTTATGCATTATCCAATTTGACTCAGGTATCAAAATATGTTTCTATAATGACATGTATTCTATTGTCTGGTTTGTAAATTGCAGTTACAAATGCGGACATTCACCAATGTTTTGTAATTTGAGTTGAACTTGACTATTTTTTGGCAATTTATATATGATATGCAGTTAGGTGTTCGCACGGGTATCCAAACAATAATCCGTGCGAACGCACGAGTTATTACAATTATGGTACAATTAAAGAAAATAAAGATAAATATATTTAAAGTAATGTATGAATCTAAACACAGGCAAAATGTATTCATTTGTGTTACTAATATTTATTTATAAACTTAAATTAATATTTACAAATACTATGTTATTATTTGATATTTTTTTAAAACTAAATTATTGCAGAAATATTTTTATAAAAAATACCAATAGGAGTGTCTGCGGGTATTGATTCTATTTTTTTAATATAAATTATATTTTTTATATTTACTAATTTTTATTAATTCTATGTTTTTAATATTTTAAATGTAGACAAATGCGCGTCACTGACGAATACTCGTGCTTGGTATCCCGCTAGTTAAGAGGTAAACATTTAATTTAATTTAATTTAATTTAAGGGTTAATATGCATTTTTTTTCCTTATCATTGAACTTCGGAAGAAAAAAATCCGAAAAAAAAAATTAAGAATTCATCCTCTATTTTGGCCCATGATCTTGAACATGCATAGAGGGCATCAATAACTAGGCCACTTTACTTCTTGTGATTTATATTCGCCTCAATATATATATATATATATATATATATATATATATATATATATATATATATATATATATATATATATTACATATTTAATTTAATTTCAGTTTATTACATAGTTAGTGTAATTTCAGTTTATAATTTTAGTTTATTATCTATTTCAGTTTATTCCATATTTTAGTTTATATTTAACATTTAAATCTACCATATAAGAAAAAATTGTATTACCAAAAATACCTTTCTACCCTTTTGGACACGTGTCAGTCTGTTAACCACACTATCAATTTTCAAATTCACACCCTTTTCTCGCATCCTTTCTCTCTATCTTCTCTCTCTATTTTCTTCTTCTTTCTTCTCCGTGTCCTTCTTCTTTCCCCCTCTTTTTCTTACATCCTTCTACTTTGTCCTTCGTCTTCTTCAATACTACGGGAAAACAAACCCACACGTAAAATCGATTGTATGACAATTAACTGGTTTTGTTTTTATTGTAGGATTCTGTGGGTTCGGGTTAGGTTTTTGATTTTATGGATTCACCGGAGAATGTCGGAAGCTGAAGTAGGAATGACGCCTGGAAGAGGAAGCTGATAGAAGAGATTCTCTACAGTTGACGATTATTGGGGTAGGCTTTAGCATTTCATCCTCTCGTTTTGAAATGGATACTAAATTTCATCCTGCTGCTACTGATGTTGTTGTTTTACTTTCTTTTCTTCTTCGTCTTTTCATTTTCGTTGTTGTTGTTCTACTATTCACAGGTGGTATAGATGGTAGAGGTTGTGTGTTCTACTATATGAGGGAATAATTGCTATTTTGTGTATCTTTAATGTTGAAAACTATATGTATCTTGTGTATCTTGCATATCAATGACGAATCCTTGTGGTGGCTCGACCCGAAAGGATTTTCAGATGTTCATCCACGGCATTCGAGGTTTGTCCCAACTCATATCGCTTTATTTTAATCTGAATTTATTTTTTTTTCACGTTTTCGGTTTTTATTCGTCATGAAACAGGTTTTGGGGAATTTGGGAATTTTCTCTTCACTTTGGATCATTAGCATAGTATAATCATATCTCACTCAGTTTTGTATCTCATGCTTTTTTTCCTGTTGTTATTCCAATATTTATCTCATGCTTTTTTTTCTGTTGTTATTCCAATCTTAATCTCATGCTTTTTTCAGTTATTATTCCAATCTTATGTTCTGCAATATCAGGATTCACAAAGAATGTCTGAACAGAAGCTTCGGCAACTGTAACGCCCCAGTTTTGGTCTGATTTATTTAATCGAGTCGATTTAATTATTTTCATTTTATATTATTTTATTATTGACTTTTATCTGACAATATATTATATTTCATCGGTATGTTTATGTTTTATCGCATTTTGAGAGCGTTTGCGAGATATTTGAGCTGAGGGGTAAAATGGTCTTTTAGGAGTTTAGATATTTTATATAAATAGAAAGTAGAGAGAATAGGAAGAAAAGAAAAAGAAGAGAAAGAAAAGAGAAGGAAAGAAAGAAGAGGAGAAAAAGAGGAAAAGAGGAAAATCGAACATAACTCCGTTTCGAGCGCGATTAATCGGGTAAGGGTGAGAAGTTTCAATTATATCTTGCTTGTGTATGTATATGTGTTGTTTGTTGTAATTATTTTGATTGTTTCGCGACTTTTCGTATCGATTGGAATTAGGAGCGATTGATAGAAATCGATGTTTTCGCGGATGAAATTCGATAAAAACTAAGTAGAATACTTGTCGTTAGGTTTGGATCATGTTTTGGTTGTTATAGTATGTTTTGGAAGTGTTTGGGTGGAAGAAATGAGGGTTTTTGACCCAAAATGACCTAAGTTATCGCTGCTGGAAATTCTGAGTTTCGCAGGTTTGCACTGCGAGCCCCAGCGAAGGATTCAGCGAACGTTCGCTAGCCGTTCGCATTGCGAACGTGACAGAATTTCCGATTTTGTTTCCTTCATAACTTTCGATCCGTAAATCAGATTGAGACACGGTCGGATGCGTTAGAAAGCCCTTTCAATGCTCTTTTGGATAGTGGAATAGGATCATATGTTTAAGACATGCATTGATAAGAAAACATGGGAAAGTGATGTATGTGTGGAAAGTGCGATTTATGTTTCCACCATAACTCCCGAATCGCGAGTCCGATTGATGTGGGACTTGAGGCCATAGCTAGATAACTTGATATGCTATTAAATGGTGATGTGATACCATGTGTTAACTAAGAATATTTGGTAGGGGATGATTAGTGGTTTTGTAGGTTTGTTGTGTTTGTTGGTGTTCGACGTGATATGTTATCGTCATACAAATGTGGGTCTTTTGTGCTATCTCTATATGATGTTAATGCATGTGATAATGATGTGGTTGTGTGGTAAAATACATTGTTTGATTGAATATAAATGTATGTTGTTATGATGTGTTGTGGGTAGCCTTTGTGGTGTGAATCCCTTGTGGAAGTAATTGTGATTGTATGATTGTTGTGGTTTGTGATGATATGCATTGTTTATGTGAAATTCCAATGTATGTGGTTGGTAGCCTTTATGGTTGAAATGCATTGTTTGAATTGTTTTCAATGCATGAATAATGATGATGGAGTTGAAATATATGCATGATTATGGTTGCATATATGTGTGAAGATGCATTTGATTGTCATGAGTTCTTGGGTGTCAAGCATCATGATATGCATCTTGTAACGTCGTGTGCCCATGTGGGGTGTGAGCGATGATTACAAATGATTGTGTGCCTAGGTGAGGTGTGAGCAATCGGATTGTGTGCCTATGTGAGGTGTGAGCAATCCATAAACATTGTGTGCCTATGTGAGGTGTGAGTAATGGGTGAACATCGTAGGCCCGACAAGGAGTTACATTGGTAACGAGCGATGGTTCCAATAAGTTCCTGAGTGAACTTGAGATGATTGAGTCGATACCGCACTGCATTTGCATAGAGTCGTAAGTAGGTCTCTATGATTTGCAGTTAGCATCTTTATAATTGTACATTGATGAATAAACATGAATATGTATGTTTATGTGGAATGATAAGAATTGTGAAAGTATGCATGATGAATATGCTTGGTTTTGTATATATATACATCGTGATGTATATGAGTGAGTTGTGATGAATTGTGGTGAGAATTGTGAATGGATGCGTTATGTGTGGAAAAATCATGATTTGATTTATTATGTGTGATACGTTTTGTATTTGTGGCATGCTATATGTGTTAGTATGTGATGGTATGGGTGAGATGATTTATACATGTGTTTGAATGCGTGTTTGCATATTATTATGCAATCTTGATTTAGTTGTTATTTCTCACCCTTCTGCTGTTTTATAATGCTCTATGAGGCATTGCAGTTTAGAGCTGCTGGAGGTCTTTTTGTGAAGATTAGTCCTCCGTTCTGTTGTCGGTCTTGGTGTCTGCTCTGATACGTAGCACGGGAGTCGGGGAACGATTATATATATATATATATATATATATATATATATATATATATATATATGTATACATTTGTTGAATGTATTTTGTGGTACTTTTGTGTATATAGTTGATGTTCTAAAATGATTTATTTTGTAAAACAATTCGGTTATGGATCTTTCCGCTTAATTCCATAATTGACCTTTCCTTTTATATGGAAAAAGTTTACCCTTTGAGGGTATTCTATTTTATGCTATGTATCAAATTTATGAGCAGGGATGATGTTTTGTTTATTTAAATGTGACATCCATGTTTCTGTCGGAAAAATAAAATTTTAGTTACTCTGATTTTATTTATGTATTATTTATTCGAGATGGGAATTGGGGGTGTTACATTAGTGGTATCAGAGCAGGTCGGTCCGTCCGACCAAGTTGTTGAGTCAGTTGGTGTGACAGTTGAATATTGTCGTTGTTGTTTGTTCTTTAGTACGTGATATGTGTGGGGAAGCACTGTCAGTACTTTCTGGTTTTCTAATCCTTTGTTTTCAGGATTGAGAACGAGTTAAGTGGGGGAGAAGCTTGTACTTCTCCAAGTTGATTCAGGTGTGGAGCGTTGGCTCAGTGTGTTGTAGATTGCAAGATTGTAAGTGCTCTTTGGACAGTGTGGTTCCCGGTTCTGGAGGGAATGCGGAGGTAAGGTTTATGTCAACTAAGGATTTGTGCCTTAGGTAGTTTTGTGTAGGATGCAAGAAATGCTATTATAAGTTTGGTAAAGACGGTTTATGCCCCATCATGATTGTCGGCTGTCTATTGACAAATTGAGGAACTGATCACCCTTAATCTCTTGTTGATAGTAGACGGAAATTATGTTGGATGGAATAGACGTGTCTTTCCGGCTTCGATAGTGTGTGCAATGATTTGTTTGGAATTGAGAAGATGATTACGGATTGATTTGATGAGTCGACGAAGATTCTTATATCGGCAGGTGAGATGGATTAGAGGTTTTGATATGTTGGTCCAGTTGGGAAGTTATTGAGAGAGAATGATTGGGTATCGTTAACGGTTGTTCTCAGAAAGTAGAGTGTGAACTCAAATTGGGCGAAGGCGAGGATTTGAGGATTGGTATCTGCTCAGTAAGTAGAAGAACTTCTAGGAAGTGAGACGCAGATGTTGGTCATGTTTGTGATAATAGTGTTCTGGAAATGGTCAGGAAGTCACAGTGATTGGCCGTCAGTTGGGCATGGTTTTCAGATGTGTTTTTGGGATGGAACATTAAGGTGTTGTCTTAGAGAGCTCCAGTATTGTTAGTAACAAAAAGGAATGATGTTTGAATGGAATAACAAGCATGATGTGTATAATGGTATTGAGACTATGGAAAGTAAACTTAGAGGTTTGGTGAGTTTTGGAGTTTTTAAAGTTATAGGGCATTAGTGGAAATCTTGAGAAAACCCTTAGGTGTGGATGTATTATTTGAGAGTTCTTTTGGTTGGTTGTTGCTACATGTTGGAATTCGTGGAATGGGAAGACCAGGAGAAGAAATTGTGTTTGGATTACTGGAAGTTGATTTTGGTAACGATTGAGAATGAGCGAACCTTGCCCTGTTTAAGTTTTAATTGGATTCGCCAGGTGTTCGCACGGCGAAGGTCACAGCGAAGGCTCGCGAGAGATTCGCACTGCGAAGGGGGACGTGAAGGTTCACGTGAGGTTCGCACTGCGAACTTTGTGTTATTTTGAGTGGGTTTCTTTCTGCCTCTGTTCGCTGGGAGACTAGCAAAGCGAAGGTGCTAGCGAGCATTCGCTGGATGGTTCGCACTGCGAACGTTGGGTATTTTTTAGGCTATCTCCTTTCTGACTTGGTTCGCTGGGACATTCGCACTGCGAATGGAGAAGCGAAGGATTCGCTGGGTTGTTCGCATTGCGAACATGATAGATCTTTCCCAATTGTTTCTTTCATAACTTTGGCTTCGTTTATTCGATTTAAACGTTCTTTGTATCGTTGTGGAGCTATGAAAGGGTTCTATGTTTTGGAAAACAGGAATATTATTTATGGAATGTATTTTTGGTTGAGTATTGGGAATAATCGGAATTACGTGAGTTACGTAAAACGAAACTGTTAACACGTTAAAAGCTTCAAGTGATGCGGCTGAAATGTTTGTGGAGTATATGAATCGTATCTTCCATATTTATTTGGATAAGTTCGTATTGGTTTTGATTGGGGATATTCGGATCTGTTATAAACTCAGAGGAAGGACAAGTAAAGTGTTTGAGATTTGAATTGCAAGTGTTGGAAAGAGACGAAGTTTTATGCTAAGTTATTCGAGTGAGAATTTTGGTTGAGAAGGGTTAGTTTTCTTGGATATGTTATTTCGGATGAGAGTATTGTTATGGATTCATCGGAAGTAGATGTATTTCTACAATGAGAGGCTCCGAAGTTGGTTGAGGAGATTAGAAACTTATGGTATCTCAGTTGGTTGTTATTGCAGGTTATGGACGACCTTGTTGAGTTCGTACTTCTGGTATCTCAGTTGACTTGCAGAGGGTGAGTCGTTTGTTTTGGATGTTCGTTGTGAGTGAGTTTTGGTGACCTGAAGTAGAAGTTGTCTACGGCTCCAGTTTTTGAGTCTGCGTGATCCTGATGAACCGGTTGTGAGGTATTGTGATGCGACTATGATGAGTGTAGCTAGTGTGCTAATGCAAGGGAGTAAAGTCGTGGCTTATGCTTTACGACAATTGAGGATTCATAAAAGGGTCTATACTATTCTGGATTTGAAATTAGTCGCGGTGGTATTGTGTTGGGAAATTTGGAGGTATTATTTTTATAGTTCTCGGCTCGAAGTGTTTGGTAATCGCAAGAGTTTAAAGTACTTGGTTGGTTTGAAGGAATAGAGTATGAGACAATGAGGATGGATAGAATTTGTGATGAGTTATGACTTTGGTTGGAATTATCCTGTTGGTAAAGGTAAGGTCGTGCTTGGAAAGTTAAGTCGAAAGTTTTAGTGCATGTCAGTTTTGATGGTTACGAGTAATCAGAGTGCGCATCGAAAGCGTGATGTGGCACATTTCGTATAGGAGTGTGTGACTGGTAAGAGTTCATAGGTTGGACATTGGAAACATGTAGGAATGATGAGACCATTGGACGTTTCAGAATGGAAGTGTTAGGTGAAAGGTTTAAATATAATTCATGGGATACTGTGTAGATGGATGTTTTGGTTGTTTGTTGGATTGGTGAATCGTAGTAGTGTTGTAATAAGGATGTGTGACAAGGATGTTTGGTATTCTGGTTTTGGTGATGTTGTTGAGACGTTGTTGCAGTCGTTGTTAGAGAGGTGGTTTGTCAGTTTGTGTTACTCGTGGTGTGCCTAGTGTTGGCATATTAGTTTGTTGGTCGGATGCGAGAGTGTATCCGGAGTTGTTCGTATCGGTTAGATTTTCGAGCACGAAAATTTCTAAGTGGGGGAGAATTGTAACGCCACAGTTTTGGTCCGATTTATTTAATCGAGTCGATTTAATTATTTTCATTTTATATTATTTTATTATTGACTTTTATCTGACAATATATTATATTTCATCGGTATGTTTATGTTTTATCGCATTTTGAGAGCGTTTGCGAGATATTTGAGCTGAGGGTTAAAATGGTCGTTTAGGAGTTTAGATATTTTATATAAATAGAAAGTAGAGAGAAATAGGAAGAAAAGAAAAAGAAGAGAAAGAAAAGAGAAGGAAAGAAAGAAGAGGAGAAAAAGAGGAAAAGAGGAAAATCGAACATAACTCCGTTTTGAGCGCGATTAATCGGGTAAGGGTGAGAAGTTTCAATTATATCTTGCTTGTGTATGTATATGTGTTGTTTGTTGTAATTGTTTTGATTGTTTCGCGACTTTTCGTATCGATTGGAATTAGGAGCGATTGATAGAAATCGATGTTTTCGCGGATGAAATTCGATAAAAACCGAGTAGAATACTTGTCGTTAGGTTTGGATCATGTTTTGGTTGTTATAGTATGTTTTGGAAGTGTTTGGGTGGAAGAAATGAGGGTTTTTGACCCAAAATGACCTAAGTTATCACTGCTGGAAATTATGAGTTTCGCAGGTTCGCACTGCGAGCCCCAGCGAAGGATTCAGCGAACGTTCGCTAGCCGTTCCCATTGCGAACGTGACAGAATTTCTGATTTTGTTTCCTTCATAACTTTCGATCCGTAAATCGGATTGAGACACTGTCGGATGCGTTGGAAAGCTCTTTCAATGCTCTTTTGGATAGTGGAATAGGATCATATGTTTAATGTAACGCCCCGGTTTTGTTAGATTTATTTAATAGAGTAGATTTAATTGGTTTTGGTTTTATATTATTTTATTCTCGACTTTTATTTGACAATATATTATTTTTCATCGTTGTTTATGTTTTATCGCATTTTGAGAGCGTTTGCGAGATATTTGAGCGTAGGGGTATTTTGGTCATTTTGCGTGGTTAGATATTTTTATAAATAGAAATAGAGAGAGAGAAATAGAAAGAAAAGAAAAAGAAGAGAAAGAAAAGAGAAGGAAAGAAAGAAGAGGAGAGGAAGAGAAAAGAGGAAATCGCGGGAACTCCGTTTCGAGCGCGAATAATCGGGTAAGGGTGAGAAGTTTCGATTATATCTTGCTTGTGTATGTATATGTGTGTGATTGTGTGAATGTTTCCTTGTTTTTCCATAGTTTTCCATTCTAGGTTGAAATGAGAAAAATGGTTAGAAATCGATGTTTTCACGGACGAAAGTCGGAATAACTCGCGTAGTAGAGTCGAGTGATGTTGGGTCGTGATTTAGCGTGAGCGTTTGATTGAATTTGGTTGAGTTTGATTGAAACCTAACTTTTGAAATTTGGTAGAAAATGGTGATTTTGTGTGAATTAATGTTTGGACGGTTGAAATGTGGAATAAGTTGTGTAGTGTAGTCGGGTAAGGTTTGGGTTTAATCGGGGATGGTGGTTTGCGTGTTTTCTCGCGGTTTCGATCGAGTTTGAATTTAGAATTCAATGATAAAACTATGTTTCAAAATATTTCAACGACGGAAAATGTGTTGGATGGACTTTAAATGATGAAAATATTGTAGTATGTTGAATTCTGAGTTCGCAGTTTTTTACGGAATCGAAAACGGATGTCCGGAAGTCTAAAAATGGTGTTTTTAAGGCTGAACTTGCAGCAGATTTCGCGCTCAGCGCCCAGGTCTGGACAAAATGAAAAATTTAAGAAACTTCAAAAATTCATAACTTTTGATCCGTAAGTCCGTTTTGGTCCCCGTTCGAAGCGTTAGAAAGCTTATGAAATGTTCTTTCTATTAAAAATGGGTTGCAGGTCAGTAGATGAATTATAATTGTTGTGGTTTTGAAAAAGTGTTATTTTGTCGGATTTTTACCGTCGTATTGGTATGCGAATAATGTGTTATCATGTTATATGCTTTTGATATGTAACGTATAGCTTGTGTGCGGTTATATGACGTGAGTATATGTGATGAGATGTTGTGATAAGGTGTTGTGATGCGATGTTGTGATAATGTTGTTGTTGTGCGGTAAATACATTGTTTATGTGAAATTCAATGTATGTTGTGTGGTGACCTTTATGGTTTGAAATGCATTGTTTGAATTATTTTGCAATGCATGAATGTGATGATGTTGAAGCATGTGACAAGTTGTTGTAATTGTTGTGGTTGTTGAATTGTGGCCTAAGGGCAAGAATATGCAATGTGTAGTATTTGATTATATATGCTTGATTATGGTTGCATATATGTGTGAAGATGCATTTGATGTCATGGGTCATTGTATGCCAAGCATCATGATATGCATTGTTGAAACGTCCTGAGTGACGGTTTGGTTCTAGAGGGAATCCGCTATGACATCGTGCGCCTTATGCCGAGAGGACCTAAAGCGATGATTATAGACGATCGTGCGCCTTATATTATGAGGACCTAAAGCGATCGGATTGTGCGCCTTATACCGAGAGGACCTAAAGCAATCCATAAACGTCGTGCGCCTTATACCAAGAGGACCTAAAGCGACGGGTGAACATCGTAGGCCCGACGGGGTGTTACTTGAGTGATCCTCAGTAACGAGCGATGGTTCCAGCAGAGTTCCTGAGTGAACTAGTGACGAGATATGAAATCTTGGAGTCGGTACCCGCATATGCATTTGCATAGAGAGTCGTTGTGTCGGTCTCTTTGCATCTGCATGAATTATGACTGCATTGGTTATATGTGGAAAATCATGATTTAGTTGATTATGTGCGAGACATTGTGATATGCATTTGTGATAAATGTATTGGGCATGATTAATATGCAATTGGGGATGGAGACATTGTGTGATTGAGAGGGTGATAGCATTTGCGAATTGAGGTGTATTCGTGTTAAATTCCTTGAATTATGAATGATATGTTTTGTGTATAAACATATGCATGATGTGTGAATATGTTATCATGTTGGAATAATTGATATATGCTATGTTGTTGGAAATGTTAGAAATATGTTAAGTATATGTGGTATGTTATATGTATCATATGTGATGCTTGTGGTGAAAATAACTATGTATGTGAATTTATATGTTTTTGCATATTATTATGCAATCTTGGTGTAGTTGTTATTTCTCACCCTTCTGCTGTTTTATAATGCTCTTTGAGGCATTGCAGATTAGAGTTGCTGGAGGTCTTTTTGTGAAGATTAGCCCTCCGTTTTGTTGTCGGTCTTGGTGTCTGCTCTGATACGTAGCACGGGAGTCGGGGAACGATTATATATATGTATACATTTGTGGAATATAATTTGTATTAGCTTTGTATGAATATTTTGATGTTATAAAACAATTCATTTTGTAAAACAAGTCGGTTATGGATCTTTCCGCTTTATTCCATAATTGACCATTCCTTTTATATGGAAAAAGTTTCCCTTTGAGGGTATTCTATTTTGTGCTATGTATCAAAATTTATGAGCAGGGATGGTGTTTTTCTTACTCTGAAATGTGGCATCCTTGTTTCTGTCGGAAAAATAAATTTTTATCTACTCTGATTTATTTATGTATTATTTATTCGCGATGGGAATTGGGGTGTTACATTAGTGGTATCAGAGCAGGTCGGTCCGTTCGGCCAAGTTGTTGAGTCAGTTGGTGTGACAGTTGGATACTGTCGAGGTTGTTTGTCCATTGGTACGTGATATGTGTGTGAGGCACTGTCAGTACTTTCTGGTTTTCTAATCTTTTGTCTTCAGGTGTTAGATGAGATAAGTGGGGGAGAAGCTGAAACTTCTCCAAGTTGTTTCAGGTGTGGAGTGTTGGCTCAGTGTGTTGTGAATTGCAAGATTGTAAGTGTTGTTTGGACAGTGTTGTTCCCGGTTTCGGAGGGAATGCGGAGGTAAGATTTATGTCAACTAAGGATTTGTGCCTTGGGTAGTTTTGTGCACGAGATGCAATGAATGCTATTATAGTTTGGTAAAGACGGTTTATGCCCCATCATGATTGTCGGCTGTCTATTGACAAATTGAGGAACTGATCTCCCTTAATCTCTTGTTGATAGTAGACGGAATTATGTTGGATGGAATATACGTGTCTTTTTTGCTTTGATAGTGGGTGCAAAGAATTGTTTGGAATTAAGTAAAATGATTACGGATTGTTTTGATGAGTCGATGAAGATTCTTATATCGGAAGATGAGGCGGATTCGAGGTTTTTGTATGTTGGTCAAGTTGGAATATCTCTGAGGGAGAATGATCGGGTATTATTAATGGCTGTTTCTCAGAGATTAAAGAGTGAACTTAAATTGGACGAAGGTGAATATTTGAGGTTTGGAGTCTTTGGAGTTTTAGAGCGTTAATGGAAATCCTTAGAGAACCCTTATGTGTGGATGTAATATTGGTATTAAGAGTTCCTTTTGTTGGGTTGTTGATACTTGTTATGCTGGTTGGAATTGATTTGAGATGAAAATGGTGAATTTTGGAAAGGAAGGTCGAAGGGTTTATTTTTTCTGAAAATCGCAGTGCCCGCTCAGCGCGCAGATACCCGCTCAGCGCGGTCTACAGAATTTTGAACTTCTCCAGGCAGTGAGCAGCGCGCTCAGCGCGGGGCGGAGCACGCTTAGCGCGATCTGGGACTTCAAAAATAAAACTTGTTTCTTTTTCTAAAGTCCATAACTTTTGATTCGCAATTCGGACTGAGATGTTCTTTCTTGTAACAATGGTGTTGAGATTTAGTGGCCAATTTGATTGTGTCGTGAATTTGGATAAGGTCGTAGTGGTTTTAATTGAGAATATTTGAATCTGTTGTAAACTCGGAGGAAGAACAAGTAGAGTGTTTGAGAATTGACTTACTAGTGTTGTAAAGAGACAAAGGGTTATGCTAAGTTATTCAAGGTAGAATTTGGGTTAAAAATGTTAGTTTTCTTGGGTATGTTATTTCAAATAAGATTATGGTTATGGATCCATCGGAAGTAGGTGCAGTTCTACAATGAGAGGCTCTGAAGTTGGTTAAGGTGATTAGAAGCTTTTTGGACTTTTAGTTGGTTATTACCGGAGGGTATGGAAGGTTTTTCCAAGTTAGCGTTTTCGTTACTTCGGTTGACTTGCAAAGGGTAAGTTGTTTGCTTTGGATGTTCATTGTGGGGGAAGTTTGAGAGGGTTAAAGTAGAAATTATCTACGGCTTCAGTTTTGATTCTGTGTGATCCTAATAAACCGTTTGTGAGGTATTGTGATATGTCTTTGATGAGTTTAGTCAGTGTGTTAATGCAAGAGGGTAAAGTCGTAGCTTATGCCTTACAACAATTGAGGATTCATAAGAGGATCTATACTATTCAGGATTTTGAATTGGTTGTGGTCGTATTGTGTTGGAAAATTTGGAGGTATTATCTTTATGGTTCTAGGCTCGAAGTGTTTGGTAATCACAAGAGTTTAGAGTGCTTGTTTGGTCTGAAAGAATAGAGTATGAGACAACGAGGAGGGTTGGAATTCGTGACGAGTTATGAATTTGGCTTGGATTATCCTTCGGGAAAAGCTAAGGTTGTGCCTGAAAAGTTAAGTCGAAAGTTGTTATGCATGTCTGCTTTGATGGTCATAGAATTAAAATTAATTGAGCAATTCCGAAACTTAGGTCTGGTGGGTGAGACAACACAGGAGAGTGTGAGGTTGGGAATATGAACAGGGAACAGTGATTTTTGGTGAATATGAGGAAGAGTTAGACTTTGGACGTGATATTGGTAGTTTTGATGGTTATGAGTAATCAGAGTGCGCAGCGGATACGTGGTGTGGCACAATCTATATTTGCGTGTGGTACTTGTAAGAGTTCATAGGTTGGACCTTGGGAACATGTAGGAATGGTGAGACTATTGGACGTTTCAGAATGGAAGTGTTAGGTGAAATTTTTGAATATTATCCATGGACTACTATGTAGATGGATGTTTTGGTTATATGTTCGATTGGTGAATCGTAGCATTGTTGTAGCATGGTTGTGTGACAAGGATGTTGGTGTTCTGGTTTTGTTGATGTTGTTGAGACCTTGTGGTGCCGTGGAACTTTATGTTCTTGTTTGTGTTGTTGTCTCGTTTCCATCGTGTTGGTTCGAGTGCGTGTAGCTAATTCCTTTGTGGGGAATTAGAGGAGTGTTACCTACGGTGATGGTAATGATCTTGTTGTGTTTCGGTTCTAGAGTGAACCTGTGTGTTGGTATCTTGGTTTTCTTTGAGTCGTGAGTTTGTCGTCAAGTGCATGGTATGGGCTTTGCATCTTGTCGTTGTTGTATCTGTTGTTAGCGAGGTGGTTTGTCAGTTGTGTTATTCGTGGTGTGCCTTTTGTTGGCATGTTGGTTTATTGGTCGGATGCGAGAGTCGTGTCCGGAGTTGCTCGTCTCGTTATATTTTCGAGGACGAAAATGTCTAAGTGGGGGAGAATTGTAACGCCCCGGTTTTTTTAGATTTATTTAATAGAGTAGATTTAATTGGTTTTGGTTTTATATTATTTTATTCTCGACTTTTATTTGACAATATATTATTTTTCATCGTTGTTTATGTTTTATCGCATTTTGAGAGCGTTTGCGAGATATTTGAGCGTAGGGGTATTTTGGTCATTTTGCGTGGTTAGATATTTTTATAAATAGAAATAGAGAGAGAGAAATAGAAAGAAAAGAAAAAGAAGAGAAAGAAAAGAGAAGGAAAGAAAGAAGAGGAGAGGAAGAGAAAAGAGGAAATCGCGGGAACTCCGTTTCGAGTGCGAATAATCGGGTAAGGGTGAGAAGTTTCGATTATATCTTGCTTGTGTATGTATATGTGTGTGATTGTGTGAATGTTTCCTTGTTTTTCCATAGTTTTCCATTCTAGGTTGAAATGAGAAAAATGGTTAGAAATCGATGTTTTCACGGACGAAAGTCGGAATAACTCGCGTAGTAGAGTCGAGTGATGTTGGGTCGTGATTTAGCGTGAGCGTTTGATTGAATTTGGTTGAGTTTGATTGAAACCTAACTTTTGAAATTTGGTAGAAAATGGTGATTTTGTGTGAATTAATGTTTGGACGGTTGAAATGTGGAATAAGTTGTGTAGTGTAGTCGGGTAAGGTTTGGGTTTAATCGGGGATGGTGGTTTGCGTGTTTTCTCGCGGTTTCGATCGAGTTCAAATTTAGAATTCAATGATAAAACTATGTTTCAAAATATTTCAACGACGGAAAATGTGTTGGATGGCCTTTAAATGTTGAAAATATTGTAGTATGTTGAATTCTGAGTTCGCAGCTTTTTACGGAATCGAAAACGGATGTCCGGAAGTCTAAAAATGGTGTTTTTGAGGCTGAACTTGCAGCAGATCTCGCGCTCAGCGCGCAGGTCTGGGCGCTCAGCGCGCAGGTCTGGACAAAATGAAAAATTTAAGAAACTTCAAAAATTCATAACTTTTGATCCGTAAGTCCGTTTTGGTCCCCGTTCGAAGCGTTAGAAAGCTTATGAAATGTTCTTTCTATTAAAAATGGGTTGGAGGTCAGTAGATGAATTATATTTGTTGTGGTTTTGAAAAAGTGTTGTTTTGTCGGATTTTTACCGTCGTATTGGTATGCGAATAATGTGTTATCATGTTATATGCTTTTGATATGTAACGTATAGCTTGTGTGCGGTTATATGACGTGAGTATATGTGATGAGATGTTGTGATAAGGTGTTGTGATGCGATGTTGTGATAATGTTGTTGTTGTGCGGTAAATACATTGTTTATGTGAAATTCAATGTATGTTGTGTGGTGACCTTTATGGTTTGAAATGCATTGTTTGAATTATTTTGCAATGCATGAATGTGATGATGTTGAAGCATGTGACAAGTTGTTGTAATTGTTGTGGTTGTTGAATTGTGGCCTAAGGGCAAGAATATGCAATGTGTAGTATTTGATTATATATGCTTGATTATGGTTGCATATATGTGTGAAGATGCATTTGATGTCATGGGTCATTGTATGCCAAGCATCATGATATGCATTGTTGAAACGTCCTGAGTGACGGTTTGGTTCCAGAGGGAATCCGCTATGACATCGTGCACCTTATGCCGAGAGGACCTAAAGCGATGATTATAGACGATCGTGCGCCTTATATTAAGAGGACCTAAAGCGATCGGATTGTGCGCCTTATACCGAGAGGACCTAAAGCAATCCATAAACGTCGTGCGCCTTATACCAAGAGGACCTAAAGCGACGGGTGAACATCGTAGGCCCGACGGGGTGTTACTTGAGTGATCCTCAGTAACGAGCGATGGTTCCAGCAGAGTTCCTGAGTGAACTAGTGACGAGATATGAAATCTTGGAGTCAGTACCGCATATGCATTTGCATAGAGAGTCGTTGTGTCGGTCTCTTTGCATCTGCATGAATTATGATTGCATTGGTTATATGTGGAAAATCATGATTTAGTTGATTATGTGCGAGACATTGTGATATGAATTTGTGATAAATGTATTGGGCATGATTAATATGCAATTGGGGATGGAGACATTGTGTGATTGAGAGGGTGATAACATTTGCGAATTGAGGTGTATTCGTGTTAAATTCCTTGAATTATGAATGATATGTTTTGTGTATAAACATATGCATGATGTGTGAATATGTTATCATGTTGGAATAATTGATATATGCTATGTTGTTGGAAATGTTAGAAATATGTTAAGTATATGTGGTATGTTATATGTATCATATGTGATGCTTGTGGTGAGAATAACTATGTATGTGAATTTATATGTTTTTGCATATTATTATGGAATCTTGGTGTAGTTGTTATTTCTCACCCTTCTGCTGTTTTATAATGCTCTATGAGGCATTGCAGATTAGAGTTGCTGGAGGTCTTTTTGTGAAGATTAGCCCTCCGTTTTGTTGTCGGTCTTGGTGTCTGCTCTGATACGTAGCACGGGAGTCGGGGAACGATTATATATATGTATACATTTGTGGAATATAATTTGTATTAGCTTTGTATGAATATTTTGATGTTATAAAACAATTCATTTTGTAAAACAAGTCGGTTATGGATCTTTCCGCTTTATTCCATAATTGACAATTCCTTTTATATGGAAAAAGTTTCCCTTTGAGGGTATTCTATTTTGTGCTATGTATCAATATTTATGAGCAGGGATGGTGTTTTTCTTACTCTGAAATGTGGCATCCTTGTTTCTGTCGGAAAAATAAATTTTTATCTACTCTGATTTATTTATGTATTATTTATTCGCGATGGGAATTGGGGTGTTACATTTAAGCCATGCATTGATAAGAAAATATGGGAAAGTGATGTATGTGTGGAAAGTACGGTTTATGTTTCCACCATAACTCCCGAATCGCGAGTCCGATTAATGTGGGACTTGAGGCCATAGCTAGATAACTTGATATGCTATTAAATGGTGATGTGATACCATGTGTTAACTAAGAATATTTGGTAGGGGATGATTAGTGGTTTTGTAGGTTTGTTGTGTTTGTTGGTGTTCGACGTGATATGTTATCGTCATACAAATGTGGGTCTTTTGTGCTATCTCTGTATGATGTTAATGCATGTGATAATGATGTGGTTGTGTGGTAAAATACATTGTTTGATTGAATATAAATGTATGTTGTTATGATGTGTTGTGGGTAGCCTTTGTGGTGTGAATCCCTTGTGGAAGTAATTGTGATTGTATGATTGTTGTGGTTTGTGATGATATGCATTGTTTATGTGAAATTCCAATGTATGTGGTTGGTAGCCTTTATGGTTGAAATGCATTGTTTGAATTGTTTTCAATGCATAAATAATGATGATGGAGTTGAAATATATGCATGATTATGGTTGCATATATGTGTGAAGAAGCATTTGATTGTCATGAGTTCTTGGGTGTCAAGCATCATGATATGCATCTTGTAACGTCGTGTGCCCATGTGGGGTGTGAGCGATGATTACAAATGATTGTGTGCCTAGGTGAGGTGTGAGCAATTGGATTGTGTGCCTATGTGAGGTGTGAGCAATCCATAAACATTGTGTGCCTATGTGAGGTGTGAGTAATGGGTGAACATCGTAAGCCCGACAAGGAGTTACATTGGTAACGAGCGATGGTTCCAATAAGTTCCTGAGTGAACTTGAGATGATTGAGTCGGCACCGCATTGCATTTGCATAGAGTCGTAAGTCGGTCTCTATGATTTGCAGTTAGCATCTTTATAATTGTACATTGATGAATAAACATGAATATGTATGTTTATGTGGAATGATAAGAATTGTGAAAGTATGCATGATGAATATGCTTGGTTTTGTATATATATACATCGTGATGTATATGAGTGAGTTGTGATGAATTGTGGTGAGAATTGTGAATGGATGCGTTATGTGTGGAAAAATCATGATTTGATTTATTATGTGTGATACGTTTTGTATTTGTGGCATGCTATATGTGTTAGTATGTGATGGTATGGGTGAGATGATTTATACATGTGTTTGAATGCGTGTTTGCATATTATTATGCAATCTTGATTTAGTAGTTATTTCTCACCCTTCTGCTGTTTTATAATGCTCTATGAGGCATTGCAGTTTAGAGCTGCTGGAGGTCTTTTTGTGAAGATTAGTCCTCCGTTCTGTTGTCGGTCTTGGTGTCTGCTCTGATACGTAGCACGGGAGTCGGGGAACGATTATATATATATATATATATATATATATGTATACATTTGTTGAATGTATTTTGTGGTACTTTTGTGTATATAGTTGATGTTCTAAAATGATTTATTTTGTAAAACAAGTCGGTTATGGATCTTTCCGCTTAATTCCATAATTGACCTTTCCCTTTATATGGAAAAAGTTTCCCCTTTGAGGGTATTCTATTTTATGCTATGTATCAAATTTATGAGCAGGGATGATGTTTTGTTTATTTAAATGTGACATCCATGTTTCTGTCGGAAAAATAAAATTTTAGTTACTCTGATTTAATTTATGTATTATTTATTCGAGATGGGAATTGGGGGTGTTACATTAGTGGTAACAGAGCAGGTCGGTCCTTCCGACCAAGTTGTTGAGTCAGTTGGTGTGACAGTTGAATACTGTCGTTGTTGTTTGTTCTTTAGTACGTGATATGTGTGGGGAAGCACTGTCAGTACTTTCTGGTTTTCTAATCCTTTGTTTTCAGGATTGAGAATGAGTTAAGTGGGGGAGAAGCTTGTACTTCTCCAAGTTGATTCAGGTGTGGAGCGTTGGCTCAGTGTGTTGTAGATTGCAAGATTGTAAGTGCTCTTTGGACAGTGTGGTTCCCGGTTCTGGAGGGAATGCGGAGGTAAGGTTTATGTCAACTAAGGATTTGTGCCTTAGGTAGTTTTGTGTAGGATGCAAGAAATGCTATTATAAGTTTGGTAAAGACGGTTTATGCCCCATCATGATTGTCGGCTGTCTATTGACAAATTGAGGAACTAATCACCCTTAATCTCTTGTTGATAGTAGACGGAAATTATGTTGGATGGAATAGACGTGTCTTTCCGGCTTCGATAGTGTGTGCAATGATTTGTTTGGAATTGAGAAGATGATTACAGATTGATTTGATGAGTCGATGAAGATTCTTATATCGGCAGGTGAGATGGATTAGAGGTTTTGATATGTTGGTCCAGTTGGGAAGTTATTGAGAGAGAATGATTGGGTATCGTTAACGGTTGTTCTCAGAAAGTAGAGTGTGAACTCAAATTGGGCGAAGGCGAGGATTTGAGGATTGGTATCTGCTCAGTAAGTAGAAGAACTTCTAGGAAGTGAGACGCAGATGTTGGTCATGTTTGTGATAATAGTGTTCTAGAAATGGTCAGGAAGTCACAGTGATTGGCCGTCAGTTGGGCATGGTTTTCAGATGTGTTTTTGGGATGGAACATTAAGGTGTTGTCTTAGAGAGCTCCAGTATTGTTAGTAACAAAAAGGAATGATGTTTGAATGGAATAACAAGCATGATGTGTATAATGGTATTGAGACTATGGAAAGTAAACTTAGAGGTTTGGTGAGTTTTGGAGTTTTTAAAGTTATAGGGCATTAGTGGAAATCTTGAGAAAACCCTTAGGTGTGGATGTATTATTTAAGAGTTCTTTTGGTTGGTTGTTGCTACATGTTGGAATTCATGGAATGGGAAGACCAGGAGAAGAAATTGTGTTTGGATTACTGGAAGTTGATTTTGGTAACGATTGAGAATGAGCGAACCTTGCCCTGTTTAAGTTTTAATTGGATTCGCCAGGTGTTCGCACGGCGAAGGTCACAGCGAAGGCTCGCGAGAGATTCGCACTGCGAAGGGGGACGTGAAGGTTCACGTAAGGTTCGCACTGCGAACTTTGTGTTATTTTGAGTGGGTTTCTTTCTGCCTCTGTTCGCTAGGAGACTCGCAAAGCGAAGGTGCTAGCGAGCATTCGCTGGATGGTTCGCACTGCGATCGTTGGGTAATTTTTAGGCTATTTCCTTTCTGACTTGGTTCGCTGGGACATTCGCACTGCGAATGGAGAAGCGAAGGATTCGTTGGGTTGTTCGCATTGCGAACATGATAGATCTTTCCCAATTGTTTCTTTCATAACTTTGGCTTCGTTTATTCGATTTAAACGTTCTTTGTATCGTTGTGGAGCTATGAAAGGGTTCTATGTTTTGGAAAACAGGAATATTATTTATGGAATGTATTTTTGGTTGAGTATTGGGAATAATCGGAATTACGTGAGTTACGTAAAACGAAACTGTTAACACGTTAAAAGCTTCAAGTGATGCGGCTGGAATGTTTGTGGAGTATATGAATCGTATCTTCCATATTTATTTGGATAAGTTCGTATTGGTTTTGATTGGGGATATTCGGATCTGTTATAAACTCAGAGGAAGGACAAGTTAAGTGTTTGAGATTTGAATTGCAAGTGTTGGAAAGAGACGAAGTTTTATGCTAAGTTATTCGAGTGAGAATTTTGGTTGAGAAGGGTTAGTTTTCTTGGATATGTTATTTCGGATGAGAGTATTGTTATGGATTCATCGGAAGTAGATGTAGTTCTACAATGAGAGGCTCCGAAGTTGGTTGAGGAGATTAGAAACTTATGGTATCTCAGTTGGTTGTTATTGCAGGTTATGGACGACCTTGTTGAGTTCGTACTTCTGGTATCTCAGTTGACTTGCAAAGGGTGAGTCGTTTGTTTTGGATGTTCGTTGTGAGTGAGTTTTGGTGACCTGAAGTAGAAGTTGTCTACGGCTCCAGTTTTTGAGTCTGCGTGATCCTGATGAACCGGTTGTGAGGTATTGTGATGCGACTATGATGAGTGTAGCTAGTGTGCTAATGCAAGGGAGTAAAGTCGTGGCTTATGCTTTACGACAATTGAGGATTCATAAAAGGGTCTATACTATTCTGGATTTGGAATTAGTCGCGGTGGTATTGTGTTGGGAAATTTGGAGGTATTATTTTTATAGTTCTCGGCTCGAAGTGTTTGGTAATCGCAAGAGTTTAAAGTACTTGGTTGGTTTGAAGGAATAGAGTATGAGACAATGAGGATGGATAGAATTTGTGATGAGTTATAACTTTAGTTGGAATTATCCTGTTGGTAAAGGTAAGGTCGTGCTTGGAAAGTTAAGTCGAAAGTTTTAGTGCATGTCAGTTTTGATGGTTACGAGTAATCAGAGTGTGCATCGAAAGCGTGATGTGGCACATTTCGTATAGGAGTGTGTGACTGGTAAGAGTTCATAGGTTGGACATTGGAAACATGTAGGAATGATGAGACCATTGGACGTTTCAGAATGCAAGTGTCAGGTGAAAGGTTTAAATATTATTCATGGGATACTGTGTAGATGAATGTTTTGGTTGTTTGTTCGATTGGTGAATCGTAGCAGTGTTGTAATAAGGATGTGTGACAAGGATGTTTGGTATTCTGGTTTTGTTGATGTTGTTGAGACGTTGTTGCAGTCGTTGTTAGAGAGGTGGTTTGTCAGTTTGTGTTACTCGTGGTGTGCCTAGTGTTGGCATATTAGTTTGTTGGTCGGATGCGAGAGTGTATCCGGAGTTGTTCGTATCGGTTAGATTTTCGAGGACGAAAATTTCTAAGTGGGGGAGAATTGTAACGCCCCAGTTTTGGTCCGATTTATTTAATCGAGTCGATTTAATTATTTTCATTTTATATTATTTTATTATTGACTTTTATCTGACAATATATTATATTTCATCGGTATGTTTATGTTTTATCGCATTTTGAGAGCGTTTGCGAGATATTTGAGCTGAGGGGTAAAATGGTCTTTTAGGAGTTTAGATATTTTATATAAATAGAAAGTAGAGAGAAATAGGAAGAAAAGAAAAAGAAGAGAAAGAAAAGAGAAGGAAAGAAAGAAGAGGAGAAAAAGAGGAAAAGAGGAAAATCGAACATAACTCCGTTTCGAGCGCGATTAATCGGGTAAGGGTGAGAAGTTTCAATTATATCTTGCTTGTGTATGTATATGTGTTGTTTGTTGTAATTGTTTTGATTGTTTCGCGACTTTTCGTATCGATTGGAATTAGGAGCGATTGATAGAAATCGATGTTTTCGCGGATGAAATTCGATAAAAACTGAGTAGAATACTTGTCGTTAGGTTTGGATCATGTTTTGGTTGTTATAGTATGTTTTGGAAGTGTTTGGGTGGAAAAAATGAGGGTTTTTGACCCAAAATGACCTAAGTTATCGCTGCTGGAAATTCTGAGTTTCGCAGGTTCGCACTGCGAGCCCCAGCGAAGGATTCAGCGAACGTTCGCTAGCCGTTCGCATTGCGAACGTGACAGAATTTCTGATTTTGTTTCCTTCATAACTTTCGATCCGTAAATCGGATTGAGACACTGTCGGATGCGTTGGAAAGCTCTTTCAATGCTCTTTTGGATAGTGGAATAGGATTATATGTTTAAGCCATGCATTGATAAGAAAATATGGGAAAGTGATGTATGTGTGGAAAGTGCGGTTTATGTTTCGACCATAACTCCCGAATCGCGAGTCCGATTGATGTGGGACTTGAGGCCATAGCTAGATAACTTGATATGCTATTAAATGGTGATGTGATACCATGTGTTAACTAAGAATATTTGGTAGGGGATGATTAGTGGTTTTGTAGGTTTGTTGTGTTTGTTGGTGTTCGACGTGATATGTTATCGTCATACAAATGTGGGTCTTTTGTGCTATCTCTATATGATGTTAATGCATGTGATAATGATGTGGTTGTGTGGTAAAATACATTGTTTGATTGAATATAAATGTATGTTGTTATGATGTGTTGTGGGTAGCCTTTGTGGTGTGAATCCCTTGTGGAAGTAATTGTGATTGTATGATTGTTGTGGTTTGTGATGATATGCATTGTTTATGTGAAATTCCAATGTATGTGGTTGGTAGCCTTTATGGTTGAAATGCATTGTTTGAATTGTTTTCAATGCATGAATAATGATGATGGAGTTGAAATATATGCATGATTATGGTTGCATATATGTGTGAAGATGCATTTGATTGTCATGAGTTCTTGGGTGTCAAGCATCATGATATGCATCTTGTAACGTCATGTGCCCATATGGGGTGTGAGCGATGATTACAAATGATTGTGTGCCTAGGTGAGGTGTGAGCAATCGGATTGTGTGCCTATGTGAGGTGTGAGCAATCCATAAACATTGTGTGCCTATGTGAGGTGTGAGTAATGGGTGAACATCGTAGGCCCGACAAGGAGTTACATTGGTAACGAGCGATGGTTCCAATAAGTTCTTGAGTGAACTTGAGATGATTGAGTCGGTACCGCATTGCATTTGCATAGAGTCGTAAGTCGGTCTCTACGATTTGCAGTTAGCATCTTTATAATTGTACATTGATGAATAAACATGAATATGTATGTTTATGTGGAATGATAAGAATTGTGAAAGTATGCATGATGAATATGCTTGGTTTTGTATATATATACATCGTGATGTATATGAGTGAATTGTGATGAATTGTGGTGAGAATTGTGAATGGATGCGTTATGTGTGGAAAAATCATGATTTGATTTATTATGTGTGATACGTTTTGTATTTGTGGCATGCTATATGTGTTAGTATGTGATGGTATGGGTGAGATGATTTATACATGTGTTTGAATGTGTGTTGGCATATTATTATGCAATCTTGATTTAGTTGTTATTTCTCTCCCTTCTGCTGTTTTATAATGCTCTATGAGGCATTGCAGTTTAGAGCTACTGGAGGTCTTTTTGTGAAGATTAGTCATCCGTTCTGTTGTCGGTCTTGGTGTCTGCTCTGATACGTAGCACGGGAGTCGGGGAACGATTATATATATATATATATATATATATATATATATATATATATATATATATATATATATACATTTGTTGAATGTATTTTGTGGTACTTTTGTGTATATAGTTGATGTTCTAAAATGATTTATTTTGTAAAACAATTCGGTTATGGATCTTTCCGCTTAATTCCATAATTGACCTTTCCCTTTATATGGAAAAAGTTTCCCCTTTGAGGGTATTCTATTTTATGCTATGTATCAAATTTATGAGCAGGGATGATGTTTTGTTTATTTAAATGTGACATCCTTGTTTCTGTCGGAAAAATAAAATTTTAGTTACTCTGATTTTATTTATGTATTATTTATTCGAGATGGGAATTGGGGGTGTTACATTAGTGGTATCAGAGCAGGTCGGTCCGTCCGACCAAGTTGTTGAGTCAGTTGGTGTGACAGTTGAATACTGTCGTTGTTGTTTGTACTTTAGTACGTGATATGTGTGGGGAAGCACTGTCAGTACTTTCTGGTTTTCTAATCCTTTGTTTTCAGGATTAAGAATAAGTTAAGTGGGGGAGAAGCTTGTACTTCTCCAAGTTGATTCAGGTGTGGAGCGTTGGCTCAGTGTGTTGTAGATTGCAAGATTGTAAGTGCTCTTTGGACAGTGTGGTTCCCAGTTCTGGAGGGAATGCGGAGGTAAGGTTTATGTCAACTAAGGATTTGTGCCTTAGGTAGTTTTGTGTAGGATGCAAGAAATGCTATTATAAGTTTGGTAAAGACGGTTTATGCCCCATCATGATTGTCGGCTGTCTATTGACAAATTGAGGAACTGATCACCCTTAATCTCTTGTTGATAGTAGACGGAAATTATGTTGGATGGAATAGACGTGTCTTTCCGGCTTCGATAGTGTGTGCAATGATTTGTTTAGAATTGAGAAGATGATTACGGATTGATTTGATGAGTCGACGAAGATTCTTATATCGACAGGTGAGATGGATTAGAGGTTTTGATATGTTGGTCCAGTTGGGAAGTTATTGAGAGAGAATGATTGGGTATCGTTAACGGTTGTTCTTAGAAAGTAGAGTGTGAACTCAAATTGGGCGAAGGCGAGGATTTGAGGATTGGTATCTGCTCAGTAAGTAGAAGAACTTCTAGGAAGTGAGACGCAGATGTTGGTCATGTTTGTGATAATAGTGTTCTGGAAATGGTCAGGAAGTCACAGTGATTGGCCGTCAGTTGGGCATGGTTTTCAGATGTGTTTTTGGGATGGAACGTTAAGGTGTTGTCTTAGAGAGCTCCAGTATTGTTAGTAACAAAAAGGAATGATGTTTGAATGGAATAACAAGCATGATGTGTATAATGGTATTGAGACTATGGAAAGTAAACTTAGAGGTTTGGTGAGTTTTGGAGTTTTTAAAGTTATAGGGCATTAGTGGAAATCTTGAGAAAACCCTTAGGTGTGGATGTATTATTTGAGAGTTCTTTTGGTTGGTTGTTGCTACATGTTGGAATTCGTGGAATGGGAAGACCAGGAGAAGAAATTGTGTTTGGATTACTGGCAGTTGATTTTGGTAACGATTGAGAATGAGCGAACCTTGCCCTGTTTAAGTTTTGATTGGATTCGCCAGGTGTTCGCACGAAGAAGGTCACAGCGAAGGCTCGCGAGATATTCGCACTGCGAAGGGGGACGCGAAGGTTCACGTGAGGTTCGCACTGTGAACTTTGTGTTATTTTGAGTGGGTTTCTTTCTGCCTCTGTTCGCTGGGAGACTCGCAAAGCGAAGGTGTTAGCGAGCATTCGCTGGATGGTTCGCACTGCGAGCGTTGGGTAATTTTTAGGCTATTTCCTTTCTGACTTGGTTCGCTGGGACATTCGCACTGCGAATGGAGAAACGAAGGATTCACTGGGTTGTTCGCATTGCAAACATGATAGATCTTTCCCAATTGTTTCTTTCATAACTTTGGCTTCGTTTATTCGATTTAAACGTTCTTTGTATCGTTGTGGAGCTATGAAAGGGTTCTATGTTTTGGAAAACAAGAATATTATTTATGGAATGGATTTTTGGTTGAGTATTGGGAATAATCGGAATTACGTGAATTACGTAAAACGAAACTGTTAACACGTTAAAAGCTTCAAGTGATGCGGCTGGAATGTTTGTGGAGTATATGAATCGTATCTTCCATATTTATTTGGATAAGTTCGTATTGGTTTTGATTGGGGATATTCGGATCTGTTATAAACTCAGAGGATGGACAAGTAAAGTGTTTGAGATTTGAATTGCAAGTGTTGGAAAGAGACGAAGTTTTATGCTAAGTTATTCGAGTGAGAATTTTGGTTGAGAAGGGTTAGTTTTCTTGGATATGTTATTTCGGATGAGAGTATTGTTATGGATTCATCGGAAGTAGATGTAGTTCTACAATGAGAGGCTCCGAAGTTGGTTGAGGAGATTAGAAACTTATGGTATCTTAGTTGGTTGTTATTACAGGTTATGGAAGACCTTGTTGAGTTCGTACTTCTGGTATCTCAGTTGACTTGCAAAGGGTGAGTCGTTTGTTTTGGATGTTCGTTGTGAGTGAGTTTTGGTGACCTGAAGTAGAAGTTGTCTACGGCTCCAGTTTTTGAGTCTGCGTGATTCTGATGAACCGGTTGTGAGGTATTGTGATGCGTCTATGATGAGTGTAGCTAGTGTGCTAATGCAAGGGAGTAAAGTCGTGGCTTATGCTTTACGACAATTGAGGATTCATAAAAGGGTCTATACTATTCTGGATTTGGAATTAGTCGTGGTGGTATTGTGTTGGGAAATTTGGAGGTATTATTTTTATAGTTCTCGGCTCGAAGTGTTTGGTAATCGCAAGAGTTTAAAGTACTTGGTTAGTTTGAAGGAATAGAGTATGAGACAATGAGGATGGATAGAATTTGTGATGAGTTATGACTTTAGTTGGAATTATCCTGTTGGTAAAGGTAAGGTCGTGCTTGGAAAGTTAAGTCGAAAGTTTTAGTGCATGTCAGTTTTGATGGTTACGAGTAATCAGAGTGCGCATCGAAAGCGTGATGTGGCACATTTCGTATAGGAGTGTGTGACTGGTAATAGTTCATAGGTTGGACATTGGAAACATGTAGGAATGATGAGACCATTGGACGTTTCAGAATGGAAGTGTTAGGTGAAAGGTTTAAATATTATTCATGGGATACTGTGTAGATGGATGTTTTGGTTGTTTGTTCGATTGGTGAATCGTAGCAGTGTTGTAATAAGGATGTGTGACAAGGATGTTTGGTATTCTGGTTTTGTTGATGTTGTTGAGACGTTGTTGTAGTCGTTGTTAGAGAGGTGGTTTGTCAGTTTGTGTTACTCGTGGTGTGCCTAGTGTTGGCATGTTAGTTTGTTGGTCGGATGCGAGAGTGTATCCGGAGTTGTTCGTATCGGTTATATTTTCGAGGACGAAAATTTCTAAGTGGGTGAGAATTGTAACGCCCCAGTTTTGGTCTGATTTATTTAATCGAGTCGATTTAATTATTTTCATTTTATATTATTTTAATATTGACTTTTATCTGACAATATATTATATTTCATCGGTATGTTTATGTTTTATCGCATTTTGATAGCGTTTGCGAGATATTTGAGCTGAGGCGTAAAATGGTCTTTTAGGAGTTTAGATATTTTATATAAATAGAAAGTAGAGAGAAATAGGAAGAAAAGAAAAAGAAGAGAAAGAAAAGAGAAGGAAAGAAAGAAGAGGAGAAAAAGAGGAAAAGAGGAAAATCGAACATAACTCCGTTTCGAGCGCGATTAATCGGGTAAGGGTGAGAAGTTTCAATTATATCTTGCTTGTGTATGTATATGTGTTGTTTGTTGTAATTGTTTTGATTGTTTCGCGACTTTTCGTATCGATTGGAATTAGGAGCGATTGATAGAAATCGATGTTTTCGCGGATGAAATTCGATAAAAACTGAGTAGAATACTTGTCGTTAGGTTTGGATCATGTTTTGGTTGTTATAGTATGTTTTGGAAGTGTTTGGGTGGAAGAAATGAGGGTTTTTGACCCAAAATGACCTAAGTTATCGCTGTTGGAAATTCTGAGTTTCGCAGGTTCGCACTGCGAGCCCCAGCGAACGTTCGCTAGCCGTTCGCATTGCGAACGTGACAGAATTTCCAATTTTGTTTCCTTCATAACTTTCGATCCGTAAATCGGATTAAGGCACGGTCGGATGCATTGGAAAGCTCTTTCAATGCTCTTTTGGATAGTGGAATAGGATCATATGTTTAAGCCATGGATTGATAAGAAAATATGGGAAAGTGATGTATGTGTGGAAAGTGCGGTTTATGTTTCCACCATAACTCCCGAATCGCGAGTCCGATTGATGTGGGACTTGAGGCCATAGCTAGATAACTTGATATGCTATTAAATGATGATGTGATACTATGTGTTAACTAAGAATATTTGGTAGGGTATGATTAGTGGTTTTGTAGGTTTGTTGTGTTTGTTGGTGTTCGACGTGATATGTTTTCGTCATACAAATGTGGGTCTTTTGTGCTATCTCTATATGATGTTAATGCATGTGATAATGATGTGGTTGTGTGGTAAAATACATTGTTTGATTGAATATCAATGTATGTTGTTATGATGTGTTGTGGGTAGCCTTTGTGGTGTGAATCCCTTGTGGAAGTAATTGTGATTGTATGATTGTTGTGGTTTGTAGCCTTTATGGTTGAAATGCATTGTTTGAATTGTTTTCAATGCATGAATAATGATGATGGAGTTGAAATATATGCATGATTATGGTTGCATATATGTGTGAAGATGCATTTGATTGTCATGAGTTCTTGGGTGTCAAGCATCATGATATGCATCTTGTAACGTCGTGTGCCCATGTGGGGTGTGAGCGATGATTACAAATGATTGTGTGCCTAGATGAGGTGTGAGCAATCGGATTGTGTGCCTATGTGAGGTATGAGCAATCCATAAACATTGTGTGCCTATGTGAGGCGTGAGCAATGGGTGAACATCGTAGGCCCGACGGGGAGTTACATTGGTAACGAGCGATGGTTCCAATAAGTTCCTGAGTGAACTTGAGATGATTGAGTCGGTACCGCATTGCATTTGCATAGAGTCGTAAGTCGGTCTCTATGATTTGCATTTATCATCTTTATAATTGTACATTGATGAATAAACATGAATATGTATGTTTATGTGGAATGATAAGAATTGTGAAAGTATGCATGATGAATATGCTTAGGTTTGTATATATATACATCGTGATGTATATGAGTGAGTTGTGATGAATTGTGGTGAGAATTGTGAATGGATGCGTTATGTGTGGAAAAATCATGATTTGATTTATTATGTGTGATACGTTTTGTATTTGTGGCATGCTATATGTGTTAGTATGTGATGGTATGGGTGAGATGATTTATACATGTGTTTGAATGTGTGTTTGCATATTATTATGCAATCTTGATTTAGTTGTTATTTCTCACCCTTCTGCTGTTTTATAATGCTCTATGAGGCATTGCAGATTAGAGTTGCTGGAGGTCTTTTTGTGAAGATTAGTCCTCTGTTCTGTTGTCGGTCTTGGTGTCTGCTCTGATACGTAGCACGGGAGTCGGGGAACGATTATATATATATATATATATATATATATATATATATATATATATATATATATATATATATATATATATATATTTGTTGAATGTATTTTGTGGTACTTTTGTGTATATAGTTGATGTTCTAAAATGATTTATTTTGTAAAACAAGTCGGTTATCGATCTTTCCGCTTTATTCCATAATTGACCTTTCCCTTTATATGGAAAAAGTTTCCCCTTTGAGGGTATTCTATTTAATGCTATGTATCAAATTTATGAGCAGGGATGATGTTTTGTTTATTTAAATGTGACATCCTTGTTTCTGTCGGAAAAATAAAATTTTAGTTACTCTGATTTTATTTATGTATTATTTATTCGAGATGGGAATTGGGGGTGTTACAGCAACCGCCTCAGCAGTTTCGTCGTCAAAACATAACCAATGGCCCAAGGTAGATGTTGTTGAATTTGATATTCTCATTAACATTTCTTTTGTAACATAACCAACGAAGATCACATGAGTTTGTGTTCGAACATAGATTGCAGTGTAAATCACAGTGAACTATCTCAACTGACTATAACTTTTGTGTTTCAGTTTACCGATTTAATGCATGTTTGACCTTGCCCTCCATGTGTTTGATGAAAAACAGGAATGACACGGTGGTTGTTCTTGCTGCGTTTAATGGTGTGAGGATTGAAAGGCCCGGTCAGAATCTCCAAGGTTTATGTGAAGCTTGAGAGCAGCAGAGCACGGGTTGATCCCGGTATTCGAAATTGCGAGAAGTCGGGAAAATTAGAGGCTGTCAAACAAATTTTTTAATTTTTTATTTCATTCATTCTCCAAGTGGCTTCTACATTTATCTCTCTGATTTTACTCATGTTATGGTGTTATGGTCCCCTGAATGACAGAGGGTAGTAGGCACAATATGGCCAAAAATATATTGGAGCACTTAAGTAAAGCTTGGAGTTGTTGGAAGGAAAATGTTCCTTGGAAGGTAATTTAGGAAACATGCATTTCTGTTAAGGCGATCCAAGAATCAACATTTTCACTCTCCTTCGTTGCAGTTCCGATCAATTACAAGCGTGACAAAATTGCTTCATCTTCTTCGCCGACAATGTACAACAATCGCCGCAGCACAACCACATCCAGTGGTCGCCACCACGCACGAGAGGAAAGGAATTCGACGAACCCGACAATCTCTGCACAACCTCTTCGAAGTCGCTTCAGAATTTCTGACCAATTTCAGCAGCAGCATGGATATTTACGGTAATGGCGATAACTTTATCATTATTTTGAACTATTTCACTTATGACTTTTTTGTTCGATTTTTGTCTTCGTATTGTGAAGCATTGCGATCGTGAAACCTTGCAGTTTGGAGATTGTTGTTTTAACTCTCTGTTCGCTCATTGGTTAATTTAGTTTTTACGGCATTTCGATTTGAATTTTGGAAATAGTCTGTTACTGAGGTGATTTGGTAAGTAATACTATTGTTGTCATGTTGGTTTTACTATATGACTCAATTTGTAATTGGTCAGCCCTAATAAACACTTAGGCCTTATCTTGCTCATCATACATAGTTTTATATTGCAGTCTAGAACTGCAATATAAAGGTTTAAGATAAGAAGGTCTTGACAACGGAAAAACAACGACGATTTTGGCTGCATTTCCTTAAGATTTTTAGAGCAATGATGCACATTGCTTTGTTCACACGCGACCGTGGTTTTGAAAAACAGCGGATGACCGTGATTGTAGCCACGAAAACATTTCACTTCATGACAGAGAAAGAATTTATGGTGTTTAACCTTCTTTCAAATTTATTGCAGGTTCTGTGATGGCACTAAGTGGTTCTCTGATGTCACTGATTGTTCTCTGATGGCACTAATTGATTGAGATGGTTAGTGTGTGGCAGGCGCGGTAGCAGCCAGTCTGCTGCACAAAAATACCTTTCTACCAAAAATACCTTTCTACCCTTTTGGACACGTGTCAGTCTGTTAAGCACACTATCAATTTTCAGAAATCACAGACGTTAGTGTCATTGCAGACTGGGTGTAGCGAAAAGGTGGTTTGGGCTTGGTAGGATCTGATTTGGAAAATTAATAATTGTGGTTCTGGTTGTTCAATTTGAATGGTGCAAGGAGAGGTGAAACGCAGAGATTGTGTCAAGCCAATTAACGGTGGTGCGGGTATCGAATCTCTGTTGGTTGAGCTGTATGTATTTAATGGATAACTTTATGGTTGGCTCCGTGATTGCTGGATCTGGTGCAAGTGCATAGCAGGGAAGTGATTTGGGGTGGTGCAGTGATTGAAGATTAAAAGTTCAGATTAAGGAGGATGTTGGAGTTGCTGGTTGATTTTAATTTAGTTTTCTGGCTGCTGAAAGAACTAAGCATATACTGAGATTTATGTTGGAATGGTTTTGCTGTATTGGTTATCTGGGATAGATATTGTTGTTTGGTTCTTTGGGGTTAGCAATGATCTTGAATTTGTGGCTTATGTGCTGCTAGAGCTGGGAGTACCAAGTCAGTAGGATTGGTAGCTAACAGATATCTCTAATTTGTATTGTCTGTCTGTGAAAGAGTCGCAGTAGTTTTGTTGAGTACATTTCAGACGTTGTGTATCTCGGTGGTTTGTGTAGTTGACGAGGGTATGTCTGTCATTATAGCAGCTGCTTGCCCTTTAGGCTCGTCTTCAGAAGTCCTCCTCATCATGAATACCTGAGTATAGCAAATAAAAGCTAACGTAATCAATAGCCATATAAGAGTGATATTTGTTGTTGTGTTCGGTATTGTTGGATTTCTGTTTGAAAAGATTCTAACATAGTTATGAACATGAAATTTATTACAAAAACACGGGTGTCATTACCTGCCCACAATGAGTTAGTTCTATGTAGCCTGGTTGTAGGATAAATGGTTCTCCGTCGATTTGAACTGGGAAAGGACTGGAAGACTGTATCTTGATGACTTTACCTTGAGCTAGCCTTCTTGCTTGTGAAAGTCCAACCTACGCAGAGAATCAAACATAACTATTTACTAATTTACTGTAAATGCCTTTTATTTGTTTCATTAGAATTTTCCGCAAAAGAAAAATAATGAAATGAGTGTATGATGCTCAATATCCACTTTTGTATCCACAACATATGACTCACACTTGACATACCAACAGAAATGGCAAATCTGGAGGAACCAGACGGTCTGTCCTCACAGCAGAGAAACGGACATTAAGTGATTATTAACAAACAAGGCAGTTTGGTGCAGTATTAATCGAGAAAAAATGAGTGGAATGATTAAGCCATTCGGGAATTACAACAAGAAAGTGGGATAAATGCAAGGGATAGGAGGTTCAGGCAAGAATTGAGTTAGGTTATAGGTGGAATACTTTGTTGGCATTCCGTTTTTATTTCTTTTGCCTTCGAGCATTTTCTGAGATTTCACTCTTTCAAAATTTCTATTATTTATCCAATGTAGTTTGAGCTTCGGTTTTTTTTTTTACAGTTTAATCAATTTGGTACTTTTGATATTCAAAATGCTATGTTTAAAGACTAATCTATATACTTAATTGTATCATTTAATATATGATGTAACACCCCCTTTTTATACCCCCAAATAATCACATAATCATTTAGGCACATATTAAAAATTCCGTCAGAGTATAATTATAAACATAGTATAAAAGAGGTATGTCACATTATACGTGAAATTAAAACATTCAACACCTGCTCAACAATTGATATGCAACAGTGGGGTAACTTTGCAACAGAGGAACTTAGTCCTTACACCCACATCTCAATATTTAGAATAAAAGCGGAAAATCTAAACATTGAATAACATCAAACATATATATATATATATATATATATATATATATATATATATATATATATATATATATATATATATATATATATATCATCAAGTATTATCCACCAACATAATTCATGTTTACATAAACATTCATCAACAAGATACATGTACAAATGTATCACAAAAGAATCATAATCATCCTAGCTACCCGATGCTACATATCAGAGTCGACCGACCAAAAGAATGAAGACACGCTTCACAAAAAGACCACCAACATACCTACTCTGCAATGCCTCATAGAGCATCATAAAACAGCAGAAGGGTGAGAAATATTATCATAATAACAATGCATATAATTATATATCTTAGCGTGAAAATACACATATTCCACATTCTCACCACAATTCCTCACAACGCACTCATATACATCACAATGTATAAATATATATATATATATATATACAAAACCAAGCATATTCATCATGCATACTTTCACAATTCTTATCATTCCACATAAACATACATATTCATGTTTATTCATCAATGCACAATTATAAAGATGATAAATGCAAATCATAGAGACCGACTCACGACTCTATGCAAATGCAATGCGGTACCGACTCAATCATCTCAAGTTCACTCAGGAACTTATTGGAACCATCGCTCGTTACCAATGTAACTCCCCGTCGGGCCTACGATGTTCACCCATTGCTCATACCTCACATAGGCACACAATGTTTATGGATTGCTCACAGCTCACATAGGCACACAATCCGATTGCTCACACCTCACCTAGGCACACAATCGTTTGTAATCATCGCTCACACCTCACATAGGCACACGACGTTACAACGGATTCTCATTAAAATCACTCAACACAAGAATGTACATCATTATGCTTCACATACAAAATGACTCAAGACATTCTTGAAATGCATACATATTCACAATATATTCATGCATTCATCTCATACAATCACATACAATCTATATACATTCACATCAATGCACTATTGTATGATTCACATCCAAAACACACATTCAAAACGGTAAAAGTCGCTAAATAACGCTATTTCTGACTTTCTGACTTATTTAATCGGCTAACAGCCCCAAACTCCTCACCATAAGAAACTACAACTCAATAGCTATCCAACGATGCCAAGAATGTAAAAATCGGATAAACAGAACTCAAGTTACGAAAGAAAAACGAAAACGATATTTTGAAAAAGTCCCATTTTACAATTGTCCTGACCATACACGTATGGCCCTTCTCATACGCGTACGGCCAACCCTCATACGTGTACCATACGCGTATCACCAGAAGGCCGGGAAAAATAACATCTCATACTCGTATTGGCCCCTAAACACGCCCATGATACGCGTATCGCCAAGGCCCATACGCGTATGACCAGCGCAAAACCAGAAAAATTCTGCAGAACTTGCTGCTACGGGTTTCAACCAAAATCCCTCCAAATCATCATCCAAACTCAGAAAAACACCAATTTGAGGTATAACAATACATACTCAACATGTATAAACAACAAAGAACACAATCAACATGAGTTTAGACACATTTGAAATCAATCTCTACCAATTTCTAAACATTAGGATTTTTACTATATTTCTCCATTTCAATCCAACAAAACCACAAACAACCACATACATAATCATACATAATGATATACATTGATGAGATAATAAGATTTCACACCCTTACCCGGATTCCAAGCTTGCTAGATGATTGTTCTTGATGGTTTTCTAGGTTTTTCCAAGTTTTCTTCTCTTTTCTCTTCTTCCTCTTTCTTTCTCTCCTTTTTCTCTCTATTTTTCTTTTCTTTCTCTTTCTCTCCTATTTCTTCTTCTTATCTCTTTTCCTTTTCTATTTCTTTTCCTACTTTCTTTTTTTTTCTCATTTTCTTTTCTTATTTTCTACTCAAATTCAATTAATTCATTTTCTCACATAATTCTATTTCCACTAAATTTCTAACTTATCATTAATTGAGAAATGTCCAAAATACCCTCCATTCTAATTTCCCCGAAAACTCTAAAAAACGGTAAAATATCATAACATGTCAACATAGCATATTAACACACCAATTTCACAAATAAAATAATTTATCACTCAATTTAAATAAAAGACTCAACAAAATGGAAATAATCAGAATCGGGGCGTTACATATGACACCTCAAGAATTGAGTAAGATTAACTGATTAAGTATATCCAATACCTGGAGTTTTCCCAGGTGCCATGCTCCACAAACGCACACTACTTCAAGCATTTTGTCAAGAAAAAAAGTTATTTATTTTTTATATTATGTAAAAACAATATACTGGAAAAATATTTTCATAAAATAATATCAAAACAAAAATAATATTTATATACGGGAAAATATACATTGTTGATTAAAACATTTTATATATGGGAAAAAACACTATTGTTATAAACCGGATCAACTTTACTACTTATCCAAATATTGAACAATAGAATTTTATCGCCCATTTTTTTTAAATATGTGAAAACAATTTAGGGAATCTATTAAAAAATATATTGTTGATATTTTAAAATTGTATTCTCTCTTATAAATTATTGTCTTATTTTGAAATCATATTATTTTTGATATTTTGGTTTACATTTCATCTTCTACATTTATTGCTATTTCAACTTAAATTTAATATTATTCTTAAAAACTATTTTTATAAACGGAAAAAACTTTACTTTTGATTCAAATATATTTATAAATAATGTCAAAACAAAAATAATATTTTAATTTAAATATTTTTATAAATGGGAACAACTTTATCAAATATATTTATAAATAGTGTCAAAACAAAAATAATATTTATATACGGGAAAACATACATCATTTATTGGGTGAATCATTTTAATTCATTTTGAATTTAGAACTACATTTTTTTATTTTTGGTTTTTTTTTATATTTCATAACCTAACTGGTGACGTATCCGCAGTCCACACCAGAACCCGTGCGGACGCATGGGTTTCCTACTAGTATATAATAAATACTGAAAGTAAATAATAAATTGAAATTGTATATTTAAATATTTTATTTATATTGAAATATAAATAATTTAGGCTCTGTTTGGTAAAAGTAGCTGATTAATGATAAACTAATTAGTAGCTGATAGCTTATAGCTGATGACTGGTAGTTTATAGTTAATGAATTAATTTGAGTATTTGGTAAATTAGCGGTTACATTAGCTGATAAATATAAAATGACATAAAAGGATATTCTTAATTTAACAAATTAGTGGTCCTATTTATTAAATTAATTTTTATTCAATAAAAATAATCATATTAACAATCGAATGCAAAACATTTTTAATATAAATATAAAATTAAACATAACACAAAAATATATTAAACACTTATATATAAATTTTGTAATGAAATTTAAATATCTAAAATAATAATATTGTAATTTGATTTTATATTCTAATAAAGTGCATAGTTTCTTCTCTTTTTTTCTCTCTCAAAATCCATGATATGCCTACTAATAAACAAATATATTCAATCATTCATTATCATATTTATAAAAATAATACATTAATATTAAAAACTCAAGTAATAAATAATTAAAATAATAATTTGAAAGTAATAAAAAAAATTCAATGTAATGAGTCAAAATATTCTATTAATAACAAAAGAGAATATGGATTGCATCGTGAATTTGTTAGGTAGAAATAATGACTAACCTTTCTTATTCACTCAACTAAAACACAACTCAACTAAAACACAATTATTTTAATTTAAATTATAATAATATAAAGCGTAAAAATTGATTTTTGATAAAATAATGAGGGTACAAATGGAAGAAAAAGTCATAAGCTAAAAGCTATAAGCTCAAAAGCTACTTCAAATAGCTTCTGAAAAAAATCTAAAAGTTAGTAAAAAAGCTATAAGCTAAAAGCTAAAAGACAGTTATCAAACGGGGTTTTTTTTATTAAAGAGCTGAAAAGCTATAAGCTAAAAGTTCTTTTTTGTGTCTTACCAAACAGACTCTTAATATATTTTTGTTGGCAGGTTTTTGAGTGATAGATGGTAATTATATATTTAAATATATTGAAATTCGTGGTAGTATTATTTGTTTGATTTTTTGGATGATCATAATTTTGCCGACAGTTTTGGATGGTTGTGATTGCACCGACAGTTTGTGTGGTCCAGAGTAAATGCAAAGTTGTATAAATAAGAGGTCATATATTGTTTGATAAACACTTCACAAAAATGGCTCTTCCTCAATTTTTTATTAAGGCAGAAGTGTGCTTCAACGGAGCTTCTCCTCTTGTAGAGTTCCAACTTCCAGATGGCACCACATCTCTTGCTAGCTTGACGTCCAAGTTGAATAAATTTTTGCCTGATATCAAACACAGAGAGGTGAGAAAGATCGAACTTCGTGAAGATTGGATTGATACTAACGGGAGGGTGAAATACAAACTTATTAAATTGAAGATCGACGAAGATGTGAAGGAAATGTGGAGATCATTTCGCCATAAGATAACAAAGGGACCGATTAAGTTAGATGCTAGGCTTTCTGTTAGACGATGGCTATGGATCTAGAAGGGGGATTGAATAGATCCCTTGAGTTTTACACGCAAATGGTTACCAAAAAATTGGTTTTAAAAATGCTTAACGGAAGCAACCACTGAATCACACGTCTACAACGAACCTTCTACTAAAAGGATCGGATATGCACGGCAATATTAAAAATGGAATACGGATGAGAAAAATTCAGAACGATTCACACAATTAAAACGCAATCAACAAAGTTTACTTGCTTAATACTTAAT
This sequence comes from Lathyrus tuberosus, assembly GCA_022829125.1. NCBI lineage: Eukaryota > Viridiplantae > Streptophyta > Magnoliopsida > Fabales > Fabaceae > Lathyrus > Lathyrus tuberosus. Next base: position 8,897,558 of record JALAZF010000006.1, on the reverse strand, counting down.
CCAAACCAATGAGGTGAATCGATAAACAATTAAAGACAAATGCGTTCGATTTTGCTTTGAAACAAATTATCAAACACTTGGTGTGCGTAAACACACTAAGTGCAGAATTTCTATGGAATGTAATGTAAAGTTGCTCCAAGATACAATTCAAGGAATTATATCAATTTAACAAAATAGTTTCTCAGCTCAAGATTACACTACGACAGAAATTTTGATAAATTGCGACTTCACAAATTCGAATAAACTGAAATGTAAAAGAGTTAAGTGAAAGAGAGAACAAACGAGATTTAATTAGGCAGTTTCCCAATCATCCTCGCTTTGGGTACCTCTTCCCCCAATTCCACAATTGAAATTGAGATATATATATATATATATATATAGCTGTTGCAAATTGTTTATTACAAGAGAAGAACTATGAACATCCAAACTCCCAAACGTCTTTGCTCGTTTATGCAGAGCCTTCTCTTCCCTTGATCCGAGACGAATCAAGTGCTTCGAATATAGTTGATCCAATTACCGTCTCACGCTACTTGATTGGAAGAAACCTTGTTCTTCAATCCTTTTCACTCGATCAATTGCGATCTACCAAATATTCGAACCCAAACCTCTCTTCTACGATCTTTCGATTACAGCTACTAAACCGAACGATTACTCCAATCTTCGATTACCTTCGCCCGGCTGAATCCCTGTAGAACGAAACGGTTTGTGCAAAAACCCCTAAAATCTACTCGATTCTTGGAGGACAAAACCAACTGGTTTTATTCAAGAAACACCTACCAAGCTCTCAACCCAGAAAATGAAGATCATACACTTCCTAAATTCTGAACGTTATCACTTCGATCAATGGGAGACACAAACAAAGATGATTATGTGTGATTATTTGTTTACTCAATGAAGAAGATGAAGATGAAGAGAAAAATGGCATCTATTTTCACGTTTCTTGTTGTTTTGATATATGAGATGACCAAACAATTTATAGAGGATGAATTGACCCACTAAAAGTTATAACAGAAATAACAGAAAAAATTTAAATGAAAAATGCAGTTAAGACGCGTATGGGTCGACTCATACTTTAATGAGGGTCGGCGTGCGCTGACCCGTGGAAAATACTGTGAAAATTTGACAAGTTATGCGTCGACCCAAAGGCATCATGCATCGACGCACGGATTCAATTTTTGCATTCCCATAATCATACGTTTTCCCGGTCATTTCACCAGTTTTGTACTAGTAAGCATGAGTCGACTCATGCATAGGGTAGGTCAGCGCATAACCTATATTTTTACATAAAACTCAATTTTTCTTTTACACATTTTAACTGACCAAGACCCAGACAAACATCCTAGACACCAGTATAATGATCATGCACATGTATTAATGGATAAGATAAAGTCCTATATGTCTAGACACATGAACAACATTGATTAGATGCAATTTTCCCAACAAGTGAAGTGATACCGCTCAAATTACAATCTAATACTTAGCCTATTTGTTGACATCATTAAAATGAAATAGATGAAAGACCTTAGCCCTCACATACTCCCCCTTTTTTATGATGGCAACACTGTTTAGCTTTCTTTTGATTAGTAATTTGAGAACGAACAAGCTCCCCCTGTCTTTAACACTTGGTTAATTTCCGCTAATTTCTGCTTGCTATACTTCTCCCCCTTTGTCAACATCAAAAAGAAGAGAAGAAGGTGGTCAAAATAATAACACTATAACACGTAAGGATCCATCACATATTTGCAACACAGCAACATTAACACGTATCCAGATATGATACAGTTAATGTAAGATTGGAAACGGATAAATACGGAACATAAAACACAAAGACAATTCATTCTATAGTTAAAAAAATCTAAAACACACTGAAACAAAGTTCAAAGATAAACAACAGGAAAGAACATGCAATCTAAAACAGCAAAACATAAATGCCAAACATAAGAAAAATGATGCGCGAATCTCTATGGTCTCCTCCCCCTATATGGATGACCTCTTCCCCCATAGTGTTGGTCGGGTGGTGGCAAATCCTCTAGGTGCAGGTTAAGTTCGATCAGCGTGTGATTGAGAGTACCAAGATTGTTAGCAAGATTTAGATTCTGTTGAGTCAAATTCTCGTCCAGTTGGGTGTATCGACTCATAGAGGCGTCAGCAAACTTGTTGAAGTTAGTGATGTGAGCCGAGAATTGGTCGGATAAGTTTGTGAATCTTTCTTCCTGAGCATTGTAGCGGCTCTCTTGCAATGCTTGGAATTCTTGATGTTGAAGATTCGTCTCATTTAACCTTGCCAAAATCTCTTCAGATGCTTGGAAATCATACTGAGGTTGTGGAGTTGGAGGTGTCGAATAATCAGGTTGCTGCCAACCATACTCCTCGCCATAGGTGGGAGGAACATATGCGTCACCAAGAGTAGTCCAGCAGTTGTTTTGCCAATCTACCCAGCCCTGATTCTCAGAATTGTCCTCATGTTGATCGCTCATCCATGCTTCGTTGTCTTTCTCTTGCATAACCACATCAGCATTGTTAACATCTTGATTGTCACTATCATGTACTTCCTCATCATCATTTCCTTCATTATGAATAGGTTCTTCAGGTTCAGGTTGAAAAGGATGAGTGGATCTGTGTCAGTACGTGAATTTCTTATTAACAGAATCCCAATTGTAACCCATCATGGTGAGGGTTTTTGGTTGAAATTGTTGTTCAGAGGTAATCTCCATGTAAGGAATATTTGGAACCAAAATGCCAGCCTTGTTCAAAATGTTCTGAATGCAGGATGCATAACCTAGAGCCAGAAATTTGTTGGAGCTACGGGTAACGAACATCCATATGCCAAATAGTATGGCCAGTTGATTTTGATCTGATTCTTCATAATATACATGAGATGAACCTCGGCCTTCTCAACTCGTGAATATCCACCTTTCTTAGGTCTCAAAGTACGAGCAACGATCCATTGCAAAATGCGGTCTTCAAATTTCAAATGATCGGTAGTGACATTTTTCGGAAAGACGTCACTTGCCACAACATCGTCAGGATATGGTTCCCGTAACATAGAGTTCAGAGCAGTCTTAAACTCAAAGTTTCGAACAAACTTTTTGTCGGTTACTTTGGGCAGATTTTCATCAGTATCCATACTAAACAAAGTAGACCATAAATCATTGTTCACATCATGAAGTGCATTGTTTATAGAAAACTTAAACTCAACTCCCTTAAATCTACCCTTAATTCCACAGTAGAACACTCGAACCAAATCACTATTGTACTTATCATCACATTCCAGGAACTCACCGAGATTCTGAACACTGAGCATTTCAGTTATCTCAGGAATGTGATAATCTTGACCCATTAATACAAAGAAATCGTGTTGTGGTATAACAGCACGACTACTAAACAATGCCTCATAAGGACCAGACAATGCATCAGAAATTAAAGAGTTAACAGTTACCGGTTGTGAAGAGGTTCTGGCAGATGAAGCTCTGGTTGTTCTTTTACTGGTTGTTCGTCTGGAAGCCATTGTTGATGAAGGGTTGAAGAAGATGAACAGTGCACGGTGGTAGAAAGATGATGATGAACAGTATTTCTCAGAAGTTGTAGAGGAATGATGATCAGCCGTTAGAAACCCTTGTTGTTATACCCTTGAGGATTCACTCTTTGTGGGTTTTGATTTTTAGGGGTTTTGATGAGGTTTTGATGGAGATTAATGGGTATTGATGGAGTTTGATGGAAGAGATAGAGAGAGGGAGACCACAAAATCTGATATGTTTACATGCAATGAACAAGAAATAAAGAGTAATGAAGATATGTAGTGGGAATAGGTAGCATTAGGTCGGCACACGCATTCCCATTAAAGTAGGGATTCTAAGCATGTCAGTTATGCGTTGACCTATAGACAGGGTGCATCGGCGCACACTTACTGGGACTTGAAATTTTTTTTAAAAAATAAGATGCACCGACCGCAGGTGATCCTGCGCTAACCCGTGTGTTTTCTTTTGAAATTGCATCAGCTCATGAGTTGACCCATAACATGGTCCGGTCGACTCATCCAAGGCAAAAATGAAACAAAATTGAAATTTTTGCAATCATAAGCTCCAAAAAGATAAATAAGCATACACACACATAGAACAAACATCCAAGTGAACAATATATGCACAACATGTAGTAAACATCAAGTTTAAAGTAGTTAACATGGCACAAAATATGTTAAACATATATTAATCGGAACGATATTACCTTGATCACTATGACGATGAGAGCCCTTACATATAGCTAAATATCTCTTTGCATTGTTAGTTAAAAGAATAAACAAGCATGTATATATGTGAAGATCACTATCTTAAAGGATTTATCAAACACGATCCGAGATATCGAGAATGCCAAGTTCCCTACGGATGTGAAAGAAAGGCTCAGTGGCTAACGGTTTTGTAAAAATGTCAGCAAGTTGATTTTTAGTATCAACATGCTCAAAGATCACATCACCTTTCTCTACATGATCCCTAAGAAAATGATGGCGTATTTCGATATGCTTGGTGCGTGAATGTAATACGGGATTCTTAGTTAGGTTTATATGCTTGTTTTACATAATGCAGCCAATCCCAAAGAAACAACACTATCTAAACAATTGGCTGCTAAGTCTACCAAAGATGGGATCATGCATTGAAGCTACACCTTGATGATGTAAAATTCTTGATGATGTTGTACATATATGGCCCTTGTAGGTTGATTATTGTATTTGGCCACTTCTTGGCTTGACATTGCTCTTGCTATTCAATAATTGAGTCAATTCATGGCTTCTCCAACCGATAATCATCACAAAGTTGCACTTTGAATCCTAAGATACTTGGAGAATGTTTTCTTGAAAATACTCACCTTGTATTCTTGGATTTAGTAATGTTAATTGGGGAGGTTTCTTAAACACAAGGTGTTCAATCTGAGGACATTTTTTCTTCCTTGGCCATTCTCTCATATCACGGAAATCGAAGAAGCAAAACAAAGTTTTAGGCTCCTCTATTGAACTAGAATATAGAGAACTAGCTGCAATCACAAGGGAACTTCGGTGGATTTCATTTCTCATGCATGATTTTAAATGCTATGCAAATTGTTGTCAATCCTGGTTTTCACGAGCACATCTAGCTAGCATATGGATACTTATTGTCACATTGTTAGGCTCAAGATGCAAGAACAACTCATAAAACTCTTGCATATTTCATCTTTTTCCCGAGTTACTGATATTTTAATAAAGATAACTCATAAAACACAATTTATTCATGATTTATGCAAATGCACAGAGACCGACACAACGACTCTATGCATATGCCATGCGGTACCGACTTCCAATGTTTCTCATCACTATTTCACTCAGGAACTCTGCTGGAATCATCGCTCGTTACTGAGGATCACTCAGTAACACCCCGTCGGGCCTACGATGTTCACCCGTCGCTTTAGGTCCCCACATGGGCACACGACGTTTATGGATTGCTTTAGGTCCCCACATGGGCACACAACCCGATCGCTTTAGGTCCCCACATGGGCACACGATCGTCTATAACCATCGCTTTAGGTCCCCACATGGGCACACGATGTTATAGCAGATTCCCTCCGGAACCCAACCGTCACTAAGGACGCCACAACAATGCATATCATGATGCTTGGCATACAATGACCCATGACATTTAATATGCACACATATATGCAACCATCACACTTAACATAGTTCATGCTTTGCAATTCAAGCCCAAAACAATGCATTTACACCAAACAACAACAAGCAATCATACCATATCCATATCAACAGTACATTGCATGAAACACACCAATTACACACAATTAAAACGACAAAAGTCGACAAAATGACACTATTCCAGATTCCCGACAAAATAAAATCGGCTAACAAATTCCAAATCATCATATTCACATAGTACAGCTCAATAGCTTTCCAACGATATCAAGAATGTAAAAATCAGATAAACGGAACAAAAGTTACGACAGAAATACAAAAATGATATTTTGGAAAATCCCATTTTACAATTGGCCTGACCATACGCGTATCACCATTTTCATACGCGTACGGCCCTGATTCTTCTCCTCTTCTCTGATTCGGATTTGGAAATGATGAATTTTGGTATGAACAGAGGGAGAGAGCAGAGGTAGTATACGCGTTAGAGCGGGGAGACGTTGGTCGTGGATGAAGTTCGGTTTGCTCGTTGAAGTAACCGTGTTGCTGTTCGTGGTGGATGAAGATGAATGGGTTGAGTGGTGAGTCGTTGATGTTGTTAACAGATTGAGAGTGAATAAAGATGAAGGTTTAATGTTGTATATGTGTAACAGTGGCGGACGAAGAAAGTTATAGGTTGTGAGCAGAGTTGTTGTTTGATGGAGGTAGATCCATTTTTTGAAGTTGGTCGATGAGATGAAGGAAGTGAATGGAGTTCTTCTCTGGGTGGGTTTTTTTAGAATGCTTTAAGAACGACTCCTCCCCCCATCTTTCTCTTGTTCTGGTGTATTGTTTTTTATTAGTTTTCTACAGGTCCGCATAGCTTGTTGCAGAAATATTGATGAGCAGGGCTGAGGCAAGTTGTAAAGGTTGTACGGTTTATGGAGAGTTGCTCGGTTTTGGGCGGAAAAGTTTGTCCTTGTTGGAGATCTTTTTGTGTAGCAGAGATTTGTTGTACTGGTTGAACAGGCTGGATGGAAGAGTGGAAGAGTGGTTCTGCAGCAGGTTTTGGAGGTAGTGTAGGGAAATCAAGTTGTACGGGTACTTTCGGAGTGTCTTACATAAAATTGGCAATAGCAGGATAAAACAAAGGCTAATTTAAATTTGCAGCATTTGTATTCTCTCGTCACCAGGCTTTGATACATGGACATCTTCCATCCTTCAGCATGTGGGGCGTATCAATAGAGGAATTAAACAAATAGCTTGTGTAGCAAGTTGTCCATTATTTGAAGTTTGTTAAATAACGGTTGGAAGTAGTTAGGTTTATTCTTAAATCAGGTAGAGTTCATTTACCATTATAACCCTGAATATACTTGCATTGAGCAATATTCTAAGTTATTGAGAATTATTCCATCTCATTCATGACTCTTCTAATGCTTATTCTATTGAACTAGAATATGGATAACTAGCTGCATCCACAAGGGAACTTCGGTGGATTTCATTTCTCATGCATGATTTTAATCCTAAGTTATTGAGAATAATTCCTTCTCATCCCAAACTCTTCGCTGCTTATTCTAAACATTGTATGATTCACGGTAAGAAATGTTGCAGACATGCCATAAGGTGATGCAGTTTACTTTATAAAACCTTTGGAATGTATAAAATTTTCTTAATTTATAACTGAATGCTTACTCTCAATAACATTTACATAATATACACATAAGATGGGAAATAAAAGTACACCATATCAATCACACAAGCATACATTTCATCTTCTACAGTCAAGCATCTGACCAAGTAATGTCAAGGCCACCCCATTGTTCTTTAGGCACACCTAAAGCTTTCCACACAGCCTTGGAAGCATCCACAATGTTGTTTGGACAAGGAGGCTGGTAATCATGTTCTGCATCACATCCTTTTGTGGAGTCACACTCATCAACAACCATGGCCACCACACTTTTCCCATTAGCACTGATTGTAATATTTTTGAGACACCTGCTCTCGTGGTTGAACCATCCGGTAGAAAGTGCAACTACTGGAGTATCGTCGGAATGATACTGCTTGTCACATTCTGAAGGGCCGCCTCCATCTCCACCTTTTTGAAAACTATTAAGAGTGAGATATGCTTTGGTGTAAGTTGACACAGATGGAGAGCATTCATAAGTTGTATACATTTTTCCTCGTACACAACAGTCAGAATCATTCTCTTGATTACATTGTCCCGGAGGAGCTTTCTTTCCTCTAATTCTACCGCTTGGTCGGCAACTCTGAGCGTCAGAATACACACAGCTTGTTAAAATAAGAGTAATAACCAACAAAAGAAAATTACCGTTAGGGCAAAATTTCTTCATTTTGTGTATGTAACTCTAGCTATGTGTATCCTCTTAGTTGTTGTTGTTGTTGTTAGTGTTTGATGATTTAGGAGAGATTTAAGTGAGTATATATAAGCATGTGTTAGCTACTACATGATACATCACTAAAGGATCACTTTTGAGGTCAAAGAACAAGTTCTACACTAGCTGGTTGTTTAGCCAACTTGAACTACTGATTCTGGTAATTTGTTCTTTTTAATGATTTTAAACTAATTATCAAAGATGATTATTTATTAAAATGCATACTGTGATAGATCAGTTATTCTGAGCACTAACCAGAACTTGTAATTTGTTATTCATAAACAGGTAAACATGTAAATAAGTACATAAAGTTTACATATTTGAATAATATTTTGTAGGTTTCTCTTGTACATGATTTTACCAAGATGGTTTATGCTCCCATTTGGAGAGCTACTGGTTTTTTGTCTCTTATATTTATTGTAAGAGTTAAATATTATTTTCTCATGTTTAAACATTGTTCAAGTTACTATTAAACTTAGTAGACAAGTAAATATAGGTGTAAACAATAACAATTGCATCTCAAATTATTTGACTGTTTTGTGTCTTACATGAAATTGGCAATAGCGGGAAAAAACAAAGGCTTATTTTAGAAGACATTATTGTCATAATGCCTCTGAAAGTACCTTTCAGATCCACCCATTGGACTGATCTTTCTAGAGCCATGTAGAGTGCATTTTGGCAACTTCTGTATGGACCATGACAGATACGTTTAAGTCATAATTAAGGCATATGTTTACATTTTTCTCTTTTTATTTTTATTTAAAAATGTAGAGAATTGTGGATGAACATAAATGATTAAGGAACTGTTGAGTAACTCATCATGTATTTGTGCAAAGAGGTGAGCCAGAGGAACTTGCTCATGCTCTATCTAATATCTTAGAGCCTATTATAAATATCACTACATCAATTCTATCTGAACCATGTTACTCCCCTCGCATGTGAAATTAAGAGGTAAACATTTAATTTAATTTAAGGGTTAATATGCATTTTTTCTCTATCATTGAACTTTGGAAAGAAAAAAAATCCTTTAAAAAAATTAAGATTTCATCCTCTATTTTGGCCCGTGACTTTGAACATGTATAGAGGGCATCAATAACTAGACCACTTTATTTTTTGTGATTTATTTTCACCTCAAAATGTATATATTATATATTTAATTTAATTTCAGTTTATTACATGGTTAATATTACATAGTTAGTGTAATTTCAGTTTATCATTTTAGTTTATTACCTATTTCAGTTTATTACATATTTCAGTTTATATTTAACATTTAAATATATAATAAATATTGAAAGTAAATAATAAATTGAAATTATATTTTTAAATATTTTATTTATATTAAAATATAAATAATTTAATATATTTTTACTGTCAGGTTTTTTGATTGATAGATGGTAATTATATATTTAAATATATTGAAATTTTTTATAGTGCTATTTGTTTGATTTTTAAGATGATCAGGATTTTGCCGACAGTTTTGGATAGTTGTGATTGCACCGACAGTTTGTGTGGTCCAGAGTAAACGCAAAGTTGTATAAATAGGGGTCACATATTGTTTGATAAACACTTGACAAAAATGGCTCTTCCTCAATTTTTGATTAAGGCAGAAGTGTACTTCAACGGAGCTTCTCCTCCTGTAGAGTTCCAGCTTCCAGATGGCACCACATCTTTTGCCAGCCTGTCGTCCAAGTTGAATAAATTTGTGTCTGATGCTGGACACAGTGAAATTCTGGTATCAGATGTGTGATGTTAAGTGCGATGTCACAACAACACACTCTGCTGATATGAACAAGGCAATAAGCAACAGTAAATAACACAAAGAATTGTTCACCCAGTTCGGTCTAACAACCTGCGTCTGGGGGCTACCAAGCCAGGGAGGAAATTCACTATATGTAGCATCAAATTACAGACTCAACAATCCCAGTTGACATCTACCTAACTTGATCACTACCCAATGACACTTCTACCTAAGAAACCACTTAGGTATGAGAAATCACTCACTCCCTAAATCAACACAGTGAAACAATCCAATGATTACACACTAATCACACTACTTGATTTTGCTTAACAGCTTTGATCAAGAACAATTAACAACTCAACAATAGTAACACCAATTCACACACGAATGGTTTACAAAACACACACGAAGACACAAATGACACTCAGTCTTTAGCTCTCTTTCTTCGTCATCTCTTCAACAAGGGTTGAGGTTGCTTTTATATCATTCAGACTTGGGCGTGGATCTCTTCCAAAAATATCTGATTTAAAAACAAATTTGATCTTCAAATCTTTTTAAATCTCTCCAAATCAGCCCTAATGTTGGTTACAGAATCTGCTTCATAATCTGCAAATTTATCTGATTGGAATTCACTTCTCCAAGATATTCGCATCCAATCACTCTAACAGATCTCCTCAAAACTCACTAACACGCGCAGCCCTAAAACATCACAATCTGATGTTCTGATGTTCTGATATAGTGATGTCAAGACATCACTTATAACATCAGCATATAAAACTTCAACCCTGCAACAGCTAATGTTAGGAACCAATGTTATGACATCAGACATATGACATCAACATTGTTAAACTTTGTTTTACCAAAATTCCAGCCAATATAAGAACTAACAATCTCCCCCTTTGGCTAATTTTGGCTAAAACAAACTGTTCCATCATCAGATGTACCTGCAGCGGAAAAAACTTCAAACGAAAATAAACTCCAACCCAGCAGCAATCACATAATAAGCTGCACAAAGCTAAACTCCCCTTCAAAGCAAAAACCAGCATACCAGCTGTTCAATCAAGCACACTCCCCCTCAAGCCTAGAGCCACATCAGACAACTAAGCAACACATAGGCTAACTCTCCCCCTTTTTAGCCACAATTTGACAACATTTACACCAAACACAAAGATCTGACATCCATTAAGACATGGTCAAAATCAAGCTTCCCAAGGAACACAATATCCCAAAAACTTTGACTGGTCAGTCGATACAACCTAAGGATTCTTATAGTACTATAAAATCCAAGCCTTCATCCTTCTAAAAGCACCAGACACCACACAAGAATGAGTCAGTCAACCAGAGATGCAGGAAAGCAACACATGCAAGTGGACAATAAACCAGATCCCCTGAAAAGCAAGAGCACATCAAGGAAAGTCGCTGGAACTTCTTCAGGAGCAACAAGAGCAAGAAAACCATCAGAGACAAAAACCATCAAGAAACCTCCAGTGCAACTCCATGCTTCTGATGATGAATGGGATAAAGATTTGAAAACTTTTCTTGATGCAGGGGGCTGAGATAATCTTTAGATCTTATATATATTGCTATTGATGTACCAAAATCCAATCTTGTATGCTTTCAGCAGTTGAATAAAATGTTGTTTTCATATGCAAAATCACAACTGCACAAATACTCCTTCTAGCACACCTAATCCTCATAAATGCAAATTCCCAATTTGCTTCTTAAACTTTCAAATTGATTTGCATATAAGGCCTTAGTAAAAATGTCAACTAATTGTTTATCTGTAGCAACATGTTCCAAAGCAACTACTTTGTCCTCAACCAAATCTCTTATAAAATGATGCCTTATATCAATATGCTTAGTTCTGCTATGTTGAATAGGATTCTTAGAGATATTGATAGCACTCAAATTATCACAGTACAATGTCATGACATCTTGCTTGACATTGTATTCTGTTAACATCTGCTTCATCCAAACAAGTTGAGAACAGTTACTCCCTACTGCTATGTACTCAGCTTCAGCAGTAGAAAGAGACACACAGTTCTGCTTTTTACTAAACCATGATATCAGATTGTTCCCTAAGAAGAAGCAACCTCCTGAAGTACTTTTTCTATCATCAGCACTCCATGCCCAATCAGCATCACAAAAACCATATAACTCAGTGTCTGATCCATGACTGTAAAGCATTCCATAGTCACTAGTCCCATTCACATATTTCAGAATCCTCTTCACTTGATTCAAGTGACAAACTTTGGGCTTAGATTGATATCTGGCACATACTCCAACAGCAAAAGAAATATCAGGTCTGCTAGCTGTGAGATACAATAAACTTCCAATCATGCTTCTGTATAAATTTTGATCCACACTAACACCATGTTCATCCTTGGACAACTTTAAATGAGTTGGAGTAGGTGTCCTCTTGTGATTAGCGTTCTCTAGACCAAACTTCTTCACTATGTTCTTTGCATACTTGCTCTGAGAAATGAATATGGAGTCCTCCATTTGTCTAACTTGTAGACCAAGAAAATAGTTGAGCTCTCCAACAAGACTCATTTCAAACTCAGACTGCATCTGTTCCACAAAATGTTTCACCATTGCATCTGACATCCCACCAAATGCTATTTCATCAACATATATTTGAGCTATCATCAGTTTTCCTCCTTCCTCTTTAACAAACAAAGTCTTGTCAATCCCTCCTTTTCTGTAGCCATTCACAACCAGGAATTCAGTAAGCCTTTCATACCAAGCTCTTGGAGCTTGCTTCAAACCATAGAGAGCTTTCCTTAGTTTGTAAACATGGTCAGGAAATGTTGGATCAATAAATCCTTTTGGTTGATCAACATACACCTCTTCATTTAAGTACCCATTCAAGAAGGCACTCTTAACATCCATCTGAAAAAGCTTGAATTTGAAATTACAAGCCACCCCTAAGAGTAATCTGATAGATTTCAGTCTTGCCACAGGAGCAAAGGTTTCATCATAATCAATTCCTTCAACCTGAGTGTATCCCTGAGCAACTAATCTGGCCTTGTTTCTGGTGACCACTCCTTGTTCATCAGATTTATTCTTGTAAATCCACTTGGTGCCAATCACATTAACTCCATCAGGCCTTGGTACAAGATCTCACACTTCATTCCTTTTGAATTGCTCCAGCTCTTCATGCATGGCATTGATCCTAAACTCATCAGTCAAGGCTTTTTTGACATTCTTGGGCTCAATTTTAGAAACAAAACAAGAATTTGACACAACCTCTCTTGATCTAGTGCTAACCCCTGATTTAGGATCACCTATGATAAGCTCCCTTGGATGGTCCTTTAGCACTCTAATAGAAGGTTCTTTATTAGATTGTTCAGGTTCAGGCTCAGCATCAACATGACTAGAAGACCCACTTCTATCTTCAGTTTCTTCTGTGACTTCTTCAACTGATGTTTCAACATCATCCAGGACATCAGCATCTTCCAGCTTATCAATGTCATCAATCACCACATTTATAGACTCCATCATAACCTTTGTTCTGGAGTTGAAACCCTGTAAGCTCTGCTATTTGTAGAGTATCCTAGAAAGATTCCCTCATCACTTTTAGGATCCAATTTTCTCCTCTGTTCACGATCTGACAAAATGTAACATTTACTTCCAAAAACATGAAAGTACTTCACATTTGTCTTTCTTCCTTTCCATAGTTCATACAGAGTAGCTGAAGTGCCCCTTCTCAAGGTAACTCTGTTGTGAATATAGCAAGCAGTGTTCATAGCTTCAGCCCAGAAATGGTAAGGTAGCTTTTTGGCATGAATCATTGCCCTAGCAGACTCTTGAATAGTTCTATTCTTTCTTTCAACAACTCCATTTTGCTGAGGAGTGATTGGAGAAGAGAAGTCATGACTTATGCATTCAGCAGAACAATATTCAGCAAACTTGTTATTTTCAAACTCTCTCCCATGATCACTCCTTATTCTAATAACATTACTCTCTTTTTCCCTTTGGAGTCTTTGACAAAGATCTTTAAAAACATCAAACACCTCTGATTTGTCTTTAATGAAGCTCACCCAGGTGTACCTAGAATAATCATCTACAACAACATAAGCATACTTCTTCCCTCCTAGACTTTCTACCTGCATAGGTCCCATCAAGTCCATATGAAGAAGTTCCAAAACTTTGGAGGTGGTGTTATGTTGAAGCTTCTGATGTGACATCTTGGGCTGCTTCCCTATTTGACAATCTCCACAAATTCTTCCCTCTTCAATATTGAGATTAGGAATTCCTCTGACAGCTTCTGAGGATATTATTCTCTTCATTCCCTTCATATGAAGATGTCCCAACTTTTGATGCCAAATTTTGACTTCATCATCTCTAGCAAACACACATGTTGAGGTACTTGAGTCTTGTTGCAACCATAGATAACAGTTATCCTTAGACCTAACACCCTTCATGATGACTTCTCCTTTCTCATTTGTGACATTGTACTCAGATTTTGTAAAGTCTACTTTGAATCCTTGATCACAAAGTTGACTAATACTGATTAAATTTGCTGTCAACCCTTTGACAATTAGAACATCATCCAGTCTAGGAGCACCAGCACAATTCAGCTTTCCCATCCCCTTGATTTCTCCTTTGACACCATCACCAAATGTAACATGACCTGAAGACTGAAGCTTAACATCTACCAACAAATTTTTAACTCCTGTCATGTGTCTTGAACACCCACTATCAAAGTACCAGTCTTCTTTGGTAGAAACCCTAAGAGAAGTGTGAGCTATTAAGCTGGTAACTTTACCTTTTGGAACCCATTGCTTCTTAGAATTTAAGGCCTGATTACCTATGGGAAACTTATGTGTGGGAGTATACTGATGTGCCTTCTGAGGATACCCATGTAGCTTATAACAGTAGGCCTTTATGTGTCCAAAACGCCCACAGTGATGACATCTCCAGCGCCTGAATTTCTTCCTAGATGGAATCCTGTCAGGATGTTTAAACATCTGTTTTAACATCACTGGTTTGGAACTGGTAATAATATCATCAGAAGCTGCAACATTGTTGAATCCCAAACCACTTTTGTCTCCAGTAATTTTCCCAATACTAAGAATGTTGTCTAGAGCATGAGTACCCTTGTTCAACATTCTGACAGTTTTGGTCATAGAATCCAATTTAGAGTTAAGCATCCTGACTTCATTTTCAAGTTCAGTCTTTTCAGCCTCTAACTGCACTATGGTTTTCTTCAGCTTCTCTCCTTCAAGACACACTTGTTCACTTCTCATGCACAATTCTTTGGACGAGGCAGCAAGCTCTTCATAAGTAACCTCATCATCACACGAATCATCATCTGACTCACAAACCCCGATCATAGCTCTAACAAGCTTAGCTGATTCATCTTCAAATTCACTTTCACTATCAGACCAGGAAGCAGATAACCCCTTTTTCTGCTTTTTGAGATAAGTAGGACATTCCTTCTTGACATGACCATACCCTTCACACTCATAGCATTGGACTGCCTTGTCATTAATGGACTTCTCTTTATCTCTAGTTTTCTTCCCCTGATCTCCTGATCTGTTGGTTTCAGATGTGATGTTCTTGACATTAGGATTATAACTCCTATTTATCCTCTTCATAACCTTATTAAACTGTCTTCCCAGTAAAACAATGGCCTGGGACAGCTCCTCTTGAGACTCAACACCCTTCTCTTTCTTAGAATCTTCAGAACTAGATACCAACGCTATACTTTTGGTTTTCTTTTCAATTTCCTCTTCCATTCCTAATTCAAAGGTTTGAAGAGAACCTATCAACTCATCAACCCTCATCTTGCAGATGTCTTGGGCTTCTTCTTTAGCTGTCACCTTCATTTTATATCTCTTGGGAAGAGATCTAAGAATTTTCCTCACCAGTTTCTCTTCAGTCATCCTCTCTCCTAGGGCACTAAAAGCATTTGACAGCTCCGGGATGTTCATATGGAAATCATGGATAGTCTTATCCTCCTTCATCTTCAGATTTTCAAACTTTGTTGTCAAAAGTTGAAGTCTTGACATCTTGACTTTGGCGGTTCCTTCATGAGTAGTCTTCAAGATATCCCATGCTTCCTTAGCTACTTCACAAGTGTTGACCAACCTGAAGATGTTCTTATCAACACCATTGAATATGGCATTCAAGGCTTTAGAACTCCCAAGGGCAAGCTCATCTTCTTCCTTGGTCCATTCTTCTTCAGGTTTCAGTTTTGAGCTACCCTCTACTTCCTTTCCATTCTCATCCTTTTCCACAATAACAGGATGTTTCCATTCTTTCGCAATAGCCTTCCAAGCCCTGCTGTCTAATGACTTCAAGAAGGTAACCATCCTTGGTTTCCAATAGTCATAATTCGAGCCATCTAGAATAAGGGGTCTATTCACAAATCCACCAGTCTCCTTGTCCATTTTACTAGAAAGTATCAGTCCTAGATCTCACCTAGATGCAGAGCAGGATGCCTGCTCTGATACCAATTGAAATTCTGGTATCAGATGTGTGATGTTAAGTGCGATGTCACAACAACACACTCTGCTGATATGAACAAGGCAATAAGCAACAGTAAATAACGCAAAGAATTTTTCACCCAGTTCGGTCTAACAACCTACGTCTGGGGGCTACCAAGCCAGGGAGGAAATTCACTATATGTAGTATCAAATTACAGACTCAACAATCCCAGTTGACATCTACCTAACTTGATCACTACCCAATGACACTTCTACCTAAGAAACCACTTAGGTATGAGAAACCACTCACTCCCTAAATCACCACAGTGAAACAATCCAATGATTACACACTAATCACACTACTTGATTCTGCTTAACAGCTTTGATCAAGAACAATTAACAACTCAACAATAGTAACACCAATTCACACACGAATGGTTTACAAAACACACACGAAGACATAAATGACACTCAGTCTTTAGCTCTCTTTCTTCGTCATCTCTTCAACAAGGGTTGAGGCTGCTTTTATATCATTCAGACTTGGGCTTGGATCTCTTCCAAAAATATCTGATTTAAAAACAAATTTGATCTTCAAATCTTTTTAAATCTCTCCAAATCAGCCCTAATGTTGGTTACAGAATCTGCTCCATAATCTGCAAATTTATCTGATTGGAAATCACTTCTCCAAGATATTCGCATCCAATCACTCTAACAGATCTCCTCAAAACTCACTAACACGCGCAGCCCTAAAACATCATAATCTGATGTTCTGATGTTCTGATATAGTGATGTCAAGACATCACTTATAACATCAGTATATAAAACTTCAACCCTGCAACAGCTAATGTTAGGAACCAATGTTATGACATCAGACATATGACATCAACATTGTTCAACTTTGTTTTACCAAAATTCCAGCCAATACAAGAACTAACACACAGAAAGGTGAGAAAGATCGAATTTCAGGAAGATTGGATTGATACTAACAGGGGGTGAAATACAACCTTATTAAGTTGAAGCCCAACGAAGATGTGAAGAAAATGTGGAGATCATTTTGCCATAGGATAACAAAGGGACCGATCGAGTTAGATGTTAGGCTTTCAAGATCTGTTTACGACATAATGGAGATGTTGAAATGTCTAGAGGTGTCTATTAGTGTTTAGGTTTTTCTTATTGACCGTGAAGGCTGATCAGATCCTGTAATGGGCCAAGAAGAACGTCTGTGATGCTGGACGCGTGAGATGAGGAGAGGGGTGTACCTGCAAGGCACTCTGATGCTAAAGTAAGAATCGGGGGAGAGAAAGGCAAGTACAAAAGTATGAGTTTCTTAGGATGATTTTGGATACCTGACCCTCTTAAATGAGAGGGTTTTTATAATGCCCCCAGCGTGTGGCCAACGGTCCCTATTTCTGGGGCAGAATAACCGTTCCCTGAAGAATAGGTAACTGCCAAAAACTAGTCGTTATGACGGGCAGAGGTGCCCAAAACTAGCCGTTGACACGGGCAAAGGCGTAGTTCCGGGAACAGGAGTCATGATCGTTCTTGGATGGTGGAGCCGTGCGTAACGGGCAGGAATGTCGGGGAGGAGCAAATGACCTTAAGACTCATCTGTCCATATGCGCCCGGTAGAGAGGCATAAAGGTAAATGCTGCCCTACCTCAGCTGGACTTAGGCAATGGGGTCGTTTAGGGAGCAGAAGTGGATTGGGCCATGCCAAACCATTGGTCCAGTCCGGAACAGGAGCCTCCCAAGTCGTTGCTCCCGAGCATGAGAGTGGTGACTTAAGGATAGCTCGCAGCCCCGGGGAACGCTGAAGGGGTCGTCGTTTGCCGACGAGACAGAATTGTCCTTGGATGCCCGGGGATTCTAGTGCCCGCGGGATACGTACCATTGTTCGGGATACCCGGCTCGCGAGGAGACCAGTGGTTGAGGTACTCTGAAGAGATGTGACGCCACGTGTGCCTCGAGCCTTGTGCAACATTAATTGCGTCATGATGACTAGGCTAGGGTCATGATGATGCCCCTAGCCGTGCATGCTCGTGCACGTGCTTTCAGGTTGTATATATAGGAGGAAGAGCTGCACATTTGCGTTTTCGCTTCTCTCTCCTTCTTTGTTTTTCTCAGAGCTCTCAGTCCGTCGCCGCTGTCAACCGCCGTGATAGCCGTCGCACGTAGCTTCGAGCAAGCTCTTCGGTCCTCCACGCTTTCTTCGACCACGTAAGTTACCTGTTTTCCTCACCATTTCTAGATTTTTCGTTTCTGTTTAGTTAGAACGCGTGTGGCTAGGTTGAACTTTAGGTAGGATTGTCCTGTTTTCCGGCGTCTGTTGGTGGTGGACGGTGGCTTGGCCATTTTCTGCCGCTGGTGTGATCGTCGGAGGCGTAACGGTGCTGTTGCAATGACAGCGCAGGCGTAACGGCCGAAGCTACCCAGTTTTCTGGTGTTCTGATAAATTTTCTGATGAACATATGAATTTTCCAGTGGAGCTTCAAACGGAAACTGGGTAGTAGGTCGGGGAGATTCCTCGTACGCGCAGGAGGGGTTACCTCCGGGCATCTCTTTGCGGGAGACTCTTGTGTTATTTGACTTAGGGCTTAGGTCGGGGATGTCGTCTTCGGCCACCTCGAAGTCTCGGTTTACACAGCGTGTGCCTCCTCCCCAACTTATTGTGGGGAGTTCTTTGCCCGTTCCTTCATCTGCCCAAGGGTCTCCGGTGCCCGGGGCTTCAAGGTTCAAGCGGACCAGAGCTAATGAGTTGGTGGACCTCAGTTGGGCGGCTGAGAAGGGCAAGTTCGAACTTCCCCCGTGCCTTCACGACAAGAAATTTTTTGAGGGGACGTCCCGGTGGTTCCTCGGGCAGAGTCCCTCAGGCTCGAAGGCATGGACCGTTCGAGCAAGAGGGCCATGCTGGCGCAGGATGCCTCTGCGTTGGTTCGAGTCCTGGAGATGGCGACGGTGTATGATGAGGGGGATTCCTCCTCTGAGTCTGAACTTAAGAAGGCCCAGGCGACTATAGTATCGCTGGAGGAGACGGTGAAGAAGGCTAAAGAGGAGGCCAAGGCTGCCAACGACGCGAGGAAGAAAACGGACGAGGAGGCAGTCAAGCTGACAGGGGAGAATGATACTCTGATTACGGAAAAGAAAACTTTTGAGGATCAGGTCGAACAGGTGAGGGTTGCGGTGGCCCCGGCTGAAGATGAGCCTGAGGGGGTACGGGCGTTGAAGACTAGGTCCAAGCTTGTTACTCGTCTTCTAAGGACAGAGGACGATGTTATTGCCATTGGGGAAGAGTCGTTTAACAACGTCGTGACCCAACTCCGGCTGGTGAACCCAGAGGTCCAGATATCCACGGAGGGTACTAACTTTCTGGGCCATGTTGAGAATGGAAAGATAGTTGCTCCGGACTTCTTCAACATTGGTGATGAGCACGCTTGGCTTTTGAACGAGGAGACCCAGCAGCTTGAGCCTAACCTGGAACAGCCTGATCAGATGGAAGAGTGATCTCTTTTTGTTTTGTTATAATGTATCTAGCCTGCGTGCCATTCTTGATGTAATTTTATTTTGTTCGGTAGGGGCATGGCCCATTTGCCTTGTAATATGGACACTCGTGGTCCTTGCGACCACTTTAATTAAATGTATGTATCCGGCCATCGTGGCCAGTTTTATATGTTGTATATTCGCGCATTGCTTTCTTTGATTATTTTTTCTAAGTGTTATATCTTTGCTTGATACACGTGTGTGCCTGTGATAGGGGTCACTTTGATTTGTTTAACGTTTTCAGGGAATTGCTCGACTTAGATGTGTTTAGCAGTGAGGGGGACTGGTCGAACGGTCTGGGAATTACCGGGCAAGATAGCGGAGCTCAGGCATCGTTTGAGGCCTGAGTTCGCAACGTGAACCTCCCATCGCGAGCTGGGTGTTCTGCCTATCGTGGTACTTTGAGGACGGCGGGCTCGGTTGAGGAACCGCTGTCGGGCAGAGACCTAGCTCGATATTGTGCGGGGTCTTGCCTTGGCTGGCATGCAACGCTTGTACCTGGGTGCGCATCGTGGTCGGGGTGTTATGTTCAATGCTTTGACAAAGCAAACCGACATTTAGGGCCTTAGCTATAGTATTGTTTTAACTTTTCGGCGTTCCATGGTCGAGCAAGTTCTTCCCCGTTGAGGTGTTCTAGGTAGTAGGCCCCATTCTCCATCTTTGCTCGGACGTGATAGGGTCCTTCCCAGTTAACGACGAGTTTGCCTTCTCGATAGTCCTTGTGGTTCCTTCTCAAGACAAGGCTGCCCACTTGGAATTCTCGTCGTATTACTTTGGCGTTATGCCGGATTGTAATTTTTTGTTTTAATGTGGCTTCGCAGAGAGCTGCCCCTGACCGGACCTCTTCAACGAGGTCGAGCTCCTCCCTTAGTGCCTTGTCATTCATTTCCTCGTCCAGGGGTGACTCCGTCCGCCTGGATGGTATGTGTACTTCGATTGGGATTACTGCCTCGGTCCCATAGGCCAGGCGAAATGGATTTTCTTTTAGGGTTTATGCTCTTTTGTTTTGATCTAAGATTGTTGGTGTTGCAAGAATGGGGAAGATGACGGTGATGTTTCCGTCGATTTTACAGCGATATGCGATATTGCGGTGGTAGATCTGTGATGGATCTTGGTCAAAAAGGAGACTAGAGGTATGGATCTGAAGCATTGAGTTTTGAATATTTCAAATGTTCTTACAGCTTGTATCATATATCAGTTTGATTTTTTTATTTTTGAAGTTTTCACGGTTTTGATTCTTATTTATGGTTTTTATTCATTGTTTTCATTGTTCAAGTTCTTATTTATTTTTATTTATTACTATGACATTATAACTGTGAATCTTGACACTTTGTGATCAATTGGGTTTCTTTTCTTGGGTTATTGTAGGTCTGAATGTATAAATGATGCAGGCTTATTCTACTGTTGGTACGCGAGATTATATTGCTCCAGAATTTCTATTGAAGATAAGTTTTTAGATGGAATGTGATTGGTGAGTTCTTTGTGTTATTGTTGGAATTAAACTTACTTGACTCTACCATGTTCTTTGTGTTATTGTTGGAATTAAACTTACTCGACAATTATGTTTGCAGATTCATGTTAATGAGGCTGATATTTGAAGTATCATATTTTCAGGACCTTTAAGTTTTATTTATATACTTGGTATGGATACTAATTAATAAACACTAGATGATGTTAATTGTTTATATTTTGCTACTAATAATCATCCGGATACAATCGGTTAATTATCCAACTTTATCATTCCATGCAAGCATTAATAAGTCCTTTTGAAAGGTATACTTGTGACTATTTTTTATTTGATTTATTTGCCAATTATCTTCAATGTGTTAATTTATCAATAAAATGAGACAAGTGAAGTTGGAGATTATATGCATCCCCATCAATTTGTTATATTTTAGCCTCAAATGTACATATTCGTTAAGAGTTCTTTAGCTGCTTAAGATATCATTGATATCACATTTAATGTTTTTTTCCTCATTGTTTGAATCCAGGTAGCAGTGCAGCTTCTCACTTCCAAAACCGGGTTTAGGTACCATATTGTGAATTATGACATTTAAGGATGTACTTTAGTTGGACACAATATACTTATTTAATGTTATTTTTGCTTTTAAAGAATTTGAACAACAGAGGGAACTCAAAGAGAAAGGTCTACAAACAACCTTTGAACAAGGTACTCATGATGGATCTACTGATAGCAAAGAGTAATCGCATGCCAATAATGTCAATAATCATATTAATAAGGTATCATATTTTCCCTCATTACAAGTGTACTCAATATATATTATATGTACTTCTAACAATTTTCTGCCTTATTTGTTCAAATCATGCATATCCATTTTTTAATTTTCATTTTCTTCATCAATTCTTAATAAAGAGTGAAATTGAAAAGGGAATAAAAAAACTTTGTCGGACTTCTACACTTGAAGGAGAAGCAGATTTAAATGAAGAGTACACTGACTTAGCTGCTGGATTTGATGGCTCTTCTACTACTTCTGAAAGTGTATATACTAAAAAACATGATATTTGTAGTACGCATGAAGTGGACAACCTTAGAATGGAGGTTTTGACTCTGTTGTAGAAATATGCTTTATTTTAACTTGTTAACCATTAGAGAGTTTGACAGATGTTGTGACCATGGATTGTGAAATGGTTGGGGTTGGTCAAGGAAATAAAAGTGCCCTTGCAAGAGTATCATTGGTATTATTTTGTTCCTCTTCATCTTGAGGTACTTGTGATTCTTGACTCACTCTTTCTAAATATTTTTTTGTTTATGATCAAGGTCAATTCTCTGGCTTGGGTTCTTACCAGGGTTTTAAATTGCGGTTGCGGCTACGGATGCGGCTGCGGTTGCAGCCATTGCGGTTGTGGCTATTATGATGCAGATTTTGGTCGTTGTGGCGTGAATTTATTTTTATCAACATAAAATGCGGGCAAATGCGATTGTTGCGGTGTTATGATGCAGTTTTTGGTGTGATTTACAATCACACCGCAATTGCGGTCTGATGCGGATGCGGACACTACCGCAACCGCAATATTGCAGCCGCATCAGGTGATGCGGTCCGCAATTTAAAACCATGGTTCTTACCTCTGGATAAAGCATCGTTAAATGAAAAGTTGTTAATATTGTTTAAGTTCCTTTGAAGATATATTATTGTTAACGATGCATTTTACTATCTTACTATATTTCTCTTGCAATTATTAAAAAATACGCAATCTATAGGTTCGGAATAGAGCTGTGACTTTACAAAACTATACCAACTCAAGTGAGGATATTCTGAAGCATGCATCAAAATTACTGAAAGTTGAACTTCTTGTTTTAGTAAAATTAATAGGTATACGTTTTTGTTAACTTGCTTTATTGTTGACCAGCTTTAATGTATTAAGAATATTTTTTAACATAAACTTCAAGGTCTCTTACAATTTCCTAATAATATATTAAAAATTGATGAACACAATTTTTAACTATTAATGCCTTAAATCAACATTTTAATGTCTCTGTTGTTGTTTTAACAATTTTCTTTCATGTTTTGGTTCATATACAACAACGGGGTTTTGCTATTGGTAATGGATTGACCAATCCAAGAATTTAATATCAACCATACACTAAATTTCCCGTTGATAACAAATTGATTACAAAGGAAGTTCAAGCTGATATCGACAAGTCCATGGGATGATGTAACACTCATATATAACAACGTACATCAAAGCATATATATTATACATGAATCCAAGTTTTGGTATTGAAATACCATAAGTTCCTAGTTAACACATTGTATACATTACATGCCCTAAATACAAAATACTAAAAATCTATGGCATAATATATACAAGGTGTTCCAATGTACTAAGAACTAGATCAACCAAGTGATCTCAAAAATAAATCTCCCCAACGGAAGTTATGCCATCCCAAAAAGCCAAGACATGTAAGGATATTCAAACGGCTTTATCTTTACCCTTCGCGGAACCTGAAGTACCTGTAATATAATCAACAACATGGGGTGAGATATTAAATCTAAGTGATTTCCCTATCTTACAGATTCTCTTGGCTTTACAAGGTTGTATCATTCTAACACAAGTCAAAAGGAAGGGAAGTGACCTTGAGTTCACAATCTCACACTATATGGAAACATGTTATGAGTCCGTTAACTCAAAATTATCACTTATCGACAACCTTATCAAGGCATCCCCTCTTCCCATCCTCTTCTATGCTTAGAAGTCGGAACGAGTCATAGATCCTCGTAGATTACTTAGCATACGAGATGGATTCGGAACTAAGGGACACATTATCGCCTTAATTCGTCACTTCACACGGTCCGTACACCGTCACAAGTCTCTTTACCTTATAGGTTCCATTCGTACTTTACTCGGGAATCAAACCTACCAAGTAATCGTGCATTCATTCCAGAGGAGCTCGTTACTCATGGAACGGCACTTATTGGGGAAATGGTTACGATTACGTGATTTCACCTACAACCATGATTGTATTCAACAATTTTATACCACGTTTACCTCAAGGCCTCATTTGCCTTTTCTCAATAATTACCATGGTTAACACATGTTCCATACTAGTGTCTTATTCTTTTCTATACCATTCGGTATTTAGACACACGCCTCGGCCTTGGGTGCGCGAGCGTCGTGATTAAGTTATCTATCAATTTCCTAGCCATATTATTAGGTTCTAATATAGATTCATAGTAAGGTTTCCTCACTCTTCCTATTCCAAATTTTAAACATGCATTCCTCTCAAACATGCTTAACAAAAATAGATTAGACAAAGCATAATACAATTGTGTAGTAAAGTTACATGTAATAACTCAATAACCAAGTTAAAATAGTTCTTGGGTTCCCTCCGATTTATTTAATCGGTCACTGAAATCGATATTTTTCACTTTTATCCTGTAGGATATTTTCACAGCTTTCCAACGACTATTACCATGCCTCGATCGGAATCACGATCCAAAAGATATGAATTTTAAATATTTTTCACAATTCACAACAGTGGTAACCGATTACCTCAAAATGAGTAATCGGTTATTCAAGCTGCACTGTTCAAAACATAATCAAAATTAGAGATAGAGCCACATTTTGGTAACCGGTTACCTCAAAATGAGTAACCGGTTACTTCGTTCATTTTTCACGTAAGACCTCCAATTTTCCTAAATGTAACCGGTTACCTCAAAGTGACCGGTTACCACTGAACCAGAAGCATAAAAACCTATTTTTAATGGTGTAAACTCAAAACAAAATCAATCAAAATATGATCCATCACAATAACAAGTATTATTCAGTAATTTCTCACACAACCCAATCATGTTATGCATTCTATTTCATGTTTTAACCATAGAAACAACATTTACACAATTAATCCAAATCCACCATTTTTATTCAAAGTTCTAACTTAAGTTTCTACACTTAGGGTTCCAACAAGAACTCACCAAGAACAAGATGATGAAGATTGTGAGATGATTTGATGAAGAAGAGATGATGATCCAAGCTCTTTGTTCTTCTTCTAAGTTTCTCCTTTTTCTCCCCTTTCCTCTTCCTTCTCTCTATCTCTTTCCAACTTTGTTTTTATTTTTGCCACAAGTGTGGAAATGGAATGATATAGAGAAATTTCAATTAGCTAGTAACACTACTAAATGTCCAAATATCTCTATAGCACCAAATGCTAACACCTCAGAGTCAGATAATATTAATTTGATCTGATCTGAGCTCATCGGTTGCTCAAATTATCTTTGCAGATAATTTCTCAGAGTACACCGGAACCCAGTTGGTCTAAACTAATATTATCCAGAGCAAAATAAAATACGGGGTATTACAGATGATGTTTTCAAGGTTTCAATTGGGTTATATTTGGTTGGAGTTGTGGTGTGCAACCTTTTCTCGACCGGTGAAAAGATCATAAACTAACATTACTATTACCGATCTCGAGTACTTTCTCATGCAAGGAGGGCTAAGAATAGAAAAGAGTTCAATCATGAAGCAACTCATTTTATCGGAAATTTATGCCCAAATGTATCTTTATGTTGTTTTTCCCATATTTTGTGGGAAGTTTATATAATGATTTCTTAAATTAACACATCATATACGTGTAAATATAAATTCCAAACCAAGACATGAATTTTGTGACAATGTATCAAGAAAAGTTAGGGTGTGCAAAATTTCCGGTTATAAGATTCAAATCTATAATAAAATCCAAATCCATTTAAAATATCCGTGTAACACCCATATATAACAACATACATCAAAGCATATATATTATACATGAATCCAAGTATTTGGTACTTAAATACCATAAGTTCCTAGTTAACACATTATATACATTAAATGCCCTAAATATGAAGTTCTAAAGTCTACGGCATAACATATACAAGATGTTCCAAAATGCACTAAGAACTAGATCAATACAATTATCTCAAAATAAAACGCCATAGCGGAAGCCATGCCATCTCAAAAGCTACGATCCGTAAGGAAAAGTCAAACCACTTTGTCCTTACCCTTCGCCGAACCTGTAGTACCTGTGATGTAAACAACAACAGTGGGGTGAGATACATCAATCTCAGTGAGTTCCCTATCTTAAATGTCCTCTTGGATCTACAAGGTTCTATCACACCTAACTCAAGTCGAAAGGGAAGGGAAAAGACTTTGAGTACACACACACCATATGGAAATATGTCATGAGTTCATCAACTCCCAATACCACTAATCGGTAACCACACCAAGGCATCCCCTATTCCCATCCGCTTCTACGTCTAGAAGTCGACCCGAGTCATGGATCCTGGTAACCTACTTGACATACGAATGGATTCGGGTTCTACGGGCCATTAACTGTTATGAACTGTCACTTCACACGGCCCATTAATCGTCACAAGCATACGCTCCCAGAGCGCCATTCGTACTGCACGCGGGAATCAAACCTGCCAAGTAGTTATGCACATGTTTCAAAGGAGCTCGAGACCCATGAAACGCACTCACAAGATAACCGGTTATGATTACGTGATCTCACACACAAACGTGATCGTATTCGATGATCACAAGGCCATAACGCCTTATCACAACCACAAAGGTTAACACACATGTTCCATAATAGTGTTTATTCATTCTATGACATTAGTATCTGACACACGCCTCGGCACCGTGTGCACGATCGTTGTCATTATGTCATTTCACACTTTCCGACATTGTTTACGGTAATAATTCTCACTCTACCTATTTCGTATTTTAACATGCACATGCACTTACAATCATGTTACACAATAATAGGATAGGCAAGACATGTCATAATTGCATAGTAGAATAATGTATAACAATTAAAACATAATTATATCACTTTTGGAACTTTCTCGATTATTTAATCGGTCGGTAAAATTGACATATTTCCTCTCTATCGCATAGAATATTTCCTCGGCTTTACGGCGATATAAAGAATGATCGAAACTGATAAACGAGCCGAAAGTTATGAATTTTCTCGCTAAAGGAAAAATTTCAACTCCCAGGTCTGCGCGCTGAGCGCGCCCCTGACCGCGTTGAGCGCGATTTTCTCTGACTTGGAGGATTGCAGAATTTCTTGAGCACGCTGAGCGGGCTCTGCGATACTCAGAAAAATAAACCTCCTAACAGAGCTTTTCCCAAC
The DNA here is from genome assembly GCA_022829125.1 of Lathyrus tuberosus. Classification (NCBI taxonomy): domain Eukaryota; kingdom Viridiplantae; phylum Streptophyta; class Magnoliopsida; order Fabales; family Fabaceae; genus Lathyrus; species Lathyrus tuberosus. Next base: position 8,870,179 of record JALAZF010000006.1, on the reverse strand, counting down.
CTATAACAACATCTCCACAACATACTCAACAACCCATCGAGGTATAATATCACGGTTCTATTACAGTTTAACCGATAAACTTCATACAATATGATTTTCAACATTTATCACATAATTTCCACTAAAACCCTAACATTTCCAATCAAACCAAAACATCAAAACAATCATCAATACATGTTTCTATAAGCACATTGAGCATTCATTTCGATTTATATCAATTTCCAACCGTTAAAACGTTGTTTTCAACATTCTAACCTAATAACTCATATTATCCAAAAACTCAAAAAAAAAAAAAGGATTCTAACTAGAACCCACCTTGAAATGAGCAAGATGAAGATGATGAGAAGATTGGGTGAAGATTTGATGAATGGATGATGATGATTCTTGAAGTTCTTGAACTTTCTTCAAATTTTCCTCTTCTCCACTTTTCTCTCCTTCCTTTCCTTTCTTTCTTCTTTCTTTCCTTTTCCTTCTCTTCTCTTACTATCTTTTTCTTTTGTTTGGAAAATAGGAGGAAAAGGAAACATATAGTAAACTATCATTAATAAATAATACTACTAAATGTTCAAAAAGTCTCTTAAGTCCAAATTAGTAAAATACCTCAGAGTCAGATAATATTAATTGGATTTATTCTAAGTTCCACAGTTATTCTAATTATTTTGTCAAATAATTTCTCAGAGTACACTGGGCTTAGTCGATCACAATATAATATTATCCGGAATAATAAAATACGGGGTATTACAATCCGGATATAATTAAATGGGTATTAACCAGTTAAATTATTAATGGTTAGTTATCCAACCATATTTTATTTTTGGCTCCAGTTATAATCCGGATATTATCCAAAATCCAAATATTTTAATTCAATTATATATTTTTGAATAAAAATTTTATTTTTTTAGGAAAAAAAAAATTTTTGAATTTAGTTTTTCGGAAAAAAAATAATTTTTAAAAATAATGAAATTTTTTGAAAAAATAAATAATTTTTGTGAAAAAAATTAAATGTTTTGTGGAAAAAATTAAATTTTTCGAAAAAAAAAATATATTTTTTGAAAAAAAATTAAATTTTTTGAAAAAAAAATATTTTTTTTTTTGAAAAATAAAACAATTTTTTGAAAAAAAATATATTTTTTTAAAAAACTAATTAAATTTTTTGGAAAAAGAAATAATTTTTTTTTTAATTTCGAATATTTTTTTTAAAATAATATTTTTGAAAAAGAAATTAATAACTGGTTTAAAACCGGTTATATAATCATAGTCAAACTTATAACCGGTTTTATAACTAGTTTAGATTAAAATTTGGTTATGATTATGAATCCAAACCATTTAATTGGTTTTAAAATGGTTATGGTTTGGTGTTTAAAAATAACCAACCATGCACACCCCTAAAAAAAAGTAGTCTATGTAGTATTATTCATGAAGCTTCTTTTGTCTTTCTATTTTTTTTATCTGTCTTTTTACTTGCGGTCTTTGGTCAACTAAGTTGGTGATGTTAGTGTTGCCAAGAGTAGACTAACTGTCTTATCATCAATTTTTTTATGGAATTTTTGTAGGAAAATGTAAAATTTATTCTTTCAATACGAGTGATACAAAATTCAACACAAGTAATTTTTAGTTGAGTGCGGTGTATCATGGAAACTTATATATATGTTATTTGGAAATTTCTTCTTGCATTGACTAATCATACTTATACAAAAGAATAGTGATGTAGTTAAAACAAATCCATGTAGTGATTATTCTAATGTCGTAAAAATTGTGATACAGTGGAACCTATACTATTGATCAACCAATTTCACCTAAGCATAAGATGATTGGTAAGTTTGGTTAGTGTAGTCATTCAAGAATTGATGAAATAGATGGCAATGCTTCATATTAAACCAAATATAGATTTATCTATCGGGGTAAATTGTGAGTTTATTGTATAAATCTACGTAGAATCCATGTGTTTGCATAAATATATGTATCCAGACTAGAATTTGTGCGAACGTACGGTTATTTCATTTTTTGTATAATTAAAAAGGTAAATCTATTTTAAATAATGTATGAACACAGGCAAAATCTGTTTATTTATGTTACTAATATTTATTTATACAATTACAATAATATTTACAAATACTATGTTATTAGTTGATATTTATAAAGGTAAATGATTGCATAAATATTTCTATAAATAATATCAAAACAAAATTAATATTTACATACGGGAAAATATTCGGTTGATCCAAATAATTGTATGTATGGAAAAATATATTTATGGTTCAAATATAAATAAAATTATGTTTTTCTTTTGAAAATAATAAACCTTCTTGGTTAATAAACTTTTAATTATTTATATTGCTAATATTTGTATTTAAAATTATTTTATTTTTGAATTAATGAGTGAATCTTAAAATTTTTTTTAAATGGGAACAAGTGTTTTTTTATCCAAATGCACCTAAATATAGGAGAAGATTGAGATTTCTTTGTCCATTTTTATGGGAGCCAATTCGGAATAACATTTATGAATTAATAATATTAATTAATTCTCTTATGAAAAGCAATCTTAATCCTTTTATGCATTATCCAATTTGACTGAGGTATCGAAATATGTTCCTATAATGACATGTATTCTATTGTCTGGTTTGTAAATTGCAGTTACAAATGCGGACATTCACCATTGTTTTGTAATTTGAGTTGAACTTGACTATTTTTTCGCATTGTATATATGATATGCAGTTAGGTGTTTGCACGGGTATCCAGACAATAATCCGTGCGAACGCACCGGTTATTACAATTATGGTACACTTAAAGAAAATAAAGATAAATATATTTAAAGTAATGTATGAATCTAAACACAGGCAAAATGTATTCATTTGTGTTACTAATATTTATTTATACACTTAAATTAATATTTACAAATACTATGTTATTATTTGATATTTTTTTAAAACTAAATTATTGCAGAAATATTTTTATAAAAAATACCAATAGGAGTGTCCGCGGGTATTGATTCTATTTTTTTTAATATAAATTATATTTTTTATATTTACTAATTTTTATTAATTCTATTTTATAAAAATTTTAAATGTAAACAAATGCGCGTCACCGACAAATACTCGTGCTTGGTATCCCACTAGTTAAGAGGTAAACATATAATTTAATTTAATTTAATTTAAGGGTTAATATGCATTTTTTTCCTTATCATTGAACTTTGGAAGAAAAAATCCGAAAAAAAAATTAAGAATTCATCCTCTATTTTGGCCCATGATCTTGAACATGCATAGAGGGCATCAATAACTAGGCCACTTTACTTCTTGTGATTTATTTTCACCTCAAAATATATATATATATATTACATATTTAATTTAATTTCAGTTTATTACATAGTTAGTGTAATTTCAGTTTATAATTTTAGTTTATTATCTATTTCAGTGTATTACATATTTTAGTTTATATTTAACATTTAAATATATAATAAATATTGAAAGTAAATAATAAATTGAAATTATATATTTAAATATTTTATTTATATTGAAATATAAGTAATTTAGGCTCTGTTTGGTAAAACTAGTTGATAACTGATAAGCTAATTAATAGCTGATAGCTTATAGTTGATGACTGATAGTTTATAGTTAATGACTTAATTTGAGTATTTGGTAAATTAGCGGTTACATTAGCTGATAAATACAAAATGACATAAAAGGATATTCTTAATTGAACAAATTAGTGGTCCTATTTATTAAATTAATTTTTGGGTTAATTGTGATTTACCCCCCTGGCATATGAGCGAGTTTTGATTTACCCCCCTACATGCCTTTAGGCAACGGTTTTTTTGAAAAAATCGTTGCCAAAACCTGCCTATGGCAACGGTGGGGGGGGTAAACCAAAACACGCTCATATGTCAGGGGGGTAAATCACAATTAACCCTTAATTTTTATTCAATAAAAATAATCATATTAACAATCAAATGCAAAACATTTTTAATATAAATATAAAATTAAACATAACACACAAATATATTAAACACTTATATATAAATTTTGTAATGAAATTTAAATATCTAAAATAATAATATTGTAATTTGATTTTATATTCTAATAAAGTGCATAGTTTCTTCTCTTTTTTTCTCTCTCAAAATCCATGATATGCCTACTAATAAACAAATATATTCAATCATTCATTATCATATTTATAAAAATAATACATTAATATTAAAAACTCAAGTAATAAATAATTAAAATAATAATTTGAAAGTAATAAAAAAAATTCAATGTAATGAGTCAAAATATTCTATTAATAACAAAAGAGAAGATGAATTGCATCGTGAATTTGTTAGGTAGAAATAATGACTAACCTTTCTTATTCACTCAACTAAAACACAATTATTTTAATTTAAATCATAATAATATAAGGCGTAAAAATTGATTTTTGATAAAATAATGAGGGTACAAATGGAAGAAAAAGTCATAAGGTAAAAGCTATAAGCTCAAAAGCTACTTCAAATAGCTTTTGAAAAAAATCTAAAAGTTTGTAAAAAATCTATAAGCTAAAAGCTAAAAGACAGTTATCAAACGGGGTTTTTTTTATTAATGTGAGCTGAAAAGCTATAAGCTAAAAGCTCTTTTTTGTGTCTTACCTAACAGACTCTTAATATATTTTTGTTGGCAGGTTTTTGATTGATAGATGGTAATTATATATTTAAATATATTGAAATTTGTGGTAGTGTTATTTGTTTGATTTTTTGGATGATCATAATTTTGCCGACAGTTTTGGATGGTTGTGATTGCACCGACACTTTGTGTGGTCCAGAGTAAATGCAAAGTTGTATAAATAAGAGATCATATACTGTTTGATAAACACTTCACAAAAATGGCTCTTCCTCAATTTTTGATTAAGGCAGAAGTGTGCTTCAACGGAGTTTCTCCTCTTATAGAGTTCCAGCTTCCAGATGGCACCACATCTCTTGCTAGCTTGACGTCCAAGTTGAATAAATTTTTGCCTGATATCAAACACAGAAAGGTGAGAAAGATCGAGCTTCGTGAAGATTGGATTGATACTAACGGGAGGGTGAAATACAAACTTATTAAATTGAAGACCGACGAAGATGTGAAGGAAATGTAGAGATCATTTTGCCATAAGATAACAAAGGGACCGATCAAGTTAGATGCAAGGCTTTCTGTTAGACGATGGTTATGGATCTAGAAGGGGGTTGAATAGATCCCTTGAGTTTTACACGCAAATGGTTACCAAAAAATTGGTTTTAAAAATGTTTAACGGAAGCAACCACTGAATCACACGTCTACAACAAACCTTCTACTAAAAGGATCAGATATGCACGGCAATATTAAAAATGGAATACGGATGAGAAAAATTCAGAACGATTCACACAATTGAAACGCAATCAACAAAGTTTACTTGCTTAATACTTAATCCAAACCAATGAGGTGAATCGATAAACAATTAAAGACAAATGCGTTCGATTTTGCTTTGAAACAAATTATCAAACACTTGGTGTGCGTAAACACACTAAGTGCAGAATTTCTATGGAATGTAATGTAAAGTTGCTCCAAGATACAATTCAAGGAATTGTATCAATTTAACAAAACAGTTTCTCGGCTCAAGATTACACTACGACAGAAATTTAGATAAATTGTGACTTCACAAATTCAAATAAACTGAAATGTAAAAGAGTTAAGTGAAAGAGAGAACAAACGAGATTTGATTAGGCAGTTCCTCAATCATCCTCGCTTTGGGTACCTCTTCCCCCAATTCTACAATTGGAATTGATATATATATATATATATATATATATATATATATATATATATATATATATATATATATATATATATATATATATATATGTGTGTGTAGTTGTTGCAAATTGTTTATTACAAGAGAAGAACTATGAACATCCAAACTCTCAAACGTCTTTGCTCGTTGATGCAGAGCCTTCTCTTCCCTTGATTTGAGACGAATCAAGTGCTTCGAATATAGTTGATCCAATTACCATCTCACGCTACTTGATTGCAAGAAACCTTGTTCTTCAATCATTTTCACTCGATCAATTGCGATCTACCAAAGATTCGAACCCAAACCTCTCTTCTACGATCCTCCGATTACAGCTACTAAACCGAACGATTACTCCAATCTTCGGTTACCTTCGCCCGGCTGAATCCCTGTAGAACGAAACGGTTTATGCAAACCCCCCCCCCCCCCAAAAGCTACTCAATTCTTGGAGGACAAAACCAACTGGTTTTATTCAAGAAACACCTACCAAGCTCTCAACCCAGAAAATGAAGATCATACACTTCCTAAATTCTGAACGTTATCACTTCGATCAATGGGCGACACAAACAAAGATGATTATGTGTGATTGTTTGTTTACTCAATGAAGAAGATGAAGATGAAGAGAAAAATGGCATCTATTTTCACGTTTCTTGTTGTTTTGATATATGAGATGACCAAACAATTTATAGAGGATGAATTGACCCACTAAAAGTTAAAACAAAAATAACAGAAAAAATTTAAGTGAAAAATGCAGTTAAGACGCGTATGGGTCGACTCATACTTTAATGAGGGTCGGCGTGCGCTGACCCGTGGAAAATACTGTGAAAATTTGACAAGTTATGCGTCGACCCAAAGGCATCATGCGTCGACGCACGAATACAATTTTTGCATTCCCAGAATCATGCGCTTTCCCGGTCATTTCACCAGTTTTGTACTAGTAAGCATGAGTCAACTCATGCATAGGGTAGGTCAGCGCATAACCTGTATTTTTACATAAAACTCAATTTTTATTTTGCACATTTTAACTGACCAAGACCCAGACAAATATCCTAGACACCAGTATAATGATCATGCACATGTATTAATGGATAAGACAAAGTCCTATATGTCTAGACACATGAACAACATTGATTAGATGCAATTTTCCCAACAAGTGAAGTGATACCGCTCAAATTACAATCTAATACTTAGCATATTTGTTGACATCATTAAAATGAAATAGATGAAATACCTTAGCCCTCGCATACTCCCCCTTTTTGATTATGGCAACACTGTTTAGCTTTCTTTTGATTAGTAATTTAAGAACGAACAAGCTCCCCCTGTCTTTAACACTTGGTTAATTTCCGCTAATTTCTGCTTACTATCCTTCTTCCCCTTTGTCAACATCAAAAAGAAGAGAAGAAGGTGGTCAAAATAATAACACTATAACACGTAAGGATCCATCACATATTTGCAACACAACAACATTAACATGCATCCAGATATGATACAGTTAATGTAAGATTGGAAACGGATAAATACGGAACATAAAACGCAAAGACAATTCATTTTATAGTTAAAAAATCCAAAACACACTGAAACAAAGTTCAAAGATAAACAACAGGAAAGAACATGCAATCTAAAACAGCAAAACATAAATGCCAAACATAAGAAAAATGATGCACGAATCTCTATGGTCTCCTCCCCCAATATGGATGACCTCTTCCCCCATAGTGTTGGTCAGGTGGTGGCAAATCCTCTAGGTGCAGGTTAAGTTCGATTAGCGTGCGATTGAGAGTACCAAGACTGTTAGCAAGATTCTGATTCTGTTGAGTCAAATTCTCGTCCAGTTGGGTGAATCGACTCATAGAGGCGTCAGCAAACCTATTGAAGTTAGTGAAGTGAGCCGAGACTTGGTCGGATAAGTTTGTGAACCTTTCTTCCTGAGCATTGTAGCGGCTCTCTTGCAATGCTTGGAATTCTTGATGTTGAAGATTCATCTCATTTAACCTTGCCAGAATCTCTTCAGATGCCTGGAAATCATATTGAGGTTGTGGAGTTGGAGGTGCCGAATAATCAGGCTGCTGCCAACCATACTCCTCGCCATAGGTGGGAGGAACATATGCGTCAGCAAGAGTAGTCCGGCAGTTGTTTTGCCAATCTACCCAGCCCTGATTCTCAGAATTGTCCTCATGTTGATCGCTCATCCATGCTTCATTGTCTTTCTTTTGCATAACCACATCAGCATTGTTAACATCTTGATTGTCACTATCATGTACTTCCTCATCATCATTTCCTTCATAATGAATAGGTTCTTCAGGTTCAGGTTGAAAAGGATGAGTGGATCTGTGTCGGTACGTGAATTTTTTATTAACAGAATCCAAATTGTAACCCATCATGGTAAGGGTTTTTGGTTGAAATTGTTGTTCAGAGGTAATCTCCATGTAAGGAATATTTGTAACCAAAATGCCAGCCTTGTTCAAAATGTTCTGAATGCAGGATGCATAACCTAGAGCCAGAAATTTGTTGGAGCTGCAGGTAACGAACATCCGATATGCAAAATAGTATGGCCAGTTAATTTTGATCCGATTCTTCAGAATATACATGAAATGAACCTCTGCCTTCTCAACCCATGAGTATCCACCTTTCTTAGGTCTCAAAGTACGAGCAACGATCCATTGCAAAATGCGGTCTTCAAATTTCAAATGATCGGTAGTGACATTTTTCGGAAAGACGTCACTTGCCACAACATCGTCAGGATATGGTTCCCGTAACATAGAGTTCAGAGCAGTCTTAAACTCAAAGTTTCGAACAAACGTTTTGTCGGTTACTTTGGGCATATTTTCATCAGTATCCATACTAAACAAAGTAGACCATAAATCATTGTTCACATCATGAAGTGCATTGTTTATAGAAAACTTAAACTCAACCCCCTTAAATTTACCCTTAATTCCACAGTAGGACACTCGAGCCAAATCACTATTGTACTTATCATCACATTCCAGGAACTCACCAAGATTTTGAACACTGAGCATTTCAGTTATCTCAGGAATGTGATAATCTTGACCCATCAATACATAGAAACCATGTTGTGGTATAACAGCACGACTACTAAACAATGCCTCATAAGGACCAGACAGTGCATCAGAAATTAAAGAGTTAACAGTCACCGGTTGTGAAGAGGTTCTGACAGATGAAGCTCTGGTTGTTCTTTTACCGGTTGTTCGTCTGGAAGCCATTTTTGATGAAGGGTTGAAGAAGATGAACAGTGCACGGTGGTAGAAAGATGATGATGAACAGTATTTCGCAGAAGTTGTAGAGGAATGATGATCAGTGCACGGTGGTAGAAAGATGATGATGAACAGTATTTCGCAGAAGTTGTAGAGGAATGATGATCAGCCGTCACAAAATCTGATATGTTTACATGCAATGAACAAGAAATAAAGAGTAATGAAGATATGTAGTGAGAATAGGTAGCATTAGGTCGGCGCACGCATTCCCATTAAAGTAGGGATTCTAAGCATGTCAGTTATGCGTCGACCTATAGACAGGGTGCGTCGGCACACACTTACTAGGAGTTGAAAAACTTTTAAAAAAATAAGATGCGCCGACTGTAACGCCCCAGTTTTTGTCAGTTTTATTTAATCGAGTCTATTTGATTATTTTATTATTATATTATTTTATTCTTGACTTTTATTTGGCAATATATTATTTTTCATCGTTGTTTATGTTTTATCGCATTTTGAGAGCGTTTGGGAGATATTTGAGCTGAGGGGTATTTTGGTCATTTGGGTAGTAGATATTTTATATAAATAGAAAGTGGAGAGAGAAAAGATAGAAAGGAAAAGAAAAAGAGAGAAAAGTGAGAAAGAAGAGAAAAGAAGAACAAGAGGAGAAAAGTGGGAAAAATGCTAGAAATCATCAAAATCAACGGTTAGGATTCGAATCGAACGGGTAAGGGTGTGAAATATCGTTATCTTAACTTTGTATACGATTATGTATGGTTTCGTTTCGATTGTTTTGGATCGTTTTCATATATTTTTCATTTTAGGTCGAAATGAATAAATCGATAAAAACCGATGTTTTCACGGTTAGAATTCGAAATAAATTACGTAGTTGTATCGAGGAAGGTTAGGTCGTCGTATAGCGTGTTTTTTATTCGATTTGGTGATGTTTGAAAATTCGGGTTTTTGAAAGGTTGAAATTTAATCGAAAATCGAACGTCGTAGAAATTTTGTTTATGTGTTCTAAATTGTTCTTATGTATTTGGTGGTTGCGCGTATGTGTTTGTTTCGAAGAAAATAATTGAATCGGTCGGATTTTCGGGCAAAATAGCCGAAATCCGTAGCGGCCCGCAGGGCATTTTGTGGTTTTTGGCAAAACTTCGAAAATTCATATCTCTTGAACCGTAAGTCGGTTTTGACCCCCGTTCGAAGCGTTGGAAAGCTAATGAGATGTTCTTTCTAGGAAAAATGGTTTTGAGGTCTGAACCTGATCCAATCGGAACAGTACTTTCGAAACGTTTCGTTGTGTCTGGCCTCCGGTTTATGTTTTTGCGTTATTTTGAAATATCCATATCTTTTGCGTTGTTTATCCGATTGAGGTGTTCTTTATATGGATGTGAAGCTAAAAATATGTTCTATGATTTAGTGAAGAAAAATATTATTTTTAGCCGACTTTTAACCGACTTTTCTGGTAAACCGTAAATCGAATTGTTTGGTTATTTGTGAAAACGTTCGGTTGCCGTTTGGCACAATTGATGTGAATGTATGTGGATTGTGTCTGATGAATGCATGACTATATTGTGAATATGTATGCATGTCAAGAGTGTCATGAGTCATGTTGTATGTGAAGCATCATGATGTGCATTCTTGCATTGTGGGGTTCTAAGATGAATCCGTTGTAACGTCGTAAGCCTTTTGAGAGGTGGGGGCGATGATTACAAACGATTAAAAGCCTTTTGAGAGGTGGGAGCAATCGGATTGTAAGCCTTTTGAGAGGTGGGGGCAATCCATAAACATTGTAAGCCTTTTGAGAGGTGGTAGCAATGGGTGAACATCGTATGTCCGACGGGGAGTTACACTAAGTAACGAGCGATGGTTCCAATAAGTTCTTCAATTGAACTTGAGATGAAATGAGTCGGTACCGCATTGCATTTGCATAGAGTCGTGAGTCGGTCTCTATAATTTGCATTGGTCATCTTTGTATATGTGCATTGATGAATGAACATGAATATATGTGTTTATGTTGAATGAATGGTGATGAATTGAGATGTATTGGTGATACATGTATTTGAGCATGAATGAATATGCCTATGTGAAGGATGCGTTAATTACGAATTGTTATGCCGTGTATTTGATTTATGGTATATGCTTGGTGTTATATGTATATATACATGCACAGTGATAAGTTGTGGTGAGAATGTGGTATATGTGTATTATATGTTGAGATATATATTATATGCAACGTTATTATGATAATATTTCTCACTCTTCTGCTGGAATATGCTTTTTATGGCATAGTGCAGATTGCCAGCTTTAGAGGCGTGGAGGCAAGTGGAAGAGTTAGATCTTCGTCTTTGCTTAGGTCTTGGTGTCTGCTCTGATACGTAGCACGGGAGTCGGGGAAACAATTATTTTATTTATGTATATAATTGTTGAATATATTTGGTATTACCTTTATATGGAAAAGTTTCCCAATTGAGGGTAACCTATTTTATGCTATGTATCAAATTTATGAGCAGGGAGTGTGTATTCTTATTTTAAAATGTGGCATCCTTGTTTCTGTCGGAAAAATAAATTTTTAGTTACTCTGATTTTATTTATGTATTATTTATTCGCGATGGGAATTGGGGTGTTACATTAGTGGTATCAGAGCAGGTCGGTCCGTCCGGCCAAGTTGTTGAGTCTGTTGGTGGGACAGTTGAATACTGTCGATGTTGTTTGTTCCTTAGTACGTGATATGTGTGTGAAACACTGTCAGTGCTTTCTGGTTTTTCTAATCCTTTGTCTTCAGGATTGAGAATGAGATAAGTGGGGAAGAAGATGTAACTTCTCCAAGTTGCTTCGGTCGTGGAGCGTTGGCTCAGTGTGCCGTTGGTTGCAAGAGAGTAAGTGTTGTTTGGACAGTGTTTTTCCCGGTTCCGGAGGGAATGCGGAGGTAAGGTTTATGTCGACTAAGGATTTGTGCCTTAGGTAGTTTTGTGCATAAGATACAAGAAATGCTATTATAGTTTGGTGAAGACGGTTTATGCCCCATCATGATTGTCGGCTGTCTATTGACAAATTGAGGAACTGATCACCCTTAATCTCTTGTTGATAGCAGACGGAAATTATGTTGGATGGAATAGGCGTGTCTTTCCGGCTTTGATAGTGGGTGAAATAAATTGTTTGGAATTAAGGAAATGGTTACAGATTGTTTTGTTGAGTCGATGAAGATTCTAATATCTGAAGGTGAGCCGAATTCGAGGTTTTTGTATGTTGGTCCAGTTGGGAAGTCATTGAGAGAAAACGATTGGGTATCGTTAATGGTTGTTCTCAGAGAGTAGAGTGTGAACTCAAATTGGACGAAGGTGATGATTTGAGGTTTGGATCTGCTAAGTACGTAGAAGAACTTTTAGGACGTGAAACTCAGATGGAAAGAGTGGTTGGAAGACTTACTGTAAAAGGGATTTGTGAGACCAAGTGTGTCGCCTTAGAGAGCTATAGTATTGTTAGTAACAAACTGGATCGATGATTGAATGGAATAACAAGCATGATGGGTATAATGGTATTGAGACTTTGGAAAGGAAAACTTAGAGTTCTGGTGAGGTTTGAAGTCTTTGGAATTTTAGAGCACTAATGGAAAATTTTGAGAGAACCTTTAGGTATGGATGTAATATTTAAGAGTTCTTTTTGGTTGGTTATTACTACATGTTGGGATTTATGGAATTTGGACGGTTAAGAGAAGGACTTGTGTATGGATTACTGACAGTGGAGTAAGGTAACGATTGAGAATAAGCGTTCGCTCTCATGGATAGATAACTGGAATAGTTTGATTGAGTTGGAGTGAAATTACAATTGTTTGGCTCGTTTGATAAGGATAGTGAATTGTGTGAGTTGAGGCTTTGATCGATTTAATGTGACTGGTTATGGTTGTTATCATCGGAATAGGTTGTTATTTGCTCGGTTAGGCTTGTATGTGAGTCTGGACAAGTTTGGATGAGGTTTGGTTTGTTTGGATATTATAACGTGCAGTGATGTTGTTTGGTGTTAGTAATGCGTCTGTAATGTTTGTGGAGTAGAGGAATCGTATCTTCCATATTTATTTGGATAAGTTCGTAAGGGCTTTGATTGAGAACATTTGGATCTGTTATAAATTCAGAGGAAGAACAGGTAGAGTGTGTGGGATTTGAATTACAAGTATTGAAAAGAGACGAAGCTTTATGCTAAGTTGTTCGAGTGAGAATTTTGGTTGAAAAGGTTAGTTTTCTTGGATATGTTATTTCTGAGGATGGTATTTTTGTGGATTCATCAAAAGTAGATGCAGTTCTACAATGAGAGGTTTCGAAGTTGGTTAAGGAGATTAGAAGCTTTTTGGACTTTAGTTGGTTATTACCGGAGGTTATGGAAGGTTTTTCCAAGTCAGCGTTTTCGTTACTTCGGTTGACTTGCAAAGGGTGAGTCGTTTGCTTTGGATGTTCATTGTGAGGAAAGTTTGAGAGGATTAAAGTAGAAATGGTCTACGGCTCCAGTTTTGATTCTGTGTGATCCTGTTCAACCGTTTGTGAGGTATTGTGATGTGTCTTTGATGAGTTTAGTCAGTGTGTTAATGCAAGAGGGTAAAGTCGTGGCTTATGCTTTACGACAATTGAGGATTCATAAAAGGATCTATACTATTCTGGATTTGGAATTGGTCGCGGTTGTATTGTATTGGAATATTTGGAGGTATCATCTTTATGGTTCTAGGTTCGAAGGGTTGGTAACCGCAAGAGTTTAGAGTACTTGTTTGGTCTGAAGGAATAGAGTATGAGACGATGAGGATGGTTAGAATTTGTGATGAGTTATGAATGTGGCTTGGATTATCCTTCGGGAAAGGCTAAGGTTGTGCCGGATGAGTTAAGTCGAAGGTTTTATACATGTCTATTTTGATGGTCAAGGAGTTAGAATTATTTGAGCAGTTCAGAGACTTGTGTCTGGTGTGTAAGCTAACATGCAGAGTGCGAGGTTGGGTATATTAAAGTGCACAGTGATTTTTGGCAGAGGTGAGAAAGAGTTAGACTTTGGACGTGAGATTGGCAGACTTGATGGTTTCGAGTAATCAGAGTGTGCAGCGGAAGTGTGAGGTGGCACATTTTGTAATTACGTGTGGGACTTGTAAGAGTTCATAGGTTGAACATTGGAAACATGTAGGAGTGTTGAGACCATTGGACGTTTCAGAATGGAAGTGTTAGGTGAAAGGTTTAGATATTCTTCATGGGCTACTATGTAGATGGAGGTTTTGGTTGTATGTTCGATTGGTGAATCGTAGCATGGTTGTAATAAGGTTGTGTGACAAGGATGTTGGTATTCTAGTTTTGTTGAGGTTGTTGAGACAATGTGGTGTAGTGGAACTTGTGTTTTTGTTTGTGTTGTTGCCTCGTTCCTATCGTGTTGGTTCGAGTGCGAGTAGCTAATTCCTGTGTGGGGAGTTAGAGGAGTGTTACCTAGAGTGAGGGTAACGATCTTGTTGTGTTTTGGTTCAAGAGTGAACCTGTGTGTTGGTATCGTGGTTTTCCTTGAGTTGTGAGTTGGTCGTCAAGTGCATTGTATGGGCTTTGCATCTTGTCGTTGTAGTTGCCATCGTTGTCGTGTCGTTGTTGTAGCTGCGGTTAGCAAGGTGGTTTGTCAGTTTGTGTTATTCGTGGTGTGCTTTTGTTGGCATGTTAGTTGGTTGGTCGGATACTAGAGTCGTATCCGGAGTTTTTCGTAGCGGTTATATTTTCGAGGACGAAAATGTCTAAGTGGGGGAGAATTGTAACGCCCCAGTTTTGTCAGTTTTATTTAATCGAGTCTATTTGATTATTTTATTATTATATTATTTTATTCTTGACTTTTATTTGACAATATATTATTTTTCATCGTTGTTTATGTTTTATCGCATTTTGAGAGCGTTTGGGAGATATTTGAGCTGAGGGGTATTTTGGTCATTTGGGTAGTAGATATTTTATATAAATAGAAAGTGGAGAGAGAAAAGATAGAAAGGAAAAGAAAAAGAGAGAAAAGTGAGAAAGAAGAGAAAAGAAGAACAAGAGGAGAAAAGTGGAAAAAATGCTAGAAATCATCAAAATCAACGGTTAGGATTCGAATCGAACGGGTAAGAGTGTGAAATATCGTTATCTTAACTTTGTATACGATTATGTATGGTTTCGTTTCGGTTGTTTTGGATCGTTTTCATATATTTTTCATTTTAGGTCGAAATGAATAAAGTCGATAAAAACCGATGTTTTCACGGTTAGAATTCGAAATAAATTACGTAGTTGTATCGAGGAAGGTTAGGTCGTCGTATAGCGTGTTTTTTATTCGATTTGTTGATGTTTGAAAATTCGGGTTTTTGAAAGGTTGAAATTTAATCGAAAATCGAACGTCGTAGAAATTTTGTTTATGTGTTCTAAATTGTTCTTATGTATTTGGTAGTTGCGCGTATGTGTTTGTTTCGAAGAAAATAATTGAATCGGTCGGATTTTCGGGCAAAATAGCCGAAATCCGTAGCGGCCCGCAGGGCATTTTGTGGTTTTTGGCAAAACTTCGAAAATTCATATCTCTTGAACCGTAAGTCAGTTTTGACCCCCGTTCGAAGCGTTGGAAAGCTAATGAGATGTTCTTTCTAGGAAAAATGGTTTTGAGGTCTGAACCTGGTCCAATCGGAACAGTATTTTCGAAACGTTTCGTTGTGTCCGGCCTCCGGTTTATGTTTTTGCGTTATTTTGAAATATCCATATCTTTTGCGTTGTTTATCCGATTGAGGTGTTCTTTATATGGATGTGAAGCTAAAAATATGTTCTATGATTTGGTGAAGAAAAATATTATTTTTAGCCGACTTTTAACCGACTTTTCCGGTAAACCGTAAATCGAATTGTTTGGTTATTTGTGAAAACGTTCGGTTGCCGTTTGACACAATTGATGTGAATGTGTGTGGATTGTGTGTGATGAATGCATGACTATATTGTGAATATGTATGCATGTCAAGAGTGTCATGAGTCATGTTGTATGTGAAGCATCATGATGTGCATTCTTGCATTGTGGGGTTCTAAGATGAATCCGTTGTAACGTCGTAAGCCTTTTGAGAGGTGGGGGCGATGATTACAAACGATTGTAAGCCTTTTGAGAGGTGGGAGCAATCGGATTGAAACCTTTTGAGAGGTGGGGGCAATCCATAAACATTGTAAGCCTTTTGAGAGGTGGTAGCAATGGGTGAACATCGTATGTCCGACGGGGAGTTACACTAAGTAACGAGCGATGGTTCCCAATTGAGGGTAACCTATTTTATGCTATGTATTAAATTTATGAGCAGGGAGTGTGTATTCTTATTTTAAAATGTGGCATCCTTGTTTCTGTCGGAAAAATAAATTTTTAGTTACTCTGATTTTATTTATGTATTATTTATTCGCGATGGGAATTGGGGTGTTACACCGACCGCAGGTGATCCTGCGCTAACCCGTGTGTTTTCTTTTGAAATTGCATCAGCTCATGAGTCGACCCATAACATGGTCCGATCGACTCATACAAGGCAAAAATGAAACAAAATTGAAATTTTTGCAATCATAAGTTCCAAAAAGATAAATAAGCATACACACACATAGAACAAACATTCAAGTGAACAATATATGCACAACATGTAGTAAACATCAAGTTTAAAGTAGTTAACATGACACAAAATATGTTAAACGTATATTAATCGGAACGATATTACCTTGATCACTATGCCGATGAGAGCCCTCACATATAGCTAAATATCTCTTTGCATTGTTAGTTAAAAGAATAAACAAGCATGTATATATGTGAAGATCACTATCTTAAAGGATTTATCAAACACGATCCGAGATATCGAGAATGCCAAGTTCCCTACGGATGTGAAAGAAAGGCTCAGTGGCTAACGGTTTTATAAAAATGTCAGCAAGTTGATTTTTAGTATCAGCATGCTCAAAGATCACATTGTAACGCCCCGATTTTGATTATTCCATTATTTTTGAGTCTTTTGTTTTAATTGGGTGATAAATTATTTTATTTATTAATTGGTGTGTTAAATGTTATTTTACCGTTTTTGAGAGTTTTCGGGGAAATTAGAATGGAGGGTATTTTAGACTTTTCTCAATTAATCATAAGTTAGAAATTTTGTGGAGTTAGAATTCTATGAGAAAAATGAATTAATTGATTTAGTGGAAAATGAGAGAAAAGAAATAGAAAAGAAAGAAAATAGATAGAAAAGAGAAAGAAAAGAGAAATAGAAAGAAAAAGGAGAGAAAGAAAGAAGAGGAAGAGAAAAGAAGAGGAAAAGAGGAAAACCAAGAAAATCAACCTCTAGGAATCGATTTAATCGGGTAAGGGTGTGAAACATTGTTATCTTATCAATGTATAGTATTATGTATGATTGTGTATGTGTGTATTGGAATGGTTGTGGTGTTTTCATAGTTTTCCATTTTAGGTCGATAATGAGAAATCGATGTTTTCGCGGTTGGAAATCGACGAAAATGTGGTAGAATGTTTGTTGCCATGATTAGATTGAGTTCTGATGGATGTATGTTGTTTTGAAAATGTTTTGGGTTGAAAAATAGGGTTTTTGGGTTTTCAACAGCGCTGGGGGATTCTGAGTTTTCGCAGGTTCGCCTAGCGAGCCAATCAGCGAAGGGTAGCGAATGTTCGCTACGGGTATTCGTCTAGCGAAGGCATCAGCGAAGGTTCGCTAGAGTGTTCGCCTAGCGAACTTTGGGTGTTTTTGGCTCTGTTTGGTTCTGACTTGGTTCGCCAATGTGCTCGCCTAGCGAACTTTGTGTCTGTTTTTAGCTAACAGTTGGTTCGCTGGAACATTCGCCTAGCGAAGGAGCTAGCGAATGCTCGCGAGGGATGTTCGCCTAGCGAAGGAGCTAGCGAAGGCTCGCGAAGGAGGTTCGCCCAGCGAACAGTGCTGTTCGTGTAATTTTGTTTTCTGCATAACTTTTGATCTGTGGTTCGGTTTGAGGCGTGGTTTGATGCGTTAGAAAGCTTATGGAATGTTCTTTCTTAATATGATGAATTGGATATTATTAGCCGATTAAATAAGTCGGAAAAGTCAGAAATAGTGCTATTTAGCGACTTTTACCGTTTTGACGGTGTGTTTGAATGTGAATCGTACAATAGTGCATTGACGTGAATGTATGTAGATGGTATGTGATTGTATGAGATGAATGCATGTATATATTGTGAATATGTATGCATTTTAAGAATGTCTGGAGTCATTATCATGTGTAGCATATGTGCATTCTTGTGCTGAGGGATTCTAATGAGAGAATCCGCTATAACATCGTGAGCCTCTCTCGGTGGAGGTGTGAGCGACGGTTATAGGCGATTGTGAGCCTCTCTTGGTGGAGGTGTGAGCAATCGGGTCGTGAGCCTCTCTCGGTGGAGGTGTGAGCGATCCATAAACACTGTGAGCCTCTCTTGGTGGAGGTGTGAGCGGTGGGTGAACATCGTAGGCCCGACGGGGAGTTACTTTGGTAACGAGCGATGGTTCCAGCAGAAGTTCCTGAGTGAACTTGAGATGATTGAGTCGGTACCGCATTGCATTTGCATAGAGTCGTGAGTCGGTCTCTATGATTTGCATTTATCATCTTTAAATGATGCATTGGTGAATAAACAGTTGTGTACGTTTATGTGGAATGATAAGAATTGTGAAAGTATGCCTGATGTGTATGCTTGGTTATATATATATATATGGATACATTGCGATGTATATAAGTAACTTGTGATGAATTGTGGTGAGAAGGTGAATTATGTGTAATTTTACGCTATTATATATAATTATATGCATTGTTATTATGATAATATTTCTCACCCTTCTGCTGTTTTATGATGCTCTATGAGGCATTGCAGAGTAGGTATGCTGGTGGTCTTTTTGTGAAGCGTGTCTTCATTCTTTTGGTTGGTTGGCTCTGATATGTAGCACCGGGTAGCTAGGAGGGCTATGATTCTTTTGTGATACATTATATATGTATTTTGTTGATAAATGTTTATGTAAACATGAATTATGTTGGTGGATAATACTTGGCGATGTATATATGTGTATATATATATATATATATATATATATATGAATTGGTTGTTATTCAATGTTTAGATCTTCCGCTTTTATTCTAAATATTGACATGTGGGTGTAAGGACTAAGTTCCACTGTTGCAAGTTACCCCACTGTTGCATATCAATTGTTGAGTAGGTGTTGTATGTTTAAATTTCGTAATTGATGTGACATGCCTCTTTTATACCATGTTTGTAATTATACTCTGACGAAATTTTTTTTATGTGCCTAAATGATTATTTGGGGGTATAGAAAGGGGGTGTTACATTAAGTGGTATCAGAGCCAGAGTTGAGTCAGTTGTGTCTGTCTTGTTGTTGTGTTGGTTGAACTGTTGTTTAACCTTGTTGTAATTTTGGGAATGATCAGAATATGGCTGGTAGAAATGATAATGCGATGGCTGCTGCTTTGGAAGCAATGGCTAGGGCGGTGCAAGGTGCGCCGAACGTGAATGCTAATGATGAGTTCAGGAAGAATCAACCACCGGTTTTCAAAGGAAGATTCGATCCCGATGGTGCTCAACTTTGGTTAAAAGAGATTGAACGGATCTTCAGGGTCATGGACTGTGCTGAAGAGAATAAGGTGAGGCTTGGGTCTCACATGTTGAAGGAAGAAGCCGACGATTAGTGGGTCGGTATGCGTGAAGTTCTTGAGGTGGATGATGAAGAAGTAACTTGGGATTTATTCCGTATTGAATTCTTGAGGAAGTATTACCCTGAGAGTGTGAAGGGAAAGAAGGAGATGGAGTTTCTTGAACTAAAACAAGGTAGTATGTCGGTGGTGGACTATACTGCTAAGTTTGTGGAGTTGGTTCAATTCCATCCTCATTATGCTGTGATTACTGCTGAGTTCTCAAAGTGTATTAAATATGAGAATGGTTTACGTCCTGAGATTAAACAAGCTGTGGGGTATCAAAGGATAAGAAGATTTTCGGATTTGACGGAATGTTGTAGAATCTTCGAGGAAGATAGCAAGGCTCGTTCTACACATTATAAAAGTTTGAATGAGAGGAAGGGAAAGCAACAAGCTAGAAGTGGACCTTATGTGACACCCGCTGATAAGGGCAAGCATAGGGGAAACTTCGAGAGGAGATCAGGAGGAGGAGGTTCTGGTCCCATTAAGTGCTACAAGTGTGGTGAAATGGGTCATAAATCATTTGAGTGTGGGAAGATAGTGGCGAAATGTTCTAACTGTGGAGGCCTTGGGCATGCTACTACAGATTGTAGAAGAAATGTGGTGAAGTGCTATAACTGTGGGGAAATTGGTCACATTAGCCCAAAGTGTCCGAATCCGAAGAAAGCTCCATCCGGTGGAAAGGTATTTTCTCTGGCAGGAACTCAGACTTCGAGTGCAGATCGTCTGATTCGAGGTACTTGCTTTATTAATAGTACACCTTTAGTTGCCATTATTGATACTGGAGCGACTCATTCGTTTATTTCGTCTGAGTGCGCGAAGCGTTTAAATCTTGTGTTGTCTCTGATGGATGGTAAGATGGTTATTGATACTCCAGCAATGGGGTCAGTAACTACGTCTTTGGTTTGTTTGATGTGTCCTTTGACCATTTATGGTAAAGACTTCGAGATGGATCTAGTGTGTTTGCCATTGGAAGGATTGGATGTGGTCTTGGGTATGAATTGGTTGCAATTTAACCGAGTTCATATAGATTGTTATCATAAGTTAGTGAGGTTTCCTTCTTTGGAAGATGATGAATTTGAGAGTTTCCTATCCACTAAAGAGTTGAAGAAACTTTTAGCGGACGAAGCTCAATTGTTTGGTTTGTTTGCATCATTGTCGGTGGAGAGTCAAGTTGAGCTTGATGTGTTCCCAGTGGTGTGTGAATTTCCAGAAGTGTTTCCGGAGGATATTACGGATGTACCGCCGGAAAGAGAAGTTGAGTTTTCTATTGATCTAGTTCCAGGTACTAGACCGATTTCGATGGCACCGTATCGTATGTCGGCATCGGAGTTGGTAGAATTGAAAAAGCAATTGAATGACTTGTTGGACAAGAAATTTGTAAGACCAAGTGTTTCTCCTTGGGGTGCTCCGGTATTGTTGGTTAAAAAGAAGGATGGGAGTATGCGGTTATGCATAGATTATCGACAACTGAACAAGGTGACAATTAAGAACAAGTATCCGCTTCCAAGGATCGATGATTTGATGGACCAATTGGTTGGTGCGAATGTTTTTAGCAAGATTGATTTGAGATCAGGATACCACCAGATTCGTGTGAAAGGAGAAGATATTCAGAAGACGGCATTTAGGACACGGTATGGTCATTACGAATACTCCGTGATGCCATTCGGGGTTTCTAACGCGCCGGGTGTGTTTATGGAATACATGAATCGTATTTTTCATGAACAGTTGGATCGTTTTGTGGTTGTGTTCATCGATGATATTTTGATTTACTCTAAGTCTCAAGAGGAGCATGAAGAGCATTTGAGAATTGTGTTGCAAATTTTGAAAGAGAAACAATTGTATGCTAAGCTGTCAAAATGTGAATTTTGGTTGTCGGAAGTAAGCTTCCTTGGACATGTTATTTCCGGTAGTGGTATTAGTGTTGATCCATCCAAGATAGATGCGGTGATACATTGGGAGGTTCCTAGGTCGGTTACGGAGATTCGAAGCTTTTTAGGCTTGGCGGGTTATTATCGGAGGTTTATTGAGGGATTTTCGAAGTTGGCACTTCCTTTAACGCAATTGACTTGTAAAGGAAAGGCTTTCATTTGGGATATTCATTGTGAAGAGAGTTTCAATGAGCTAAAAAGAAGGCTGACAACGGCTCCGATCTTGATTTTGCCTAATCCTAATGAACCATTTGTAGTGTATTGTGATGCTTCATTGGTGGGTTTAGGTGGTGTTTTGATGCAAGATGGAAAAGTGGTGGCATATGCTTCTAGACAATTGAGAGTGCATGAAAAGAATTATCCTACGCATGACTTGGAGTTAGCGGCCGTGGTGTTTGTTTTGAAAATATGGAGGCATTACCTTTATGGTGCAAGGTTTGAAGTTTTTAGTGATCACAAAAGCTTAAGATATTTATTTGATCAAAAAGAATTGAACATGAGACAAAGAAGGTGGTTAGAGCTTTTGAAGGATTATGATTTTGGTTTGAATTACCATCCGGGTAAGGCAAACGTGGTGGCCGATGCTTTGAGTCGGAAATTGTTACATATGTCCGCATTGATGATGAGAGAATGGGAACTTTTGGAGGATTTTAGAGACTTGAGTTTGGTTTGCGAAATGACGCCGCGAAGTGTGCGACTTGGTATGCTACATGTTACGAATGATTTTCTTGCAACGGTTAGTGAAAAGCAAGAGTTGGATTTGAAGTTCGTTGATTTGATGATGAATGAGGACGAGGATTTTAAGGTTGATAATTTTGGAGTTTTGAGATTCCGTGGTCGTATTTGTATTCCCGACGATGTGGAGTTGAAAAAGATGATTTTGGAGGAAGGACACCGAAGTAATTTAAGTATTCATCCGGGTGTGAATAAGATGTATCAAGATTTGAAGAAGATCTTTTGGTGGTCCGGTTTAAAGAGAGATGTTGCTCAATTTGTGTATGCGTGCTTAACTTGTCAAAAGTCTAAGGTGGAACATCAAAAGCCTAGTGGATTGATGCAACCGTTAGATTTTCCGGAATGGAAATGGGATAGTATATCGATGGATTTCGTTACGGGATTGTCGAATACGCAAAGAGGTCATAATGCTATTTGGGTAATTGTTGATAGGCTTACTAAATCTGCTCACTTTATTCCAATTGATATTAGTTATCCTTTGGAGAAGTTAGCCGAGATTTATGTTCTTGCGGTTGTGAAGTTACATGGAGTTCCTAAGAGTATTGTATCGGATCGAGATCCGAGATTTACATCGAGATTTTGGGTGAGTTTACAAGAGGCTTTGAGTTCTAAGCTAAGATTGAGTTCGGCTTATCATCCGCAAACGGACGGTCAAACCGAAAGGACGATTCAATCGTTGGAGGATTTATTGCGTGCTTGTGTACTCGAGCAAGGTGGTGCTTAGGATGGTTATTCGGCGTTGATTGAATTCACTTACAATAACAGTTTTCATTCGAGTATAAGTATGGCACCATTTGAGGCTTTGTATGGTCGGAGATGTCGAACACCTTTGTGTTGGCATGAAACCGGCGAGAGGACGATAGTTGGACCGGAAATGGTACAACAAACGACGGAGAAAGTGAAGTTTATTCGGGAGAAGATGAAAGCTTCTCAAAGTAGACAAAAGAGCTATCATGACAGGAGAAGGAAAGATCTTGAAATTCAAGAAGGCGACCATGTGTTTTTGAGAGTTACACCGGTTACGGGTGTGGGTCGTGCTTTGAAGTCGAAGAAGTTGACTTCTCGTTTTATTGGTCCGTATCAGATTACTTCACGAGTTGGTGTTGTGGCTTACCGTGTGGCGTTGCCTCCGAACCTTTCGAATTTGCATGACGTATTCCATGTTTCGCAACTTCGGAAATATGTTCCGGATCCGTCACATGTTATTCCTATGGACGAGGTAGAAGTGAGAGATAACCTTACGTTGGAAGCTTTACCGGTTAGGATTTTGGACCGTGAAGTTAAGAAACTAAGAGGCAAGGATATTGCGCTTGTGAAGGTAGCGTGGAGAGGCGCTGCGCAAGGCAATATGACTTGGGAACTAGAGAGTGGGATGCGAGAGTCGTATCCGGAGTTGTTTGAATCAGGTATTATTTTCGAGGACGAAAATTTCTAAAGTGGGGGAGAGTTGTAACGCCCCGATTTTGATTATTCCATTATTTTTGAGTCTTTTGTTTTAATTGGGTGATAAATTATTTTATTTGTTAATTGGTGTGTTAAATGTTATTTTACCGTTTTTGAGAGTTTTCGGGGAAATTAGAATGGAGGGTATTTTAGACTTTTCTCAATTAATCATAAGTTAGAAATTTTGTGGAGTTAGAATTCTATGAGAAAAATGAATTAATTGATTTAGTGGAAAATGAGAGAAAAGAAATAGAAAAGAAAGAAAATAGATAGAAAAGAGAAAGAAAAGAGAAATAGAGAGAAAAAGGAGAGAAAGAAAGAAGAGGAAGAGAAAAGAAGAGGAAAAGAGGAAAACCAAGAAAATCAACCTCTAGGAATCGATTTAATCGGGTAAGGGTGTGAAACATTGTTATCTTATCAATGTATAGTATTATGTATGATTGTGTATGTGTGTATTGGAATGGTTGTGGTGTTTTCATAGTTTTCCATTTTAGGTCGATAATGAGAAATCGATGTTTTCGCGGTTGGAAATCGACGAAAATGTGGTAGAATGTTTGTTGCCATGATTAGATTGAGTTCTGATGGATGTATGTTGTTTTGAAAATGTTTTGGGTTGAAAAATAGGGTTTTTGGGTTTTCAACAGCGCTGGGGGATTCTGAGTTTTCGCAGGTTCGCCTAGCGAACCAATCAGCGAAGGGTAGCGAATGTTCGCTACGGGTATTCGCCTAGCGAAGGCATCAGCGAAGGTTCGCTAGAGTGTTCGCCTAGCGAACTTTGGGTGTTTTTGGCTCTGTTTGGTTCTGACTTGGTTCGCCAATGTGCTCGCCTAGCGAACTTTGTGTCTGTTTTTAGCTAACAGTTGGTTCGCTGGAACATTCGCCTAGCGAAGGAGCTAGCGAATGCTCGCGAGGGATGTTCGCCTAGCGAAGGAGCTAGCGAAGGCTCGCGAAGGAGGTTCGCCCAGCGAACAGTGTTGTTCGTGTAATTTTGTTTTCTGCATAACTTTTGATCTGTGGTTCGGTTTGAGGCGTGGTTTGATGCGTTAGAAAGCTTATGGAATGTTCTTTCTTAATATAATGAATTGGAAATTATTAGCCGATTAAATAAGTCGGAAAAGTCAGAAATAGTGCTATTTAGCGACTTTTACCGTTTTGACGGTGTGTTTGAATGTGAATCGTACAATAGTGCATTGACGTGAATGTATGTAGATGGTATGTGATTGTATGAGATGAAT
Organism: Lathyrus tuberosus; assembly: GCA_022829125.1. Taxonomy (NCBI): domain Eukaryota; kingdom Viridiplantae; phylum Streptophyta; class Magnoliopsida; order Fabales; family Fabaceae; genus Lathyrus; species Lathyrus tuberosus. The sequence goes on along the minus strand of JALAZF010000006.1, from coordinate 8,845,169 downwards.
GCATGTATATATTGTGAATATGTATGCATTTCAAGAATGTCTGGAGTCATTATCATGTGTAGCATAATGATGTGCATTGTTGTGCTGAGGGATTCTAATGAGAGAATCCGCTATAACATCGTGAGCCTCTCTTGGTGGAGGTGTGAGCGACGGTTATAGGCGATTGTGAGCCTCTCTTGGTGGAGGTGTGAGCAATCGGGTCGTGAGCCTCTCTCGGTGGAGGTGTGAGCGATCCATAAACACTGTGAGCCTCTCTTGGTGGAGGTGTGAGTGGTGGGTGAACATCGTAGGCCCGACGGGGAGTTACTTTGGTAACGAGCGATGGTTCCAGCAGAAGTTCCTGAGTGAACTTGAGATGATTGAGTCGGTACCGCATTGCATTTGCATAGAGTCGTGAGTCGGTCTCTATGATTTGCATTTATCATTTTTAAATGATGCATTGGTGAATAAACAGTTGTGTACGTTTATGTGGAATGATAAGAATTGTGAAAGTATGCCTGATGTGTATGCTTGGTTATATATATATATATGGATACATTGCGATGTATATGAGTAACTTGTGATGAATTGTGGTGAGAAGGTGAATTATGTGTAATTTTATGCTATTATATATAATTATATGCATTGTTATTATGATAATATTTCTCACCCTTCTGCTGTTTTATGATGCTCTATGAGGCATTGCAGAGTAGGTATGCTGGTGGTCTTTTTGTGAAGCGTGTCTTCATTCTTTTGGTTGGTTGGCTCTGATATGTAGCACCGGGTAGCTAGGAGGGCTATGATTCTTTTGTGATACATTATATATGTATTTTGTTGATAAATGTTTATGTAAACATGAATTATGTTGGTGGATAATACTTGGCGATGTATATATGTGTATATATATATATATATATATGAATTGGCTGTTATTCAATGTTTAGATCTTCCGCTTTTATTCTAAATATTGACATGTGGGTGTAAGGACTAAGTTCCACTGTTGCAAGTTACCCCACTGTTGCATATCAATTGTTGAGCAGGTGTTGTATGTTTAAATTTCGTAATTGATGTGACATGCCTCTTTTATACCATGTTTGTAATTATACTCTGACGAAATTTTTATTATGTGCCTAAATGATTATTTGGGGGTATAGAAAGGGGGTGTTACACACATCACCTTTCTCTACATGATCCCTAAGAAAATGATGACGTATTTCGATATGCTTGGTGCGTGAATGTAATACGGGGTTCTTAGTCAGGTTTATATGCTTGTTTTGCATAATGCAGCCAATCCCAAAAAAACAACACTATCTAAACAATTGGATGCTAAGTCTACCAAAGATGGGATCATGCATTGAAGCTACACCTTGATGATGTAAAATTCTTGATGATGTTAGTACATATAGGGCCCTTGTAGGTTGATTATTGTATTTGGCCACTTCTTGGCTTGGAATTGCTCTTGCTATTCAATAATTGAGTCAATTCATGGTTTCTCCAACCGATAATCATCACAAAGTTGCACTTTGAATCCTAAGATACTTGGAGAATGTTTTCTTGAAAATCCTCACCTTGTATTCTTGGATTTAGTAATGTTAATTGGGGAGGTTTCTTAAACACAAGGTGTTCAATCTGAGGACATTTTTTCTTCCTTGGCCATTCTCTCATATCATGGAAATCGAAGAAGCAAAACAAAGTTTTAGGCTCCTCTATTGAACTAGAATATAGAGAACTAGCTGCATTCACAAGGGAACTTCAGTGGATTTCATTTCTCATGCATGATTTTAAATGCTATGCAAATTGTTGTCAATCCTGGTTTTCACGAGCGCATCTAGCTAGCATTTGGATACTTATTGTCACATTGTTAGGCTCAAGATGCAAGAACAACTCATAAAACTCTTGCATATTTCATCTTTTTCCCGAGTTAATGATATTTTAATAAAGAATTTAAATTTGCAGCATTTGTATTCTCTCGTCACCAGGCTTTGATACATGGACATCTTCCATCCTTCAGCATGTGGGGCGTATCAATAGAGGAATTAAACAAATAGCTTGTGTAGCAAGTTGTCCATTATTTGAAGTTTGTTAAATAACGGTTGGAAGTAGTTAGGTTTATTCTTAAATCAGGCAGAGTTCATTTACCATTATAACCCTGAATATACTTGCATTGAGCAATATTCTAAGTTATTGAGAATTATTCCATCTCATTCATGACTCTTCTAATGCTTATTCTATTGAACTAGAATATGGACAACTAGCTGCATCCACAAGGGAACTTCGGTGGATTTCATTTCTCATGCATGATTTTAATCCTAAGTTATTGAGAATAATTCCTTCTCATCCCAAACTCTTCGCCGCTTATTCTAAACATTGTATGATTCACGGTAAGAAATGTTGCAGACATGCCATAAGGTGATGCAGTTTACTTTATAAAACCTTTGGAATGTATAAAATTTTCTTAATTTATAACTGAATGCTTACTCTCAATAACATTTACATAATATACACATAAGATGGGAAATAAAAGTACACCATATCAATCACACAAGCATACATTTCATCTTCTACAGTCAAGCATCTGACCAAGTAATGTCAAGGCCACCCCATTGTTCTTTAGGCACACCTAAAGCTTTCCACACAGCCTTGGAAGCATCCACAATGTTGTTTGGACAAGGAGGCTGGTAATCATGTTCTGCATCACATCCTTTTGTGGAGTCACACTCATCAACAACCATGGCCACCACACTTTTCCCATTAGCACTGATTGTAATATTTTTGAGGCACCTGCTCTCGTGGTTGAACCATCCGGTAGAAAGTGCAACTACTGGAGTATCGTCGGAATGATACTGCTTGTCACATTCTGAAGGGCCGCCTCCATCTCCCCCTTTTTGAAAACTATTAAGAGTGAGATATGCTTTGGTGTAAGTTGACACAGATGGAGAGCATTCATAAGTTGTATACATTTTTCCTCGTACACAACAGTCAGAATCATTCTCTTGATTACATTGTCCCGGAGGAGCTTTCTTTCCTCTAATTCTACCGCTTGGTCGGCAACTCTGAGCGTCAGAATACACACAGCTTGTTAAAATAAGAGTAATAACCAACAAAAGAAAATTACCGTTAGGGCAAAATTTCTTCATTTTGTGTATGTAACTCTAGCTATGTGTATCCTCTTAGTTGTTGTTGTTGTTGTTAGTGTTTGATGATTTAGGAGAGATTTAAGTGAGTATATATAAGTATGTGTTAGCTACTACATCACTAAAGGATCACTTTTGAGGTCAAAGAACAAGTTCTACACTAGCTGGTTGTTTAGCCAATTTGAACTACTGATTCTGGTAATTTGTTCTTTTTAATGATTTTAAACTAATTATCAAAGATGATTATATATTAAAATGCATACTGTGATAGATCAGTTATTCTGAGCACTAACCAGAACTTGTAATTTGTTATTCATTAACAGGTAAACATGTAAATAAGTACACAAAGTTACATATTTGAATAATATTTTGTAGGTTTCTCTTGTACATGATTTTACCAAGATGGTTTATGCTCCCATTTGGAGAGCTACTGGTTTTTTGTCTCTTATATTTATTGTAAGAGTTAACTTTTATTTTCTCATGTTTAAACATTGTTCAAGTTACTATTAAACTTAGTAGACAAGTAAATATAGGTGTAAACAATAACAATTGCATCTCAAATTATTTGACAGATTTGTGTCTTACCTGAAATTGGCAATAGCGGGAAAAAACAAAGGCTTATTTTATTTGTTGTCTTCATGAGAAAACAATTAAAATCTTAATTAGTAAACATGTACATAAAATATTCTTAAAATCAAATTCAAAGAAAAATGTAGAGACTTTTTTTTTTTTTTATAAGCAACTTCATTAATAAGAGATTAAGGAAATCTCAAACCAAGGAACTACAAACAACAAGAGAGTCCAATTACAAGAAATCGAGTGGATTCTTAAACCACTCATAAAGACTACAAGATCTACTCTTCTTATTTCCTATAATCAACCAATTCCACGAGATAATTTTAATTTCCACAATGGTGTCATCTACATTACAAAAACCATCTTCAAATAGAATACTGTTGCGAATTCTCCAAATAACCCAACTAGTAATAACCCAAAGATCTAACGGCCTATCAGTTTTCCTTAACGCCTTAATCTTCGCAATCCAGTCCATGGCATGAAGGCTACAATGCTGTCCCTCAACTCTATCAATACCAATCCAGTCACAAATATTCCCCCATATGGTATACGATATACTACAAGAGAAGAAAAGGTGACTAGAATCCTCAAACATGTTAAAACATAACACACACACCTTGTCGAGAATGTCCACCAAAATTGCTCTAGTTGCCAAGTTTAATCTAGTAGGGAGTCTATCCAAAACCATCCTCCACGCAAACACTGATCGGGATCTCCTTCTTCCAAATCGCCATAAGGAGATTCGCAGAATTTTCCTCCAGCACATCATTTGGACCTGCACAACACATTAAATAATACATAGAAGCCACAGAGAAGGCCTTAACATCATTCGCCACCCAATTCCACTCGTCTTTGGAATCCTTGATAATAGAAACCGCTTCCAGCATATTACAGAAATCTTCCCATTCGTGTACCTGCATAACAGCGAAATCATCCAGCAAATTCACTAGATACCACCTCCAAGAATTACCCTCCCATCTCCCTAACTCACTAATGGTGCAATAAGGAGAGCGACTAGCAGCAAAAACCATAGGGAATCTATACTTCAACTCCACATGACCCAGCCATTTGGTATGCCAAAACGCCACCGAAGCACCATCGGCCACCTTGCACTCCACCGCTGCCTCGAAGCAATCAGAAATATCATAATTGAAAATTGCCAACAGGTCCTTAATCCAAAGCGAATCCGTCTTAGAGCATCCCACAACTTTGGACAGTTGAACTTTCATGCTCAAATTCCCATATCTATTGGACAACAGCTCCCTCCAAGCTTCGTTACCGTCGTTGTGGAACTTCCAAATCCATTTAGCAAGTAAAGCGCGGTTGAACCACCCAATATGTTTTATGCCAAGCCCACCCCTTTTCTTCGGTCTGCAAACATCACTCCAAGATATCCAAGAAATACACTTCTTAGAATTATTTCCCGACCAAAGAAACCGCCGTTGAATGGAGATGATTTCTTTCACCACTTTCTCAGGGGCCTTGAAGAAACTTAAGTGGTGAATAGGCAAATTGGCGAGAACCGAATTAATTAACGTAACTCTGCCCCCTATAGACAGATTCCTACCACTCCAAGTAGACAGCCTGTTTCTCAGCACACTGATAACCGGTTTCCAAAACTCACACCGACGATGGTTAGTCATTTAATTGTATGTTTTCCTCAACCATCAAAACTTAAGGATTTACAAATCAACTCCATGTCCGAAATGATCCTTTCATATGTACTTTATTTCGAAAGTATATTTTTGGAACATATGTTTATTGTCACGACTCATTCTTTCTCTCTCATATTCTTAATTTTATATTTGAAAAAATAATTCCAAAATTCCCAAACACTCTTTTTTTTATCCAAATCAAGTACTAAAACCTACTACTTCTTATGAATCATCAAATAATATATCAAATATTTTTAAAACTTTTAAGTATTCTCTAACGTTCACTTTTTTATTGGATGAAACATCTCACCACTTTATATGAGAATCATTTTCAAAATGAAAGACGCACGTGTATTTTACTCAATAAAAGAGCAAGTATTAGAGAGTGTTATAAAATTGTTTATAACACTCCTCTTATATCGTTTACATATTTTCTTAGAATCTTGAAAATCTTATGTTAGAAGACATTATTGTCATAATGCATCTGAAAGTACCTTTCAGATCCACCCATTGGACTGATCTTTCTAGAGCCATGTAGAGTGCATTTTGATAACTTCTGTATGAACTTGCTCATGCCCTATCTAATACCTTAGAGCCTATTATAAATATCACTACTTCAATTCTATCTGAACCATGTTACTCCCCTCGCATGTGAAATCTACCATATAAGAACATTAATTGTTTTGAAAAACCCCTAAATGCCCTTTTGTTTCCACAGCCTTCCACGTGGCTACTTCTACAAACAATCTTTAACTTCTTCTTGATCACTTAACCAAACTCTTACTTTGAAAAATCAGAATACACTTTTTTCTAACCTCTCTCTCTCTCTCTCTCTCTCTCTCTCTCTCTCTCTCTCTCTGCATCTTCTTCCCCTTCTTCTTCTTTCTCCCTCTTCCTTCTTCATCTTCTTTACATATCTCGCTAAAGAATCCCTAACCGAAGCCAATAAAACTAACTGAAGCATCTGAAACTGATTATGTTCAGGTTTAAGTTTTTAGCTTTCTTTTAGGGTTTATGCTCTTTTGTTTTGATCTAAGATTGTTGGTGTTGCAGGAATGGGGAAGATGACGGTGATGTTTCCGTCGATTTTATAGCGATATGTGATATTGCGGTGGTAGATCTGTGATGGATCTTGGTCAAAAAGGAGACTAGAGGTATGGATCTGAAGCATTGAGTTTTGAATATTTCGAATGTTCTTACAGCTTGTATCATATATCAGTTTGATTTTTTTTATTTTTGAAGTTTTCACTGTTTTGATTCTTATTTATGGTTTTTATTCATTGTTTTAAGTGTTCAAGTTCTTATTTATTTTTATTTATTACTATGACATTATAACTGTGAATCTTGATACTTTGTGATCAATTGGGTTTCTTTTCTTGGGTTATTGTAGGTCTGAATGTATAAATGATGCAGGCTTATTCTACTGTTGGCACACTAGATTATATTGCTCCAGAAGTTCTATTGAAGATAGGTTTTTAGATGGGATGTGATTGGTGAGTTCATTGTGTTATTGTTGGAATTAAACTTACTTGACTCTACCATGTTCTTTGTGTTATTGTTGGAATTAAAATTACTCGACAATTATGTTTGCAGATTCATGTTAAAGAAGCTGATATTTGAAGTATCATATTTTCAGGACCTTTAAGTTTTATTTATATAATTGGTATGGATACTAATTAATAAACACTAGATGATGTTAATTGTTTATATTTTGCTACTAATAATCATCCGGATACAATCGGTTAATTATCTAACTTTAGCATTCCATGCAAACATTAATAAGTCCTTTTGAAAGGTATACTTGTGACTATATTTTATTTGATTTATTTGCCAATTATCTTCAATGTGTTAATTTATCAATAAAATGAGACAAGTGAAGTTGGAGATTATATGCATCCCCATCAATTTGTTATATTTTAGCCTCAAATGTACATATTCGTTAAGAGTTCTTTAGTTGCTTAAGATATCATTGATATCACATTTAATGTTTTTTTCCTCATTGTTTGAATCCAGGTAGCAGTGCAGCTTCTCACTTCCAAAATCGGGTTTAGGTACCATATTGTGAATTATGACATTTAAGGATGTACTTTAGTTGGACACAATATACTTATTTAATGTTATTTTTGCTTTTAAAGAATTTGAACAACAGAGGGAACTCAAAGAGAAAGGTCTACAAACAACCTTTGAACAAGGTACTCATGATGGATCTGCTGATAGCAAAGAGTAATCTCATGACAATAATGTCAATAATCACATTAATAAGGTATCATATTTTCCCTCATTACAAGTGTACTCAATATATATTATATGTACTCTTCTAACAATTTTCCGCCTTATTTGTTCAAATCATGCATATCCATTTTTTAATTTTCATTTTTTTCATCAATTCTTAATAAAGAGTGAAATTGAAAAGGGAATAAAAACACTTTGTCGGACTTCTTCACTTGAAGGAGAAGCAGATTTAAATGAAGAGTACACTGACTTAGCTACTGGATTTGATGGCTCTTCTACTACTTCTGAAAGTGTATATACTAAAAAAACATGATATGTGTAGACGCATGAAGTGGACAGCCTTAGAATGGAGGTTTTGACTCTGTTGTAGAAATATGCTTTATTTTAACTTGTTAACCATTAGGGAGTTTGACAGATGTTGTGACCATGGATTGTGAAATGGTTGGGGTTGGTCAAGGAAACAAAAGTGCCCTTGCAAGAGTATCATTGGTATTATTTTGTTCCTCTTCGTCTTGAGGTACTTGTGATTCTTGACTCACTCTTTCTAAATATTTTTTTGTTTATGATCAAGGTCAATTCTCTGGCTTGGGTTCTTACCTTGGTTTTAAATTGCGGTTGCGGCTGCAGATGCGGTTGCGGCTGCGAATGCGGTTGCAGCCACTGCGGTTGTGACTGTTACGATGCAGATTGCGGTCGTTGCGGCGTGAATTTATTTTTATCAACATAAAATGGTATTCTTTATTATATGTATTAGGTTTCACATGTCATCTATTGTTGCCGGCTGATGCTGGCAAATGCGGTCGATGCGGTGTTATGATGCAGTTTTTAGTGTGATTTACAATCACACCGCAATTGCGGTCTGATGCGGATGTGGCCACTACCGCAACCGCAATATTGCAGCCGCATCAGGTGATTCGGTCCACAATTTAAAACCATGGTTCTTACCTCTGAATAAAGCATCGTTAAATGAAAAGTTGTTAATATTGTTTAAGTTCCTTTGAAGATATATCATGGTCACCATGCATTTTACTATCTTACTATATTTCTCTTGCAATTATTAAAAAATGCGCAATCGATAGGTTCGGAATAGAGTTGTGACTTTACAAAACTATACCAACTCAAGTGAGGATATTCTGAAGCATGCATCAAAATTACTGAAAGTTGAACTTCTTGTTTTAGTAAGATTAATAGGTATACATTTTTGTTAACTTGCTTTATTGTTGACCAACTTTAATGTATTAAGAATATTTTTTAACATAAACTTCAAGGTCTCTTACAATTTCCTAATAATATATTAAAAATTTATGAACATAATTTTTAACTTTTAATGCCTTAAATCAACATTTTAATGTCTCTGTTGTTGTTTTAACAATTTTCTTTCATGTTTTGGTTCATATACAACAACAGGGTTTTGCTATTGGTAATGGATTGACCAATCCAAGAATTTAATATCAAGCATACACTAAATTTCCCGTTGATAACAAATTGATTACAAAGGAAGTTCAAGCTGATATCGACAAATCCATGGGATGATGTAACACTCATATATAACAACGTACATCAAAGCATATATATTATACATGAATCCAAGTTTTGGTATTGAAATACCATAAGTTCCTAGTTAACACATTGTATACATTACATGCCCTAAATACAAAATACTAAAAATCTATGGCATAATATATACAAGGTGTCCCAATGTACTAAGAACTAGATCAACCAAGTGATCTCAAAAATAAATCTCCCCAACGGAAGTTATGCCATCCCAAAAAGCCAAGACATGTAAGGATAATCAAACGGCTTTATCTTTACCCTTCGTGGAACCTGAAGTACCTGTAATATAATCAACAACATGGGGTGAGATTTTAAATCTAAGTGAGTTCCCTATCTTATAGATTCTCTCGGCTTTACAAGGTTATATCATTCTAACTCAAGTCAAAAGGAAGGGAAGTGACCTTGAGTTCACAATCTCACACTATATGGAAACATGTTATGAGTCCGTTAACTCAAAATTATCACTTATAGACAACCTTATCAAGGCATCCCCTCTTCTCGTCCTCTTCTACGCTTAGAAGTCGGAACGAGTCATAGATCCTCGTAGATTACTTGGTATACGAGATGGATTCGGAACTAAGGGACACATTATCGCCTTAATTCGTCACTTCACATGGTCCGTACACCGTCACAAGTCTCTTTACCTTATAGGTTTCATTCGTACTATACTCGGGAATCAAACCTACCAAGTAATTGTACATTCATTCCAGAGTAGCTCGTTACTCATGGAATGGCACATATTGGGGAAATGATTACGATTACGTGATTTCACCTACAACCATGATTGTATTCAACAATTCTATGCCATGTTTGCCTTTAGGCCTCATTTGCCTTTTCTCAATAATTACCATGGTTTACATATGTTCCATACTAGTGTCTTATTCTTTTCTATACCATTCGGTATTTAGACACACGCCTCGGCCTTGGGTGCGCGAGCGTCGTCATTAGGTTATCTATCAATTTCCTAGCCACATTACTAGGTTCTAATATAGATTCATAGTAAGGTTTCCTCACTCTTCCTATTCCATATTTTAAACATGCATACCTCTCAAACATGCTTAACAATACTAGATTAGACAAAGCATAATACAATTGTGTAGTAAAATTACATGTAATAACTCAATAACCAAGTTAACACAATTCTTGGGTTCCCTCCGATTTATTTAATCGGTCACTAAAATCGATATTTTTCACTTTTATCCTGTAGGATATTTTCACAGCTTTCCAACGACTATTACCATGCCTCGATCGGAATCACGATCCAAAAGATATGAATTTTTAATATTTTTCACAATTCACAACAGTGGTAACCGGTTACCTCAAAATGAGTAACCGGTTATTCAAGCTGCATTGTTCAAAATAGAATCAAAATGAGAGTTAGAGCCACATTTTGGTAACCGGTTACCTCAAAATGAGTAACCGGTTACTTCGTTCATTTTTCACGCAGGACCTCCAATTTTCCTGCATGTAACCGGTTACCTCAAAGTGAGTAACCGGTTACCACTGAACCAGAAGCATAAAAACCTATTTTTAATGGTGTAAACTCAAAACAAAATCAATCAAAACATGATCCATCATAATAGCAAGTATTATTCAGTAATTCCTCACACAACCCAATCATGTTATGCATTCTATTTCATGTTTTAACCATAGAAACAACATTTAACACAATTAATCCAAATCCACCATTTTTATTCAAAGTTCTAACTTAAGTTTCTACACTTAGGGTTCTAACAAGAACTCACCAAGAACAAGATGATGAAGATTGTGAGATGATTTGATGAAGAAGAGATGATGATCCAAGCTCTTTGTTCTTCTTCTAGGTTTCTCCTCTTTCTCCCCTTTCCTCTTCCTTCTCTCTATCTCTTTCCAACTTTGTTTTTATTTTTGCCACAAGTGTGGAAATGGAATGATATAGAGAATTTTCAATTAGCTAGTAACACTACTAAATGTCCAAATATCTCTATAGCACCAAATGCTAATGTAACACCCCCTTTCTATACCCCCAAATAATCACATTTAAACATTTAGGCACTTATGAAAAATTTCGTCAGAGTATAATCATAACTTAGTATAAAAGGGGCTTGTCACATTATACATGAGATTAAGACATACAACACCTGCTCAACATTTGATATGCAACAGTGGGGTAACTTTGCAACAGAGGAACTTAGTCCTTACACCCACATCTCAACATTTAGAATAAAAGGGAAAATCTAAACATTGAATAACAACAACATATATACATATATACATGTATCCTCAAGTATTATCCACCAGCATAATACATGTTTACATAAACATTCATCAACAAGATACATATACAAATGTATCACAAAAGAATCATAGCCATCCTAGCTACCCGGTGCTACATATCAGAGCCAACCAACCGAAAGAATGAAGACGCGCTTCACAAAAAGACCACCAGCATAACTACTCTGCAATGCCTCATAGAGCATTATAAAACAGCAGAAGGGTGAGAAATAATATCATAATAACAATGCACATAATTATATATATCTTAACATAAAAATACACATATTCCACATTCTCACCACAATTCATCACATCTCACTCATATACATCGCAATGTATACATATCTATTCAAACCAAGCATATACCTCATGCATATTTTCACAATTCTTATCAATCCACATAAACATACACATATATGTTTATTCATCAAAGCACCATTTTAAAGATGATAAATGCAAATCATAGAGACCAACTCACGACTCTATGCAAATGCAATGCGGTACCGACTCAATCATCTCAAGTTCACTCAGGAACTCTGCTGGAACCATCGCTCGTTACATCACTGTAACTCCCCGTCGGGCATACGATGTTCCCCATCGCTCACACCTCTTATTTTTAAGGCACACGATCCAATCTGATCGCTCACACCTCTTATTTTTAAGGCACACGACATTTATGGATCGCTCACACCTCTTTGTCTAAGGCACACGACCCGATCGCTCACACCTCTTTGTATAAGGCACATGATCGCCTATACCCATCGCTCACACCTCTTATTTTTAAGGCACACGATCCATCCGATCGCTCACACCCCTTATGTTTAAGGCACACGATGTTATAGCGGATTCTCATAAGAATCCCTCAACACAAGAATGCACATCATTATGCTTCACACGCAAATGACTCAAGACATTCTTGAAATGCATACATATTCACAATATATTCATGCATTCTTCTCATACAAGTACATACAATCTATATACATTCACATCAATGCACTATTGTATGGTTCACATCCAAACACACGTTCAAAACGGTAAAAGTCGCTAAATAACACTATTTCTGACTTTTCCGACTTATTTAATCGGCTAACAATTTCCAATTCATCATACTAAGAAAGAACATTCCATAAGCTTTCTAACGTATCAAACCACGCCTCAAACCGAACCACAGATCAAACGTTATGCAGAAAACAAAATTACACAAACAGCACTGTTCGCTAGGCGAACCATCTCGCGAGCACTCGCTAGCACCTTCGCTAGGCGAATGTTCCAGCGAACCAACTGCTAGCTAAAAACAGACACAAAGTTCGCTAGGCGAGCCCTTGGCGAACCAAGTCAGAACCAAACAGAGCCAAAAACACCCAAAGTTCGCTAGGCGAACAACTCAGCGAACCTTCGCTGACCTTCGTCAACTGGTTCGCTAGGCGAACCCGCAAAAACCTCGCTCGCTACCACTTCGCCCCAGGTTCGCTAGGCGAACCAAGGAAAACCCAGAATTTTCCTGCACTGTTGGAAACCCCAAAATTGATATTTTTCCAATCAAAACCTTCCCAAAACACCATATATTAATCAGAACCCAATACAATCATGGCAACAAATATTCTACCGCATTTATGTCGATTTCCAACCGCGAAAACATCGATTTCTCAAAATCGACCTAGAATGGAAAACTATGAAAACCAAACAAACAATCCAATACACACATATATAATCATACATAATGATATACATTATTAAGATAACAAGATTTCACACCCTTACCCGATTAAATCGATTCCTAGAAGTTGATTTTCTTGATTTTTCCTTTTTTCTTCTTTTCCTTCTCTTTTCTCCTCTTCCTCTTTCTTTTTCTCCTCTTTCTTTCTATCTCTATTTCTTTTCTATTTCCTTTTTACACAAATTCCAATTAATTCATTTTCTCACACAATTATATTTCCACTAAATTTTCTAACTTAACATTAATTTGAGAAATGTCTAAAATACCGTCCATTCTAATTTTCCCCGAAAACTCTCAAAACGGTAAAATAACATAACACGTCAATATAACATATTAACACACCAATTTCACAAATAAAATAATTTATCACTCAATTTAAATAAAAGACTCAACAAAATGGGAATAATTGGAATCGGGGCGTTACAACTAACACCTCAGAGTCAGATAATATTAATTTGATCTGATCTGAGCTCGTCAGTTGCTCAAATTATCTTTGCAGATAATTTTTCAGAGTACACCGAAACCCAGTTGGTCTAAACTAATATTATCTAGAGCAAAATAAAATACGGGGTATTACAGATGATGTTTTCAAGGTTTCAATTGGGTTATATTTGGTTGGAGTTGTGGTGTGGAACCTTTTTTCGACCGGTGAAAAGATCATAGACTAACATTACTATTACCGATCTCGAGTACTTTCTCGTGCAAGGAGGGCTAAGAATAGAAAAAAGTTCAATCATGAAGCAACTCATTTTATCGGAAATTTATGCCCAAATGTATCTTTATGTTGTTTTTTCCATATTTTGTGGGAAGTTTATATAATGATTTCTTAAATTAACACATCATATACGTGTAAATATAAATTCCAAACCAAGACATGAATTTTGTGACAATGTATCAAGAAAAGTTAGGGGTGTGCAAAATATCCGGTTATAACATTCAAATCTATAATCAAATCGAAATCCATTTAAAATATCCGGATATAATTAAATGGGTATTAATCAGTTAAATTATTAATGGTTGGTTATCCAACCATATTTTATTTTTGGCTCCAGTTATAATCCGGATATTATCCAAAATCCAAATATTTTAATTCAATTATATATTTTTGAATAAAAATTTTATTTTTTTTAGGAAATAAAACAATTTTTGAATTTTGTTTTTTGGAAAAAAATAATAATTTTTAAAAATAATGAATTTTTTTGAAAAAATAAATAACTTTTGTGAAAAAAATTAAATATTTTGTGGAAAAAATTAAATTTCTCGAAAAAATATATATTTTTTGAAAAAAAATTAAATTTTTTGAAAAAAATATTATTTTTTTTTTGAAAAATAAAACAATTTTTTTTGAAAAAAACATATATTTTTTTAAAAAACTAATTAAATTTTTTGGAAAAAGAAATAATTTTTTTTTTAATTTCGAATATTTTTTATTTAAATTAATATTTTTGAAAAAGAAATTAATAACTGGTTTAAAACCGGTTATATAATCATAGTCAAACTTATAACCGGTTTTATAACCAGTTTAGATTAAATTTTGGTGTTATTCATGCACACCCCTAAAAAAAGTAGTCTATGTAGTAGTATTCATGAAGCTTCTTTTGTCTTTCTATTTTTTTTATCTGTCTTTTTACTTGCGGTCTTTGGTCAACTAAGTTGGTGATGTTAGTGTTGCCAAGAGTAGACTAACTGTCTTATCTTCAATTTTTTATGGGATTTTTGTAGGAAAATGTTGAATTTATTCTTTCAATACGAGTGATACAAAATTCAACACAAGTAATTTTTAGTTGAGTGTGGTGTATCATGGAAACTTATATATATGTTATTTGGAAATTTCTTCTTGCATTGACTAATCATACTTATACAAAAGAACAGTGATGTAGTTAAAACAAATCCATGTAGTGATTATTCTAATGTCGTAAGAATTGTGATACAGTGGAACCTATAATATTGATCAACCAATTTCACCTAAGCTTAAGATGATTGGTAAGTTTGGTTAGTGTAGTCATTCAAGAATTGATGAAATAGATGGCAATGCTTCATATTAAACCAAATATAGATTTATCTATCGGGGTAAATTGTGAGTTTATTGTATAAATCTACGTATAATCCATGTGTTTGCATAAATATATGTATCCAGACTAGAATTTGTGCGAACGTACGGTTATTACATTTTTTGTATAATAAAAAAGGTAAATCTATTTTAAATAATGTATGAACACAGGCAAAATCTGTTTATTTATGTTACTAATATTTATTTATACAATTACAATAATATTTACAAATACTAAGTTATTAGTTGATATTTATAAAGCTAAATGATTGCATAAATATTTTTATAAATAATATCAAAACAAAATTAATATTTACATACGGGAAAATATTCGGTTGATCCAAATATTTGTATGTATGGAAAAATATATTTATGGTTCAAATATAAATAAAATTATGTTTTTCTTTTGAAAATAATAAACCTTCTTGGTTAATAAACTTTTAATTATTTATATTGCTAATATTTGTATTTTAAGATTATTTTATTTTTGAATTAATGAGTGAATCTTAATATTTTTTTAAATGGGAACAAGTGTTTTTTTATCCAAATGCACCTAAATATAGGAGAAGATTGAGATTTCTTTGTCCATTTTTATGGGAGCCAATTCGGAATAACATTTATGAATTAATAATATTAATTAATTCTCTTATGAAAAGCAATCTTAATCCTTTTATGCATTATCCAATTTGACTGAGGTATCGAAATATGTTTCTATAATGACATGTATTCTATTGTCTGGTTTGTAAATTGCAGTTACAAATGCGGACATTCACCATTGTTTTGTAATTTGAGTTGAACTTGACTATTTTTTGGCATTGTATATATGATATGGAGTTAGGTGTTCGCACGGGTATCCAGACAATAATCCGTGCGAACACACGGGTTATTACAATTATGGTACAATTAAAGAAAATAAAGACAAATATATTTAAAGTAATGTATGAATCTAAACACAGGCAAAATGTATTCATTTGTGTTACTAATATTTATTTATACACTTAAATTAATATTTACAAATACTATGTTATTATTTGTTATTTTTTTAAAACTAAATTATTGCAGAAATTTTTTTATAAAAAATACCAATAGGAGTGTCCGCGGGTATTGATTCTATTTTTTTTAATAAATTATATTTTTTATATTTACTAATTTTTATTAATTCTATTTTTTTTTAATTTTAAATGTAGACAAATGCGCGTCACCGACGAATACTCGTGCTTGGTATCCCGCTAGTTAAGAGGTAAACATTTAATTTAATTTAATTTAATTTAAGGGTTAACATGCATTTTATTCCTTATCATTGAACTTTGGAAGAAAAAAATCCGAAAAAAAAATTAAGAATTCATCCTCTATTTTGGCCCATGATTTTGAACATGCATAGAGGGCATCAATAACTAGGCCACTTTACTTCTTGTGATTTATTTTCACCTCAAAATATATATATTACATATTTAATTTAATTTCAGTTTATTACATAGTTAGTGTAATTTCAGTTTATAATTTTAGTTTATTATCTATTTCGGTTTATTATATATTTTAGTTTATATTTAACATTTAAATATATAATAAATATTGAAAGTAAATAATAAATTGAAATTATATATTTAAATATTTTATTTATATTGAAATATAAATAATTTAGGCCCTATTTGGTAAAACTAGCTGATAACTGATAAACTAATCAGTAACTGATATTTTATAGCTGATGACTGGTAGTTTATAGTTAATGACTTAATTTGAGTATTTGGTAAATTAGCGGTTACATTAGCTGATAAATACAAAATGACATAAAAGGATATTCTTAATTGAACAAATTAGTGGTCCTATTTATTAAATTAATTTTTATTCAATAAAAATAATCATATTAACAATCAAATGCAAAACATTTTTAATATAAATATAAAATTAAACATAACACAAAAATATATTAAACACTTATATATAAATTTTGTAATGAAATTTAAATATCTAAAATAATAATATTGTAATTTGATTTTATATTCTAATAAAGTGCATAGTTTCTTCTCTTTTTTTCTCTCTCAAAATCCATGATATGCCTACTAATAAACAAATATATTCAATCATTCATTATCATATTTATAAAAATAATACATTAATATTAAAAACTCAAGTAATAAATAATTAAAATAATAATTTGAAAGTAATAAAAAAAATTCAATGTAATGAGTCAAAATATTCTATTAATAACAAAAGAGAAGATGAATTGCATCGTGAATTTGTTAGGTAGAAATAATGACTAACCTTTCTTATTCACTCAACTAAAACACAACTCAACAAAAACACAATTATTTTAATTTAAATCATAATAATATAAAGCGTAAAAATTGATTTTGGATAAAATAATGAGGGTACTGTCGCGGTGAAAATTGGATACCATAGTTATTTGTTAACTAGGATCGCATTTTTTTTATGTCACCACCGGTCTTTGATTTTATCCAAGGGAAGGGAGAAAAACCGAATTCCCACAATGCAATGCAAACGCACTAAGATTCTAAGTTCGGGGGTTGGTTATACCTAGGGAAGGTGTTAGCATCCTAGATATCTGTAGTACTCTACAGGAACCTCTTGATTTTATTTTATGTTATTTGTTATCTGTTTTGCTAAGGGTTTAAGGGTAGGTGATTTATAATTTATATTCCTAAGTGTGTTCGACAAGATATCGCATCTTGTGCCTACATATCCTGTCAGGAAGGAATCAGAGCACTTGTAGTTCCTTATTAAGGATACTAAAGTGTTTTAAAGGTTTAGGAGAGAAGATGAGTCATCATCTTAAGAAAACCACCACAGTTTTGAAAATGTTTATATTTTGTGGGGTATGGGATTGTATGTCCCTTCTTCGAGATGATTAACATCTGATTCTCTTGTGTGGAGAATTAGGTGGGCTAAAATTTGATTAAAGAAATCAAAGTTGAAGGGGGACTAACCTAGGTAATCTATCCTAAGTTGTCTAATTGACTTATCTTAAGGTGTCGATTATGATGCAAATGATGTGCACCATGCACAATAACATGGTTATCATGCATGGGATTTTCCCTTGGATATTAATGCGATTAATTATTGTTATTTAGGCGAGGGTGCTAGCAAAATGATGCTAGACTTGTGTCTTGTGATCGGTAGGTCGAATGTGATGCCCTAAGGCGATCGACTTACATGGGTAGAAAAGTGGACTCGACGTTGGATCGAGATTTTTATGTTTTTTGAAGGGTTTTAAAATAATAACAAGCATACATCAAGATAAGCAATAACAAGGCATATCATCAATCATAAGCAAGATGAATAAAAGAACGCATAGGCATACACTCAGACGTGAGGGATTCTAACGGGGAGGTTTATTAAGAAAAAGAGCTTTGATTAAACTTAAGGGGAAATTAAGGGTTTATTTCATTTTTATTTATTATATTAAAGATTAATTATTAATTTGAAGAAGTTAAAAGTTTCTTATTAAAAAAAGGGTTTTAAAAAAAATTATTATTATTTTTAGTCTTAAAGTTATATTAAAAGTTAATAAAGTTTTCTCATTAATAAAAAAAGAGTTTTTAATTATTATTAAAAAGTTCTTATTATTATTATTTTTAGTTTAAAAGAGAAAAAGTTATTAAAAGAGTTTCTTATTAAAAAGAAGATTTTAATTTTTTAGTATTTTAAAAAAAGATTTTATTATGAAAAGAAAGGGTTTTACTAATTTAAAAAGGTTTTTTATTAGTTAAAATGGAGGAGTCTGGTAATGCGCGGGAGAGAGGGTCCATCGCGGACCCTCACAATCTCAACCATTGATCTAAACAAAACACGATCTAACGCTAAAATGAAGAGGTACACGATAAAGTGGCATGTGTGCATGTGTACAGGATTATAATGTCAAACAAAAGAAAAAGAAAAAGAGATCCAAACGGACCTCTCACTATCTTCTCTCCTCTCTCGTTCTCTCTCAGAAAAGGGTTTGAGAAACCCTAAATCAACGCCGCTACCTCTCATCTCTCACGATCAAACAAATCACGCTGCAAAAAAAACTCCACCCCACACAGCCCATACCCCGATTTCACTATAATATTATCAGATTACATGTTACAATTAAGAGCAAAGAAAGAAAAGCGAAGGCAATGGAGCGAAACGGGAGATGTTCGTAGCAATGGCAGTATGAGGTGGTCGGGGCTTCTCACAGATAAGTTGAAAGTTTCTTTTTCTTCCTCCTCTTTGCGTCGTAGGCTGCGTATGTGTAGTTTGCTTCAACCTTTCGGCCTTGCGTATTGCACGTACGTATGCGATTCTGATGAATGGTTTGTGGTGACGATGAGGAATCTTGATTCTGAGCCTTCTGGGATACTGTGGTCGTATATTCTAAGTCGATGGTGATGTTTGATTATTTTAGTTTTGGATTTTTAAAAATGGTGGATTATTGATGATGATTTATGATGAAGGGTTTATTGATGGAGAAAGGTTTGCTGTGAAATTGATTTGGGTAAACTGATGCGAAATTGGCTTAGTGTGCTTTTTTTTTATGAAATTTCTGATGTTTGGTTGTTACACGGTTTATGATTGTATGTTGGTGAGATGGTTTTGTGTTTTCCTTTTTTTCTCGTCCCTTTTCATGATGAAATATACTCTTATATATGCCTATGGTGAAAAGGACCCAAGAAACTTGTTTTGGAAATTCATTAATGTTGTCTGATATGTTTCAAAGCTGCCTGATGTGGTTTTAGAAAGCTTTGAAGTTGTTGATTTTGTTTTGGAAAATTTGAATTTGGTCTGATGTGATTTGATTTGGTTTCAATTTTAGGAAGTTTTGGAAACGTTGGAATTCATTGTTGAAATCTCTGATACTTGATTGAACGCTAAGGAGATACACTTTCTGGTTTAGGGTAAACCTGTAATCATTGTGATATCTTTAATTTCCTTTTTGAACAAGATGATAATACTATCTGATTCTGCTCTTGGCGCAATCTTTTTCTTCTTACCTCTTCTTCTTTCCTTTCTAGGCCGATGAAGACTTTAATGGGCGATTTCCAATTGCCCTGTCTGAGGCCTTGGTGAATGTTTGCAACGAAATCCTTGCTATTGATGGCTGTTGGTGTGGTACTTAGCAAGTTTGAATCTTTGGTTCGGAATTGATGTACCTTCCTATTATAGTTTGATATGTTTGTGGCCTTCGGTGTGAACGGTTTTGGAAAGTTGGTGCTGGAGATATCTTTTTGTGATATTGCCCACAACCTTTAGATTGAATATGATGACATATTTTCTGATTCAAACCAATCTCTGAGGCCAAAATAGGAAATTTTGAGGTTTGTCTGATATTATTCTTTTTGCGTTTTTGAAAAAAGAAGACCAAGAAAATCGTATGATTATGTTTGAGGATAACTTTGAAAGTTTGAAATGGTTTGGAATACGACTTCAGACTGCAGCAAGCTTGTTCTTCCAAGAGTTGACGACATCTCCCAGCACCAATATACGACGGGAGCTTCGTTACCGACATGCTCAATGCCCAGGATGTAAAGGAACCAACTAGTTTGTCAAATCCATAGGTAACGGTTCATATCTATGCTCAGTTTTCTTATAGTGCTCGACATTGTCAATTTAAATTTTATGGAATCGTGAAGAACATTTTGTAATCCTCCAGTTTTTGTCCATTCGAGGTGCTTCACCGACTCTTCAACAAGCCCGGACAGACACAAACAAGCTGTAAGGCAGTGCCGTCTATTTTCTAGCAACAGGATTTTGAAGAGATACTAGGAGATATATATGTTCTCTGGTGTAGTGATTTTCTGGTTTGGTTTTGTGAATAGTTTGTTAGGAACTGATTTTGGACGGGTTGTTTTGTGTGCCAGGAGTGGGACCAAGTAGTTACACCGGCATATTTATTACATCAAGTGAGCTTGGTAGCATCAAACACCCATTTTGTGTGTATACTGCAATTTATTTTCCTTAAGGTTGTAGTCTTGATGAGGTTCTTCTTATCTTTTATGCAGGAAAAAGATGGCACGGTACTCGAGTGTATTTGTTAATCTATGAATAATGAATTAAGCAATGGTCTCCAAATGTGTCGCAAGGTCCACTAGTGACATCAAACTTCCACGGTCTTTGACTTCTTGGAGTACATTGGTTAATATGGAGAGGCGTGAAGCTTTTAGTAACTGTCCTGTCTTGTTTTTCTCCAAGGTGTAGTTTAGGAAGTAGTTTGAACGAGTGATGTCATTGTTCTTCATTGTATCCAAAAACTTCTTATATGAACAATCCTGATTTTATTTCCGTCTCGCTGCTTTGTTAATTAACGAAAAACCGAATTAAGGTCATAAGGAAAAAATATGTATTGTTATCAATCCAATACGAGCTGAAAATAGTACACGACAATCTGATCAAGGAGTTATAATATGTTTCCCATAGGTACATATAAATCATTAATATTGTGTTTGACCACATTAATTATAATATCACCAGCAGCAGTTGCTTAGGCTATTATCACTTGGTGACTTCCTCATTTGGACTTGTGAATTCCAAGTAAACTTTGATTTGGAACTCAACTTTAAACTTGAAATTCGTGATAACTATCACCAACATGAACCTGCATTTCTTTATAATGAACTCATGAATTCCAATTGCAAACCTTACTTGCACTCTGTATTGAATGTGTTAATTGGCATGGAACCTTCGTGAATAAGTTTTGACTTAAATGATCATCCAACTTGTGAAAGAATTTGGACGGGAGCTTGAATTTTGAAACTCGAAATGTCTTGATCTTGTAAACTTAAACCAATCAAAGGACTTGAATTTGCATTTTGAATTCCAAACTTTTAATTCCTTCCAAATTGAATTTTTATTGATGAACCATATCAAAACAAAGAGCAAACACACTTCTTAACCTTGAAGAGTTTACAGATGGGGGGAGATGCCATCTTGTAATATAACTCTGTCACACAACCAGTGACCAGCCTTATGGGTACCAAATTCCATATCAGAGGGTATAAGGACTTAATCTTTGTGGGGGGAAAACTTCTGAATAAATCTGTGGGAAGGAGGGTTTGGAGGTGGCTTAGGGACCAGAAAGGGTGAGGGCACAATCTCACAGGACCAGGGAACCTCCACAAACACACACACAACACAGGCTTCAGGACGTTGAATCTTCTGCAGCAGTACCTGTGTTCACGAATGAAACAAACAAGCAAACTCTAGATAAAGTGGTTAGTTATGCACGAATGATTGACCTAATATGTTATGCAAAGAACAAGGTGGGGATCTTAGGGTCAAAAATTAGGGCGTGACAGATGCCCCTATTTAAGTTTCTTCTATTCGGAGATATGAAGATCGAAATCTTTGTCTCGACGAGGTAGGAGAGACTTAAATACAAACATGCACAATTTTTTGCCCTAAGATGCCACCAAATGCACATGCTACGACATGAAATGATATGGAATGCAAGACAGAGGTCCTATGAGGAATAATGTCACAGGGGATAACTACAATCGAAAAAAACAGAAGAAGCTAAAGAAAGGAAGGCCCGACGAAGACGGCTTTGCGAAGCAAGACTCCACGGGGAAAAAACTAACTCCACTAGGGGGAAGAGACTACCAACTGACAATCACAAGGTGCCTTAAGCAGCAGGGTGATAAACCAAAATAAGCTTCTGATGGTCAAAATATGATTCAGTTTCTTATTTAACTAGATGTTGCAACGTCTCGAAATGAAATCCTACGAGGTTGTCTGCCTCGAGCCAAAATCCACTTGAGAAGGGTAAAATAAACCTCCCCTAGTCTCGGGTCATAAGCCACAGACTGGTCTCAGTTTCTTCTTTAATCAAGTATTTTACTCGAAAAGGGTAAAAATAAACTTCCCTCTTCTCGGGTCATAAGCCACGGACTGGTCTCAGTTTCTTCTTTAATCAAGTATTTTACTCGAAAAGGGTAAAAATAAACTTCCCCTCGTCTCGGGTCATAAGCCACGGACTGGTCTCAGTTTCTTCTTTGGGGATAGAATATCCACTACCGGTTTATTGGGTAGTTCACAAAGAAGATATTACCTGCTACCGATTTATTGGGTAGTCGGCAAAGAAAAAGATTGTCTGCTACCGATTTACTGGGTAGTCTATAAATAAAATATTACTTGCTACCGGTTTACTGGGTAGAAAAATATTAATTGCTTCCGATTTACTGGGTAGGAAAAAATTACTTGCTACTGATTTACTGGGTAGTCAATAAATAAAAACATCTGCTACCAATTTATTGGGTAGTCGAAAAGTAATTCTGCTAGGGATAGATAAACTGTCTTGAGGAGACTGCTATTTGTCGTAGAAATCTCGATAACCAAACTGCTCAAATAAAGAGTTGATACTTGTTGTCTGGCATGTATACCCAGGAAATAATTTATGTCTTCCATAGAGATCTTCAAATAAACTCTTCTTGGGGAAACAATGTAATACCCCATAAATTTGTGAACATTTTGGGTAATATTATTATGATCAACTGGGTTCCGGTGTACTCTGAGCAATTATTGGATAAAGTAATTAGAGTAAACTGACAAACTCGGAATTGATTAGATTAATATTATTTAACTTGGAGTTTTATTAATTGGTGCAATTGAGATAATTTGGATAATTAGTAGTATTACCAATTACTATTTCCTATGTATATTTTCTTTTCCTTTTCCTTATTTGAAAAATATAGAAAACTTGGAGAAAGAAAAGGAAAGGAAGGAAAAAGGAAGGAAAAAGGAAGGGAAAAGAAGAGGAAAATTCTCAAGAGCTCAAGATATTGATTCATCAACCCATATCCAATCTTTTCATCTTAGCTTCACCTTCCTCATCTTGTAATCCAGGTGGGTTCTAGTTAGATGCTTTAGAGTAGAGTTTTATTGAGTTTTAGAGTTAGTTTTATATTGTTAGAAAATGAGAAATTTTGCACCAAAATCATGTTTTAATGTTCCTTATGATTGATACATGTTAGATATGTGTTATTGTGTATCCAATTGGTATTTTTCTGGTGTTTAGAAGTGAATTGGAAGGGAAAATGGATAGTTTTCGCAGACCCAATTATGCAGGAAAAATTTTGGGTTCACGCTGCCCATACGCGTATCACCCAAGGCAATATGCGTATTGGTTAAGGCAATACGCGTATGTCCATGCAGAAAGGTGGGCAATACGCGTATGGGGTTCCATTTTCTCGGCCATCTGCTCATTTGCGTAATGGTACGCGTACGGTTTTGGGCAATACGCGTATGAGGTATGGTAGTACGCGTATTGGAGTTTTAAAAGGAATTTTGAAGGAAAATCAGTCTCTGTCCATACGCGTATCACTTTGGGCAATACGGGTATGGATGGGCGAGTAAGCAAGGCAATACGCGTATGGCTTAGGGCAATACGCGTACGGCCAGGAGGGGTGCAGACTTGTGTTTTTCGCGATACCATTTCTCGTTATGTCCATAACATTTGACTCATTTATCCGTTTTTAATATTCTTGATATCGTTGGAAAGCTAACAAAATGTACTTTCTTATTAAAATGGTTTTAAGATTGTTGGCCGATTTAATTATGTCAGGATTTTGAAATAGCGTTGTTTTTTCGACTTTTATCGTTTAATGGTAGGTAATTGTTGTTGAATAAGTATGCATGTTAAAATATGAAATAGGTAGAGTGGGGAACATTACCATAAACAATGTCGGAAAGTGTGAATTGTCATAGTGACAACACTCGCGCATGAAAGGCCGAGGCGTGTGTCTAATAATCGTAACTAGTTTATATTACGGTGTAGTTTCATGAGACTCGAGCACCTCCTCTGAAACGTATGCACAATTACTTGGCAGGTTCGATTCCCGCGTATAGTACGAATGGAGCCTACGGGTAAAGAGACTTGTGATGGTTAACAGGCCATGAGAAGTGACGGTTCACGGCAAACAAGCCGATGATCCCGAATCCATTTCATATGCCAAGTAACTACAAGGATCCATGACTCGGGTCGTCTTCTAGACGTAGAAGCGGACGGGAAAAGGGGATGCCTTGGTACGGTTATTGATTAGTGAGATTCTTGAGTTAGCAGGCTCAGGACATACTTTGGTACTAGTGTGAGTTAACAGGCTCACGAGGGTGGATACTCATATATTGTGTGTACTCAAAGTCACTTCCCTTCCCTTTGACTTGAGTTAGGTTTATTAGAACCTTGTAAAGCCGAGAGGACTTTAAGATAGGGAACTCACTAAGATTTGATGTACCTCACCCCACTGTTGTTGTTTACATCACAGGTACTGCAGGTTTCGCGAAGGGTAAGGATAAGGCTGTGTGATTATCCTTACTTATCTGATGGCTTTGCTTCCATTGTGGAGTCTTTGAGATCATTATTTGATCTAGTTCTTAGTATTTTTCTTTGGAACATCTTGTAGATATACTATGCCGTAGTTTTTTAGTATTAGGCTTTTTGGTCATGTATATGTATAATGTGTTTACTAGGAACTTATTGTATATTTCAGTACCAAAAGTGGAATTCATGTATAATATATGCTTTGATGTATGGATATATATATGGGCTTTACAGTTGGTATCAAAGCAAATCGTATCCTCGACCTAGCCATGAAATAGTATAAGTAATTTCTTTCCGTTTCATATGCGTTGTGTCGCCATTGGTCTTAAGTGTTATATGTATGGTATTGAGCCTGATCAACTTAATCCTATCTATATGACGTTTAGGAACATGGTGGATAGACGCAGAAGCAATCGTGGTAGACCCACAAATCCTCCAGCTGGGATGAATCCGCCAGGCGGCGATGAGAATGCTCCTTTGTATCAGTTTATGCAAGAGATGCAGCAGTAACAGAATCAATTCATGCAACAGATGGTGCAACGGATGAATGGAGGTCTTCATCCTCAGGTGGTTGTTCCAGAAGTGGTAGGTGGAAGTTTTTGGGATTTCATCCGCCTGAATCCTCCGGAATTTCATGGCGGACTGGATCCTGTGAAAGCTCATGAATGGATTGCTGGCATGGAAAGAATCTTTCTGATAATTTACTATAGTGAGGAGGACAAAGTAGTGTTTGCTTCTCACTCACTGAGAGGTCCTACTAAGAGGTGGTGGGATATTGCTTCAGCTTTTATGACTATTCAGGGTGTGCCTAAAGTGTGGGAGAAATTCAAGGCTACTTTTATGGAAAAGTACCTTCCTGGTTCTTTGAGGATCCAAAGAGAGTTTGAATTCCAACAGTTGAGGCAAGGTAGTGTGGCAGTAACTGCTTATGTCGGGTCGCTAAGGCAAGGTTATGTGGTTGAGAATGATTTGAGGAGTGTTCAGACAGAAGGGGATTTGCGTAGGTCTAACCAGAATGATTGTGGGAGGTCAAGCCAACAGTTTAGGCCTAGGCAACGAGCTTTCAAAGGGAAGCAAGTCCAGAATTCTAGGACTAATGCGCCTCCTGTGTGTCGTACTTGTGGTAAGGTGCATTCTGGTAGATGTCGCTATGAAGGAGTTGAGTGTTATCAATGTCAGAAGGTGGGCCATATGGTGAGAGATTGTTCTCAAAATAAGAATCAAGCACAAGGAAAGAGTACCGGTCGAGTGTATACTCTGGACGAAAAGAATGCAAAGGGCGATAACTCCTTGATTGCAGGTATATGGTTCGTAAACGTACATTCTTGTTTTGTTTTATTTGATTTTGGAACAACACACTCCTTTGTGTCTATGCAATGTGTGAAATTGTGTATTTCCGGTAGTCTGCGAGTTTCTGGAAGTTGTTCCCGAGGATATCACTTCTCTTCCTCCGAAGCGGGAAGTGGAGTTCTCTATTGACCTGATACCGGGAACGGCTCCAATATCCGTTTCTCCATATCGGATGGCACCACTTGAATTAAGAGAATTAAAGGATCAATTGGAAGAATTGTTGGCTAAGCATTTTGTTCAACCAAGTGTTTCGCCCTGGGGAGCTCCAGTGTTATTGGTAAAGAAAAAGGATGGTGGAATGCGGTTGTGTATTGATTACCGTCAGTTGAATAAGGTCACCATCAAGAATAAATACCCATTACCAAGGATAGACGACCTGTTAGATCAATTGAAAGGAGCATGTGTGTTCTCGAAGATTGATTTACGGTCGGGTTATCATCAGATTCGTGTGAAGAGTTCAGATGTACCAAAGACCGCGTTTAGAACCCGTTAGGATCATTATGAATTTTTGGTGATGCCTTTCAGTGTGACGAATGCTCCGGCAGTGTTCATGGATTATATGAATCAGATATTCCAACCTTACTTGGACCAATTTGTGGTGATTTTCATTGATGACATTCTTATTTATTCTCGTGATCCTCAAGAGCACGGTGAACACCTAAGGATTGTTCTATCCATCTTACAAGAGAAGCAACTTTTTGCTAAGTTAAGTGAGTGTGAGTTTTGGATGTCTGAGGTTAATTTTCCCGGTCATGTCATATCCCAGGGAGGTGTAGCGGTCGATCCATCAAAAGTTGAAGAAGTGATTAATTGGGAGAGACCGAAGAATGCTTCTGAAGTTAGAAGTTTCTTGGGATTGGCAGGGTACTACAGAAGGTTTATCAAGGGATTTTCGCAACTGGCTTTACCATTGACAAGACTTACTCGGAAGGATTATTCGTATGAGTAGAATTCGGCTTGTGAAAGAAGTTTTAGGAGTTTGAAGGAGAGATTAACGACCGCTCCTGTTTTGGTTATTCCTGATTCTAGCAAGTCGTATGAGGTATATTGTGATGCATCGAAGAAGGGTTTAGGTGGTGTGTTAATGCAGGAGGGACATGTAGTGGCTTATGCTTCATGACAATTGGAAGTCCATGAAGAGAATTACCCAACGCATGATTTGGAGTTGGCGGCAGTTGTATTTACTTTGAAAGTATGGCGTCACTATTTGTATGGTGTACGTTTTGAGAAGTTTAGCGACCACAAGAGCTTAAAGTACTTATTTGATCAGAAAGAGTTGAACCTGCGTCAGAGAAGATGGATGGAATATTTGAAGGATCATGACTTGGAGTTAAGATACTATCCGGGTAAAGCAAATAAGCTGGCGGATGCATTGAGTAGAAAGGTGTTGCATAATGCCGAGTTGATGATGTTAGAGTATACCTTAATGGAAAAGTTTAGAGACCTAAATCTTCAATTTAACTGGACTCCAAGTTGTGTAATTATGGGGAATTTGAATGTCTCTTCTACTCTTAGGGAAGAAATCCAGCAAGAGCAAGGGGTAGACGAGAAGTTACAAGAAATGTTATTGCAACCGGGTTTTGTACGAGCTACCGATGGAACGATTTTGTTTAACCAAAGGACTTGTGTTCCGGATAGCACGGAGTTAAAAAGGAGGGTTTTGGAAGAAGCGCATAAGGGTGCTTTTACTATACATCCGGGGTCTTCAAAGATGTATCAAGATTTAAAGAGGGACTATTGGTGGCCCGAGATGAAAAAGGATATTGCGGTGTATGTGTCGGAATGTGCGGTGTGCCAACAAGTGGAGATTGAGCACCAAAGACTGGGTGGCTTATTGTAACCTTTAGAAATTCCGTTGTGGAAATGGGATAGTATTTCGATGGACTTCGCAGTGGGATTACCCTGTGCGCAAGGTGGTTATGATTCGATTTAGGTAATTGTGGACCGGTTAACGAAATCCGCGCATTTCTTAGCTGTGAAAACTACCTACAAGACGAGCAATCTCGCAAGGTTGTTCATTTCAGAA
Organism: Lathyrus tuberosus; assembly: GCA_022829125.1. Classification (NCBI taxonomy): domain Eukaryota; kingdom Viridiplantae; phylum Streptophyta; class Magnoliopsida; order Fabales; family Fabaceae; genus Lathyrus; species Lathyrus tuberosus. The sequence goes on along the minus strand of JALAZF010000006.1, from coordinate 8,816,343 downwards.
ATAGTGAGATTGCATGGTATTCCTACTAGTATCGTTTCGGATAGAGACCCAAAGTTTACTTCCAGATTTTGGAGAGCTTTTCAACAAGCCATGGGAACGAGAACATGTTTGAGTACGTCGAATCATCCGCAAATGGACGGTCAGACGGAACGGACAATACAAACTATGGAGGACATGTTGAGAGCTTGTGTACTTGAAAGTAGAGGAAATTGGATAGAACTTTTGTCGTTGGTCGAATTCTCTTATAATAACAGTTATCATGCAAGTATTGGTATGGCACCTTATGAGGCGTTATATGGTAGGAAGTGTAGAACGCCATTGTGTTGGGCGGAGGTTAGCGACGGTAGAATTTTGGGACCCAAGATTATTCACGAAACCATGGAAGAGTTTAGAATGATTCGTGGAAAAGTTAAACAAGCCCAAGATCGTCAGAAAAGCTATGCGAACAACCGTAGGAGACCGTTAGAGTTTGATGAAGGGGATCATGTATTTTTGAAGGTTACTCCGAGGTTGAGATTGAAAGGACTATTTAAATCACGGAAGTTAAGTCCAAGATACGTGGGACCGTATCAAATCTTAGAAAGAGTTGGAGAAGTAGCTTACAGATTAGCCTTACCGCCTTCTCTGTCAGAGATGCACGACGTTTTTCATGTGTCTCAGCTTCGGAAATTTGTCCCAGATCCTCTTCAGCCAATTTTACCAGATACAATTGAGATAGAAGTTGATTTGACGTTTGAACCTCAACTGAGTCGTATCACAGGAAGAGAGACTAAAGTGCTAAGGAATAAAGAGATTCCTCTTGTTAAGGTCTAGTGGGATGAGACGCATCCGGGCGATGCAGCGAGGGAATTGGAATCGGAGATGCGGGAGGTATATCCTCATCTGTTCAGGTAATCTTTTAAATTCGAGGGCGAACTTCTATTTAAAGGGGGGGGGGGGGGAGGATGTAATACCCCATAAATTTGTGAACATTTTGGGTAATATTATTATGATCAACTGGGTTCCGGTGTACTCTGAGCAATTATTGGATAAAGTAATTAGAGTAAACTGACGAACTCGGAATTGATTAGATTAATATTATTTAACTTGGAGTTTTATTAATTGGTGCAATTGAGATAATTTGGATAATTAATAGTATTACCAATTGTTATTTCCTATGTATATTTTCTTTCCTTTTCCTTATTTGAAAAAGATAGAAAACTTGGAGAAAGAAAAGGAAAGGAAGGAAAAAGGAAGGAAAAAGGAAGGGAAAAGAAGAGGAAAATTCTCAAGAGCTCAAGAGATTGATTCATCAACCCATCTCCAATCTTTTCATCTCAGCTTCACCCTCCTCATCTTGTAATCCAGGTGGGTTCTAGTTAGATGCTTTAGAGTAGAGTTTTATTGAGTTTAGAGTTAGTTTGATATTATTAGAAAATGAGAAATTTTGCACCAAAATCATGTTTTAATGTTCCTTATGATTGATACATGTTAGATATGTGTTATTGTGTATCCAATTGGTATTTTTCTGGTGTTTAGAAGTGAATTGGAAGGGAAAATGGATAGTTTTTGCAGACCCAATTATGCAGGAAAAATTTTAGGTTCACGCTGCCCATACGCGTATCACCCAAGGCAATACGCGTATTGGTTACGGCAATACGCGTATGGCCATGCAGAAACGTGGGCAATACTCGTATAGGGTTCCATTTTCTCGGCCATCTACTCATTTGCGTAATGGTACGCGTACGGTTTTGGGCAATACGCGTATGAGGTAGGGTAGTAGGCGTATTGGAGTTTTAAAAGGAATTTTGAAGGAAAACCAATCTCTGTCCATACGCGTATCACTTTGGGCAATACGCGTATAGATGGGCGAGTAAGCAAGGCAATACGCGTATGGCTTAGGGCAATACGCGTACGGCCAGGAGGGGTGCAGACTTGTGTTTTTCGCGATACCATTTCTCGTTATGTCCATAACTTTTGACTCGTTTATCCGTTTTTAATATTCTAGATATCGTTGGAAAGCTAACAAAATGTACTTTCTTATTAAAATAGTTTTAAGATTGTTGGCCGATTTAATTATGTCGGGATTTTGGAATAGCGCTGTTTTGTCGACTTTTATCGTTTAATGGTAGGTAATTGTTGTTGAATAAGTATGCATGTTAAAATATGAAATAGGTAGAGTGAGGAACATTACCATAAACAATGTCGGAAAGTGTGAATTGTCATAGTGACAACGCTCGCGCATGAAAAGCCGAGCGTGTGTCTAATAATCGTAACCAGTTTATCTTACGGTGTAGTTTCATGAGACTCGAGCACCTCATCTGAAACGTATGCACAATTACTTAGCAGGTTTGATTCCCGCGTATAGTACGAATGGAGCCTACGGGTAAAGAGACTTGTGATGGTTAACAGGCCATGAGAAGTGACGGTTCACGGCTAACATGCCGATGATCCCGAATCCATTTCGTATGCCAAGTAACTACAAGGATCCATGACTCGGGTCGTCTTCTAGACGTAGAAGCGGACGGAAAAAGGGGATACCTTGGTACGGTTATTGATTAGTGAGATTCTTGAGTTAGCAGGCCCAGGACGTACTTTGGTACTAGTGTGAGTTAACAGGCTCACGAGGGTGGATACTCATATAGTGTGTGTACTCAAAGTCACTTCCCTTCCCTTTGACTTGAGTAAGGTTTATTAGAACCTTGTAAAGCCGAGAGGACTTTAAGATAGGGAACTCACTGAGATTTGATGTATCTCACCCCACTGTTGTTGTTTACATCACAGGTACTGCAGGTTCCGCGAAGGGTAAGGATAAGGCTGTGTGATTATCCTTACTTATCTGATGGCTTTGCTTCTGTTGTGGAGTCTTTGAGAGCATTATTTGATCTAGTTCTTAGTATTTGTCTTTGGAACATCTTGTAGATATACTATGCCGTAGTTTTTTTGTATTAGGCTTTTTGGGCATGTATATGTATAATGTGTTTACTAGGAACTTATTCTATATTTCAGTACCAAAAGTGGAATTCATGTATAATATATGTTTGGATGTATGTATATATATATGGCCTTTACAGACAAAGTGAAAAATAAGTGCACGCTCGATCTGGGTTCAAAAGTCCAGAAATATCTGAAATTTGTGATTGTCATGGACCAAAGTTCAATCCAGGAAATAACTGGAAAGAAACGATCAAACAAGACTCAATCCATTGAGGATTGAACTCAACGGGGTTTATCTTTATCCCGAAATGGAAAAGAAAACTAAAGCAACCATCTTCCACGAGGAGCAAACTCAGTGGGGAATTAGAAAGGATGTGCTCTTTCTGCCTAGGGCTGATGACTCTACTTGGAGGGAGCAGACAAAACCCAGCCACTTGGGGATAAACACGACCAAAGTGACAGAACAAAACAAACAACACAAAACGCAAGATGCAAAAATGTGCACATGCCATGAATCTACATGCAAGGATGCTATGCTATGCTTTTGCTTATGCTGCCAAAACAACGGCAAGAAGAAACCTGGAGATGAGAACAAGCATCTCGATACGGATACTCGGCCAATCTTCGCAAGGTAGAAGCATCACTGAGGATGAATGGAAAACCATATATGGAATTATGTCCTGCTTCAAAGCTTCAAATCTCTGGGGAAAAGAGAACACTCCACTTGAGGATAAACACCATGACTTCATTGATAGGATAGTCAAGATGAACCCTGTGATTCTGTTGGGGATGAGAGAGATTCACTGGGACGAATTAAACTCATGATCGAAAAGACTTCATGGGGGATAAAATAAATATCCCCTGTGAACTGAAGTAGTCTGAATGAAAGTTGTAACTGGATAAAATAAATATCCACTTCATCGGGGAAGCTTGGATCAATAGTATTTGAAAATGTAGGAGATATAACTCGAGGGGATGAAATAAACATCCGCTTTCACTGGAGAAGATTGTAATAGTGAGAAAATCCAACGAGGAGTGAAATAAACACTCACTTCGCTGGGGAAGATTGAAGTTGTAAGAGGATCCAACGAGGATTCTTAGGTTGCCGACTGGAGAAATCTTGCGCCAAACGTGCTATAACTTCTTGAAGTGAAGATCCACGGGGGGAATGGTCGTGACTACCTGAAGTAGAAACTTACTGGGGAGTCGTCACATTACTTGGGATAGAAACTCTTTAAGATGTGGGTGAAGAATGCTGTGAGAATAATATAGTTCTGCATTTATGCATTGCTTGGTAGTCGCCATTTTGAACAGCAGTTATTGTGAATGGGGAAAATAATCTTCAATTCTCAAATGCCCCAGAGTACATGGTTTATGAGAATAAGTCGTCTCAAGAGGATTTTACAGAAAACATGGTATCCAAATGTTCCAACGTCTTCCAACTCTTGGAGAGATTTATCAAATCTCGACGTGACTGACTTGGATTGACTGTATTTTGTAAACTAAAGTCTTCGAATTTGGAGATATTTATCAAACCTTGAGGTAACTGCCCCAGATTGACTGTATTCTGCATAACCGATTCTTCAGACTTGTTCTTCAGACTATGGAGAGATTTACCAAATCTCGACGTAACTGCCCCAGATTGACGGTGTTCTGAGTCTTCAAACATGCCCCTTGGGGTCAGACTGTCGAAGAAACAACTGGGAAACAACTTGCCCTTGGATACGGTCATCCTTTTGAAATGATCCGCCACTTACTCATCAGAGTCACAGGTCTCAAAGGACTAAGTTCATCACTGATGCTCGTATGCTAGCTTCTATGATGTCAAGCAATGTTAGCAAGCAAGAAATATGTTAATTTTGAAACTCCTAATGCAACATATGTTTGTCTTGAAAAAATCCATTCGTTTCACTCCTTTTAAAATGCTTTTATCCTTGGTGAAGTTATCCAGGTTATCAACTATTCTCCGTCAGATGTTATCTCGCCGGAAATCCGTCAAAAAGGTTCATTGAAGACTTTCCAAGTATTCTCTTTATTTGAGAATCTCTATTACAAGAATTTTACTAGCTTCAACACGAATTTCAACTTCAGCAATATTACTTCTCAGTGGCATTCTCCCCAGTGAGTCCACAATTCAATTTGCTTGCATCAAATGGCATCTCTTCGAGAAGTTTGGTGAAGATTCAAATGATCTTTCTCTTTATTTGAGAAGACATATTTTATAAGTCAGCCAGCCCGCATCTCTTTTGAAGATCCCCGGTGAAACTTCCAAATCTCCAACAAGTTATGGATTCCAGCTGAATTCATAAGATCCCCAGTGAAGTCGCCATTTCTGTCGCAGTGAAAATTGGATACCATAGTTATTTGTTAACTAGGATCGCATTTTTTTTATGTCACCACCGGTCATTGATTTTATCCAAGAGAAGGGAGAAAAACCGAATTCCCACAATCCAATGCAAATGCACTAAGATTCTAAGTTCGGGGGTTGGTTATACCTAGGGAAGGTGTTAGCATCCTAGATATCTGTAGTACTCTACAGGAACCTCTTGATTTTATTTTATGTTATTTGTTATCTGTTTTGCAAAGGGTTTAAGGGTAGGTGATTTATTATTTATATTCCTAAGTGTGCTCGACAAGATATCGAATCTTGTGCCTGCATATCCTTTCAGGAGGGAATAGAGCACTTGTAGTTCCTTATTAAGGATACTAAAGTGTTTTAAAGGTTTAGGAGAGAAGATGAGTCATCATCTTAAGAAAACCACCACAGTTTTGAAAATGTTTATATTTTGTGGGGTATGGGATTGTATGTCCCTTCTTCGAGATGATTAACATCTGATTCTCTTGTGTGGAGAATTAGGTGGGCTAAAATTTGATTAAAGAAATCAAAGTTGAAGGGGGACTAACCTAGGTAATCTATCCTAAGTTGTCTAATTGACTTATCTTAAGGTGTCGATTATGATGCAAATGATGTGCACCATGCACAATAACATGGTTATCATGCATGGTATTTTCCCTTGGATATTAATGCGATTAATTATTGTTATTTAGGCGAGGGTGCTACCAAAGTGATGCTAGACTTGTGTCTTGTGATCGGTAGGTCGAATGCGATGCCCTAAGGCGATCGACTTACATGGGTAGAAAAGTGGACTCGACGTTGGATCGAGATTTTTATGTTTTTTGAAGGGTTTTAAAATAATAACAAGCATACATCAAGATAAGCAATAACAAGGCATATCATCAATCATAAGCAAGATGAATAAAAGAACGCATAGGCATACACTCAGACATGAGGGATTCTAACGGGGAGGTTTATTAAGAAAAAGAGCTTTGATTAAACTTAAGGGGAAATTAAGGGTTTATTTCATTTTTATTTATTATATTAAAGATTAATTATTAATTTGAAGAAGTTAAAAGTTTCTTATTAAAAAAAAGGGTTTTAAAAAAAATTATTATTATTTTTAGTCTTAAAGTTATATTAAAAGTTAATAAAGTTTTCTCATTAATAAAAAAAGAGTTTTTAATTATTATTAAAAAGTTCTTCTTATTATTATTTTTAGTTTAAAAGAGAAAAAGTTATTAAAAGAGTTTCTTATTAAAAAGAAGATTTTAATTTTTTAGTATTTTAATAAAAGATTTTATTATGAAAAGAAAGGGTTTTACTAATTTAAAAAGGTTTTTGATTAGTTAAAACGGAGGAGTCTAGTGATGCGCGGGAGAGAGGGTCCATCGCGGACCCTCACAATCTCAACCGTTGATCTAAACAAAACACGATCTAACGCTAAAAGGAAGAGGTACACGATAAAGTGGCATGTGTGCATGTGTACAGGATTATAACGTCAAACAGAAGAAAAAGAAAAAGAGATGCAAACAGACCTCTCACTCTCTTCTCTCCTCTCTCGTTCTCTCTCAGAAAAGGGTTTAAGAAACCCTAAATCAACGCCGCTACCTCTCATCTCTCACGATCAAACAAATCACGCAGCCAAAAAAAACCCCACCCCACACAGCCCATACCCCGATTTCACTATAATATTATCAGATTACATGTTACAATTATGAGCAAAGAAAGAAAAGCGAAGGCAATGGAGCGAAACGGGAGATGTTCGCAGCGATGGCGGTATGAGGTGGTTGGGGCTTCTCACAGATAAGTCGAAAGTTTCTTTTTTTTCCTCCTCTTTGCGTCGTAGGCTGCGTATGTGTGGTTTGCTTCAACCTTTCGGCCTTGCGTATTGCACGTACGTATGCGATTCTGATGAATGGTTTGTGGTGACGATGAGGAATCTTGATTCTGAGCCTTCTGGGATACTGTGGTCATATATTCTGAGTCGATGGTGATGTTTGATTATTTTGGTTTTGGATTTCTAAAAAAGGTGGATTATTGATGATGGTTTATGATGAAGGGTTTATCGATGGAGAAAGGTTTGCTGTGAAATTGATTTGGGGAAACTGATGCGAAATTGGCTTGGTGTGCTTTTTTTTTTATGAAATTTCTGATGTTTGGTTGTTGCACGGTTTATGAGTTTATGTTGGTGAGATGGTTTTGTGTTTTCCTTTTTTTTCCGTCCCTTTTCATGATGAAATATACTCTTATATAGGCCTATGATGAAAAGGACCCAAGAAACTTGTTTTGGAAATTCCTTAATGCTGTTTGATATGTTTCAAAGCTGCCTGATGTGGTTTTAGAAAGCTTTGAAGTTGTTGGTTTTGTTTTAGAAAATTTGAATTTGGTCTGATGTGATTTGATTTGGTTTCAATTTTAGGATGTTTTGGAAACGTTGGAATTCATTGTTGAAATCTCTGATACTTGATTGAACGCTAAGGAGATACACTTTTTGGTTTAGGGTAAACCTGTAATCACTGTGATATCTTCAATTTCCTTTTTGAACATGATGATAATACTATCAGATTGTGCTCTTGGCACAATCTTTTTCTTCTTACCTCTTCTTCTTTCCTTTCTAGGTCGATGAAGACTTTAATGGGCGATTTCCAATTGCCCTGTCTGAGGCCTTGGTGAATGTTTGCAACGAAATCCTTGCTATTAATGGTTGTTGGTGTGGTACTTAGCAAGTTTGAATATTTGGTTCGGAATTGATGTATTTCCTATTATGGTTTGATATGTTTGTGGACTTCGGTGTGAACGGTTTTGGAAAGTTGGTGTGGAGATATCTTTTTGTGATATTGCCCACAACCTTTAGATTGAATATGATGACATATTTTCTGATTCAAACCAATCTCTGAGGCCAAAATAGGAAATTTTGAGGTTTGTCTGATATTATTCTTTGCGTTTTTGAAAAAGAAGACCAAGCAAATCGTATGATTATGTTTGAGGATAACTTGGAAAGTTTGAAATGGTTTGGAATATTTCAACGTAGTTGAACACATCTTGCTTTGCTTTGAATTGTGCTCTGAACCTTACTCTGTATTGATGTCTCTTGCAGCTGACGTTTCGCAGCGGTTTTGCCTTGCAGATTGGGGCAGTATCATCAACTTCAGTTTCCAATTCGGCTATCTTGGTGCAACTACAGACTTCACTAAGCTTGTTCTTCCAAGAGTTGACGACATCTCCCAACTCCAATATACGACGGGAGCTTCGTTACCGACATGCTCAACGCCCAGGATGTAAAGTAACCAACTAGTTTGTCAAATCCATAGGTAACGGTTCATATCTATGCTCAGTTTTCTTAGGGTGCTCGACATTGTCAATTTAAATTTTATGGAATCGTGAAGAACATTTTGTAATCCTCTAGTTTTCGTCCATTTCCAGGTGCTTTACCGACTCTTCAACAAGCCCGGACGGACACAAACAAGCTGTAGGGCAGTGCCGTCTATTTTCTAGCAACAGGATTTTGAAGAGATACTAGGAGATATATATGTTCTCTGGTGTAGTGATTTTCTGGTTTGGTTTTGTGAATAGTTTGTTAGGAACTAATTTTGGACGGGTTGTTTTGTGTGCCAGGAGTGGGACCAAGTATTTGCACCGGCATATTTATTACATCAAGTGAGCTTGGTAGCGTCAAACACCCATTTTGTGTGTATATTGCAATTTATTTTCCTTAAGGTTGTAGTCTTGATGAGGTTCTTCTTATCTTTTGTGCAGGAAAAAGATCGCGCGGTACTCGAGTGTATTTGTTAATCTCTGAATAATGAATTAAGCAATGGTCTCCAAATGTGTCGCAAGGTCCACTAGTGACATCAAACTTCCACGGTCTTTGACTTCTTTAAGTACATTGGTTAATATGGAGAGGCGCGAAGTTTTTAGTAACTGTCATGTCTTGTTTTTCTCCAAGGTGTAGTTTAAGAAGTAGTTTGAATGAGTGATGTCATTGTTCTTCATTGTATCCAAAAACTTCTTATATGAACAATCCTGATTTTATTTCCGTCTCGCTGCTTTGTTAATTAACGAAAAACCGAATTAAGGTCATAAGGAAAAAATATGTATTGTTATCAATCCAATACGAGCTAAAAATAGTATACGACAGTCTGATCAAGGAGTTGTAATATGTTTCCCATAGGTGCATATAAATCATTAATATTGTGTTTGACCACATTAATTATAATATCACCAGCAGCAATTGTAACGCCCCAGTTTTTGTCAGTTTTATTTAATCGAGTCGATTTGATTATTTTATTATTATATTATTTTGTTTTGGACTTTTATTTGACAATATATTATTTTTCATCGTTGTTTATGTTTTATCGCGTTTTGAGAGCGTTTGCGAGATATTTGAGTGTAGGGGTATTTTGGTCTTTTTTGGGGGGTAGATAGTTTTATAAATAGAGAGAGAGAGAGAGAGAGAGAGAGAGAGAGAGAGAGAGAGAGAGAGAGAGAAAATGAGAGAAAGGGAAAGAAAAAGAAAAAGAAGAGAAAGAAACAGAATAGAAGAGAAAGAAGAGGAGAAAAAGAAGAAAAGAGGAAAATCAAAGATTACTCCGTTTCAATCGCGAATAATCGGGTAAGGGTGTGAAATATTGTTATCCTAACTTTGTGTATGATTATGTATGTGTTTTGTGTGGATGTTTTGGTTGGTTTTCCATATTTTTCCGTTTAGGTCGATTTGTAGGAAATCGATAGAAATCGATGTTTTCATGGATGAATTTCGAAATAAATTGTGTAGATTAGTCGTATGAGGTTAGGCCGAGATTATAGAAACTCGTTTGGTTGAAATCGGTTGATATTGTGAGTTTTGACATTTTTGGGTTTTGAGAATGTGAGATTTTGGTGAAAATCGAATGTTGTGGAATTGGTGTTTTTTTATCCTAACATGTTGGTATGTATTTATGGAGAATTACCATGTATTTATTCGGAAGAAAGTAATTGAATCGGTCGGGTTTCCGGAGGGGTTTGTGTTTGGGAAGCAGCTAATTTTTCTGGTTTTTAACAGGTGCAATCGATTGCAGCAGGATGCAAATCGATTGCACATATGAAAAGGGCGAAAAATTGCAAGTCTGGGACTGTGCAATCGATTGCATCAGGAGTGCAATCGATTGCACTCTGCCAGTTTTCCGAAAAATGTTTTCTTTAAAAGTCCGTAACTTTTTCGTCGTTTATCCGATTGAGCTGTTCTTTATATCAAACTGAAGCTAAAAATATGTTTTGTTTGATGGTGATGAAAAATATTATTTTTAGCCGACTTTTACGGTAAACCGTAAATTGATTTGTTTGGATGAATGTGTATGTTGTTATACAATTGATGTGAATGTAGATGGATTATATGTGATGAATGCATGACTATGTTGTGAATAAGTATGCATTGCATGAGTGTATTGGTTCATTTTGTATATGAAGCATCATGATATGCATTCTTGTGTTGTGGGATTCTAAGATGAATCTGTTGTAACGTCGTATGCCGATATGCGGTTGAAGCGATGATTACAAACGATTGTATGCCCAAGTGGGGTTGTAGCAATCGGATTGTATGCCGAGGTGCGGTTGTAGCAATCGGATTGTATGCCGAGGTGCGGTTGTAGCAATCATATTGTATGCCGATGTGCGGTTGTAGCAATCCATAAACATTGTATGCCGAGGTGCGGTTGCAACAATCATATTGTATGCCGAGGTGCGGTTGTAGCAATCATATTGTATGCCGATGTGCGGTTGTAGCAATGGTTCCAATAAGTTCTTCAATTGAACTTGAGATGATGAGTCGGTGCCGCATGCATCTGCAGAGTCGTGAGTCGGTCTCTATGAGTTGCATTTGTCATCATTGCATTTGTGCATTGATGAATAAACATATATATGTATATGTTGATGTGGAATGAGTAGAATTGTGCAGGTGTGCATGGATGGATAAACATGAATATGTGTGTTTATGTTAAATGATAAGCATTATGAGAAATATGCTTGGTTTTATATATATATATGCCTTGCGATGTATATGGAGTGAGATGTGATGATTGTGACATAGTAAACATTGATATATGTATGTTTATGGGAAATGATATAAACTGTATCTTATAATGACGCATTGTTGAATGAACAAGTATGTGTGTGTTCATGTGGAATGATGATAATGGTGAATGTATGCATAATGAATATGCTTGATGATATATCTATATTATGATATATGATGAGTTGTGGTGAGAATATGTGTTATATGTTTATGTTGTAGTACATAATTATATGCATTGTTATTATGATAATATTTCTCACCCTTCTGCTGTGTTATGATGCTCTATGAGGCATTGCCGATTAGGTATCTGGTGGTCTTTTGTGAAGCGTGGCTTCATTTTCTTTTTGGTTGTCTGGCTCTGATATGTAGCACCGGGTAGCTAGGATGTGTTTATGAGCTTCTGTGATACTTTTGTACATGTATCTAGCTGATGAATGTTTATGTAAACATGAATGAGATTGGTGACTACTATTGGAGTATGATATATATATATATATATATATATATATATATATATATATATGTATATATGTTTGTGAATCAATGTTTAGATGTTTCCGCTTTTATTCTAAATGTTGACATGTGGGAATAAGGACTGAGATCCTTTATTGTTGAAAGTTACCCCGCTGTTGCATATCTTTTTGAGCAGGTGTTGTATGTGTTTAATTTCATGCATAATGTGACATTCTCTTTTTATGTCGTAGTTACAATTATACTCTGATGAAATTTTCAATACGTGCCTAAATGATTTAATTAATTATTTGGGGGTATAGAAAGGGGTGTTACATTAAGTGGTATCAGAGCCAGTGTTGAGTCAGTTGTTGAGTCTGTTGGTGTGACAGTTGAATACTGTCGTTGTTGTTTGCCCCTTAGTACGTGATATGTGTGTGAAACACTGTCAGTGCTTTCTGGTTTTCTAATCCTTTGTTTTCAGGAGTTAGAATGAGATAAGTGGGGGAGAAGCTGGTACTTCTCCATGTTGCTTCAGGTGTGGAGTGCTGGCTCAGTGTGTTGTGAATTGCAAGATTGTAAGTGTTGTTTGGACAGTGTTGTTCCCGATTCTGTAAGAAATGCGGAGGTAAGGTTTATGTCAACTAAGGATTTGTGTCTTAGGTAGTTTTGTGTATGGGATGCAAGAAAGGCTATTATAGTTTGGTAAAGACGGTTTATGCCCCATCATGATTGTCGACTGTCTATTGGAAAATTGAGGAACTGATCACCCTTAATCTCTTGTTGATAGCAGACGAAAATTATGTTGGATGGAATAGGCGGGTCTTTCCGGCTTTGATAGTGTGTGAAATGAGTTGTTTGGAATTTAAGGAGATGATTACAGATTGTTTTGATGAGTCGATGAAGATGCTAATATCGGAAGACGAAATGGATTAGAGGTTTTGGTATGTTAGTCCAGTTGGGAAGTCATTGAGAGAGAATGATTGGGTTTTATTTAAGGACTGCTTCACAGAGAGTAGAGATTGAACTTAATTGGACGAAGGTGAATAGTTGAGGTTTATATCTGCTAAGTAAGTAGGAAACTCTTAATAGATGGGAATAAGATGTTTGTTTTGTCTGTGATGGTAGTGTTCTGGGAATTGGCAGGAAGTCGCAGTGATGAGCCGTCAGTTGGGCATAGTTTTCAGATGTGTTTTTGGATGGAACATTAAGGTGTTGTCTTAGAGAGCTCCAGTGTTGTTGGTAACAAAAGGAAGGATGATGGAATGGAATAACAAGTATAATGGTATTGAGACTATGGACAGCAAACTTAGAGTTCTGGTGGGTTTGGAGTCTTTGGAGTTTTAAGGCATTAATGGAAATTGTGAGGAAACCCTTGTGGGTGGATGTAACATTGTGTTTGAGAATTCTTTTTGGTTGGTTGTTGATACATGTTGGAATTGTGGAATTGGACGGTCAAGAGAAGAAATTGGGTATGGATTACTAACAGTCGAATAAGGTAATGATTGAGAATAAGTGTCCACTTTCATGAACAGATGACTGGAATGGTTTGGTTGAGTTTGAGTGGGTTACAATTGTTTGGAATGTTTGATAAGAGTGGTGAATTGTGTGAGTTGAGGCTTTGATAGATTTAATGTGACTGGTTAGGTTTGTTATCCTCAGAATAGGTTGTTATTTACTCGGTTAAGCTTGTATGTGAGTAACCAGTTACCTAGTGAAAAGTTTTGCAAAAAGCTTTAAGGATTTATATCTTTTGGATTTTGGTTGGGAATTTGCAACGTACAGTGATGGTATTTGGTGTTAGTAATGCGTCTCTAATGTTTATGGAGTAGAGGAATCGTATCTTCCATATTTAATTGGATAAGTTCGTAGTGGTTTCGATTGAGGATATTTGGATTTGTTATAAACTCAGAGGAAGAATGAGTAAAGTGTTTGAGATTTGAATTACAAGTGTTGAAAAGAGACGAAGTTTTATGCTAAGTTATTCGAGTGAGAATTTTGGTTGAAAAGGGTTAGTTTCTTGGAAATGTTATTTCAGATGAGAGTATGGTTAATGGATCCATCGGAAGTAGATGTAGTTCTACATGAGAGGCTCCGAAGTTAGTTAAGGAGATTAGAAACTTTTGAGCTCAGTTGGTTATTATTACAGGTTATGGGAGACTTTGTTAAGTTCGTACTTCTGGTATCTCAGTTGACTTACAAAGGGTGAGTCGTTTGTTTGGATGTTCGTTGAGAGTAAGTTTTGGTGAGCTGGAGTAGAAGTTGTCTACGGTTTCAGCTTTGATTTTGTGTGATCCTAATAAACCGGTTGTGAAGTATTGTGATGTGTCTTTGAAGAGTTTAGTCAGTGTGTTAATGCAAGAGGGTAAAGTCGTGGCTTATGCTTTACGATAATTGAGGATTTATAAAAGGATCTGTATTATTATGGATTTGGAATTGATTGCGGTGGTATTGTGTTGGAATAGTTGGAGGTATTATCTTTATGGTTCTAGGTTCGAAGTGTTTGGTAATCGCAAGGATATTGAGTACTTGTTTGGTCTAAAGGAATAGAGTATGAGACAACAAGGCTGGTTAGAGTTCGTGATGAGTTATGAATTTGGCTTGGATTATCCTTCGGGGAAAAGCTGTTGTTGTGCCTGAAAAGTTAAGTCGGAAGTTTCTATGCATGTCTGTTTTGATGGTCAGGGAGTTAGAATTATTTGAGCAATTCCGAGACTTGTGTATGGTGTATGAGATAACACAGGAGAGTGTGAGGTTGGTAATATTAAAGTGAACAGTGATTTTTGGCGAATATGAGAAAGAGTTAGACTTTGGACGTGAAATTGATAGTTTTGATGGTTACGAGTAATCAGAGTGCGCAGCGGAAGCGTGAGGTGGCACATTTTGTATTTACATGTGTGACTTGTAAGAGTTCATAGGTTGAACATTGGAAACATGTAGGAATGATGAGACCATTGGACGTTTCAGAATGGAAGTGTTAGGTGAAAGGTTGAAATATTATTCATGGGCTACTATGTAGATGGATGTTTTGGTTATATGTTCGATTGGGAATCGTAGCATTGTTGTAATAAGGTTGTGTGACAAGGATGTTGGTATTCTGGTTTTGTAGAGGTTGTGGAATCGATGTTGTGTCGTGGAACTTGTGTTCTTGTTTGTGTTGTTGCCTCGTTTCCATGGTGATGGTTCGAGTGTGTGTAGCTAATTCCTATGATGGGGAATTAGGGGAGTGTTATCTACGGTGATGGTAACGATCTTGTTGTGTTTCGGTTCTAGAGTGAACCTGTGTGTTGGTATCGTGGTTTTCCTTGAGTTGTGAGTTGGTCGTCAAGTGCATTGTATGGGCTTTGCATCTTGTCGTTGTTGTTGTCGTCGTTGTCGTGCCGTTGTTGTATCTGCTGTTAGCACGGTGGTTTGTCAGTTGTGTTATTTGTGGTGTGCCTTTTGTTGGCATGTTGGTTTGTTAGTCAGATGCGAGATTCGTATCCGGAGTTATTCGTATGGGTTAGATTTTCGAGGACGAAAATGTCTAAGTGGGGGAGAGTTGTAACGCCCCAGTTTTTGTCAGTTTTATTTAATCGAGTCAATTTGATTATTTTATTATTATATTATTTTGTTTTGGACTTTTATTTGACAATATATTATTTTTCATCGTTGTTTATGTTTTATCGCGTTTTGAGAGCGTTTGCGAGATATTTGAGTGTAGGGGTATTTTGGTCTTTTTTGGGGGGTAGATATTTTTATAAATAGAAAGAGAGAGAGAAAATGAGAGAAACGGAAAGAAAAAGAAAAAGAAGAGAAAGAAAGAGAATAGAAGAGAAAGAAGAGGAGAAAAAGAGGAAAAGAGGAAAATCAAAGATTACTCCGTTTCAATCACGAATAATCGGGTAAGGGTGTGAAATATTGTTATCCTAACTTTGTGTATGATTATGTATGTGTTTTGTGTGGATGTTTTGGTTGGTTTTTCATATTTTTCCGTTTAGGTCGAATTGTAGGAAATCGATAGAAATCGATGTTTTCACGGATGAATTTCGAAATAAATTGCGTAGATTAGTCGTATGAGGTTAGGCCGAGATTATAGAAACTCGTTTGGTTGAAATCGGTTGATATTGTGAGTTTTGACATTTTTGGGTTTTGAGAATGTGAGATTTTGGTGAAAATCGAATGTTGTGGAATCGGTGTTTTTTTATCCTAACATGTTGGTATGTATTTATGGAGAATTACCATGTATTTATTCGGAAGAAAGTAATTGAATCGGTCGGGTTTCCGGAGGGGTTTGTGTTTGGGCAGCAGCTAATTTTTCTGGTTTTTAACAGGTGCAATCGATTGCAGCAGGATGCAATTCAATTGCACATATGAAAAGGGCGAAAAATTGTAAGTCTGGGACTGTGCAATCGATTGCATCAGGAGTGCAATCGATTGCACTCTGCCAGTTTTCCGAAAAATGTTTTCTTTAAAAGTCCGTAACTTTTTTGTCGTTTATCCGATTGAGCTGTTCTTTATATCAAACTGAAGCTAAAAATATGTTCTGTTTGATGGTGATGAAATTTTTTATTTTTAGCCGACTTTTACGGTAAACCGTAAATTGATTTGTTTGGATGAATGTGTATGTTGTTATACAATTGATGTGAATGTAGATGGATTATATGTGATGAATGCATGACTATGTTGTGAATAAGTATGCATTGCATGAGTGTATTGGTTCATTTTGTATGTGAAGCATCATGATATGCATTCTTGTGTTGTGGGATTCTAAGATGAATCTGTTGTAACGTCGTATGCCGATATGCGGTTGAAGCGATGATTACAAACGATTGTATGCCCAAGTGGGGTTGTAGCAATCGGATTGTATGCCGAGGTGCGGTTGTAGCAATCGGATTGTATGACGAGGTGCGGTTGTAGCAATCATATTGTATGCCGATGTGCGGTTGTAGCAATCCATAAACATTGTATGCCGAGGTGCGGTTGTAGCAATCATATTGTATGCCGAGGTGCGGTTGTAGCAATCATATTGTATGCTGAGGTGCGGTTGTAGCAATGGTTCCAATATGTTCTTCAATTGAACTTGAGATGATGAGTCGGTGCCGCATGCATCTTCATAGAGTCGTGAGTCGGTCTCTATGAGTTGCATTTGTCATCATTGCATTTGTGCATTGATGAATAAACATATATATGTATATGTTGATGTGGAATGAGTAGAACTGTGAGGTGTGCATGGATGGATAAACATGAATATCTGTGTTTATGTTAAATGATAAGCATTATGAGAAATATGCTTGGTTTTATATATATATATATATATATATATATATATATATGCCTTGCGATGTATATGGAGTGAGATGTGATGATTGTGACATAGTAAACATTGATATATGTATGTTTATGGGAAATGATATAAACTGTATCTTATAATGACGCATTGTTGAATGAACAAGTATGTGTGTGTTCATGTGGAATGATGATAATGGTGAATGTATGCATAATGAATATGCTTGATGATATATCTATATTGTGATATATGATGAGTTGTGGTGAGAATATGTGTTATATGTTTATGTTGTAGTACATAATTATATGCATTGTTATTATGATAATATTTCTCACCCTTCTGCTGTGTTATGATGCTCTATGAGGCATTGCAGATTAGGTATCTGGTGGTCTTTTGTGAAGCGTGGCGTCATTTTTTTTTTGGTCGTCTGGCTCTGATATGTAGCACCGGGTATCTAGGATGTGTTTATGAGCTTCTGTGATACTTTTGTACATGTATCTAGCTGATGAATGTTTATGTAAACATGAATGAGATTGGTGACTACTATTGGAGTATGATATATATATATATATATATATATATATATATATATATGTATATATGTTTGTGAATCAATGTTTAGATGTTTCCGCTTTTATTCTAAATGTTGACATGTGGGAATAAGGACTGAGATCCTTTATTGTTGAAAGTTACCCCGCTGTTGCATATCTTTTTGAGCAGGTGTTGTATGTGTTTAATTTCATGCATAATGTGACATTCTCTTTTTATGCCGTAGTTACAATTATACTCTGATGAAATTTTCAATACGTGCCTAAATGATTTAATTAATTATTTGGGGGTATAGAAAGGGGTGTTACATTAAGTGGTATCAGAGCCAGTGTTGAGTCAGTTGTTGTGTCTGTTGGTGTGACAGTTGAATACTGTCGTTGTTGTTTGCCCCTTAGTACGTGATATGTGTGTGAAACACTGTCAGTGCTTTCTGGTTTTCTAATCCTTTGTTTTCAGGAGTTAGAATGAGATAAGTGGGGGAGAAGCTGGTACTTCTCCATGTTGCTTCAGGTGTGGAGCGCTGGCTCAGTGTGTTGTGAATTGCCAGATTGTAAGTGTTGTTTGGACAGTGTTGTTCCCGATTCCGTAAGAAATGCGGAGGTAAGGTTTATGTCAACTAAGGATTTGTGCCTTAGGTAGTTTTGTGTATGGGATGCAAGAAAGGCTATTATAGTTTGGTAAAGACGGTTTATGCCCCATCATGATTGTCGACTGTCTATTGGCAAATTGAGGAACTGATCACCCTTAATCTCTTATTGATAGCAGACGGAAATTATGTTGGATGGAATAGGCGGGTCTTTCCGGCTTTGATAGTGTGTGAAATGAGTTGTTTGGAATTTAAGGAGATGATTACAGATTGTTTTGATGAGTCGATGAAGATGCTAATATCGGAAGACGAAATGGATTAGAGGTTTTGGTATGTTAGTCCAGTTGGGAAGTCATTGAGAGAGAATGATTGGGTTTTATTTAAGGACTGCTTCACAGAGAGTAGAGATTGAACTTAATTGGACGAAGGTGAATAGTTGAGGTTTATATCTGCTAAGTAAGTAGGAAACTCTTAATAGATGGGAATAAGATGTTTGTTTTGTCTGTGATGGTAGTGTTCTGGGAATTCGCAGGAAGTCGCAGTGATGGGCCGTCAGTTGGGCATAGTTTTCAGATGTGTTTTTGGATGGAACATTAAGGTGTTGTCTTAGAGAGCTCCAGTATTGTTGGTAACAAAAGGAAGGATGATGGAATGGAATAACAAGTATAATGGTATTGAGACTATGGACAGCAAACTTAGAGTTCTGGTGGGTTTGGAGTCTTTGGAGTTTTAAGGCATTAATGGAAATTGTGAGGAAACCCTTGTGGGTGGATGTAACATTGTGTTTGAGAATTCTTTTTGGTTGGTTGTTGATACATGTTGGAATTGTGGAATTGGACGGTCAGGAGAAGAAATTGGGTATGGATTACTAACAGTCGAATAAGGTAATGATTGAGAATAAGTGTCCACTTTCATGAACAGATGACTGGAATGGTTTGGTTGAGTTTGAGTGGGTTACAATTGTTTGGAATGTTTGATAAGAGTGGTGAATTGTGTGAGTTGAGGCTTTGATCGATTTAATGTGACTGGTTAGGTTTGTTATCCTCGGAATAGGTTGTTATTTACTCGGTTAAGCTTGTATGTGAGTAACCAGTTACCTAGTGAAAAGTTTTGCAAAAAGCTTTAAGGATTTATATCTTTTGGATTTTGGTTGGGAATTGCAACGTACAGTGATGGTATTTGGTGTTAGTAACGCGTCTCTAACGTTTATGGAGTAGAGGAATCGTATCCTCCATATTTAATTGGATAAGTTCGTAGTGGTTTCGATTGAGGATATTTGGATTTGTTATAAACTCAGAGGAAGAATGAGTAAAGTGTTTGAGATTTGAATTACAAGTGTTGAAAAGAGACGAAGTTTTATGCTAAGTTATTCGAGTGAGAATTTTGGTTGAAAAGGGTTAGTTTCTTGGAAATGTTATTTCAGATGAGAGTATGGTTAATGGATCCATCGGAAGTAGATGTAGTTCTACATGAGAGGCTCCGAAGTTAGTTAAGGAGATTAGAAACTTTTGGGCTCAGTTGGTTGTTATTACAGGTTATGGGAGATTTTGTTAAGTTCGTACTTCTGGTATCTCAGTTGACTTACAAAGGGTGAGTCGTTTGTTTGGATGTTCGTTGTGAGTAAGTTTTGGTGAGCTGGAGTAGAAGTTGTCTACGGTTTCAGCTTTTATTTTGTGTGATCCTAATAAACCGGTTGTGAAGTATTGTGATGTGTCTTTGAAGAGTTTAGTCAGTGTGTTAATGCAAGAGGGTAAAGTCGTGGCTTATGCTTTACGACAATTGAGGATTTATAAAAGGATCTGTATTATTATGGATTTGGAATTGATTGCGGTGGTATTGTGTTGGAATAGTTGGAGGTATTATCTTTATGGTTCTAGGTTCGAAGTGTTTGGTAATCGCAAGGATATTGAGTACTTGTTTGGTCTAAAGGAATAGAGTATGAGACAACAAGGATGGTTAGAGTTCGTGATGAGTTATGAATTTGGCTTGGATTATCCTTCGGGGAAAAGCTGTTGTTGTGCCTGAAAAGTTAAGTCGGAAGTTTCTATGCATGTCTGTTTTGATGGTCAGGGAGTTAGAATTATTTGAGCAATTCCGAGACTTGTGTATGGTGTATGAGATAACACAGGAGAGTGTGAGGTTGGTAATATTAAAGTGAACAGTGATTTTTGGCGAATATGAGAAAGAGTTAGACTTTGGACGTGAAATTGATAGTTTTGATGGTTACGAGTAATCAGAGTGCGCAGCGGAAGCGTGAGGTGGCACATTTTGTATTTACATGTGTGACTTGTAAGAGTTCATAGGTTGAACATTGGAAACATGTAGGAATGATGAGACCATTAGACGTTTCAGAATGGAAGTGTTAGGTGAAAGGTTAAATATTATTCATGGGCTACTATGTAGATGGATGTTTTGGTTATATGTTCGATTGGGAATCGTAGCATTGTTGAAATAAGGTTGTGTGACAAGGATGTTGGTATTTTGGTTTTGTAGAGGTTGTGGAATCGATGTTGTGTCGTGGAACTTGTGTTCTTGTTTGTGTTGTTGCCTCGTTTCCATGGTGATGGTTCGAGTGTGTGTAGCTAATTCCTATGATGGGGAATTAGGGGAGTGTTATCTACGGTGATGGTAACGATCTTGTTGTGTTTTGGTTCTAGAGTGAACCTGTGTGTTGGTATCGTGGTTTTCCTTGAGTTGTGAGTTGGTCGTCAAGTGCATTGTATGGGCTTTGCATCTTGTCGTTGTTGTTGTCGTCGTTGTCGTGCCGTTGTTGTATCTGCTGTTAGCACGGTGGTTTGTCAGTTGTGTTATTTGTGGTGTGCCTTTTGTTGGCATGTTGGTTTGTTAGTCGGATGCGAGAGTCGTATCCGGAGTTATTCGTATGGGTTAGATTTTCGAGGACGAAAATGTCTAAGTGGGGGAGAGTTGTAACGCCCCAGTTTTTGTCAGTTTTATTTAATCGAGTCGATTTGATTATTTTATTATTATATTATTTTATTTTGGACTTTTATTTGACAATATATTATTTTTCATCGTTGTTTATGTTTTATCGCGTTTTGAGAGCGTTTGCGAGATATTTGAGTGTAGGGGTATTTTGGTCTTTTTTGGGGGGTAGATATTTTTATAAATAGAAAGAGAGAGAGAAAATGAGAGAAAGGGAAAGAAAAAGAAAAAGAAGAGAAAGAAAGAGAATAGAAGAGAAAGAAGAGGAGAAAAAGAGGAAAATCAAAGATTACTCCGTTTCAATCGCGAATAATCGGGAAAGGGTGTGAAATATTGTTATCCTAACTTTGTGTATGATTATGTATGTGTTTTGTGTGGATGTTTTGGTTGGTTTTCCATATTTTTCCGTTTAGGTCGAATTGTAGGAAATCGATAGAAATCGATGTTTTCACGGATGAATTTTGAAATAAATTGCGTAGATTAGTCGTATGAGGTTAGGCCGAGATTATAGAAACTCGTTTGGTTGAAATCGGTTGATATTGTGAGTTTTGACATTTTTGGGTTTTGAGAATGTGAGATTTTGGTGAAAATCGAATGTTGTGGAATCGGTGTTTTTTTATCCTAACATGTTGGTATGTATTTATGGAGAATTACCATGTATTTATTCGGAAGAAAGTAATTGAATCGGTAGGGTTTCCGGAGGGGTTTGTGTTTGGGCAGCAGCTAATTTTTATGGTTTTTAATAGGTGCAATCGATTGCAGCAGGATGCAAATCAATTGCACATATGAAAAGGGCGAAAAATTGCAAGTCTGGGACTGTGCAATCGATTGCATCAGGAGTGCAATCGATTGCACTCTACCAGTTTTCCGAAAAATGTTTTCTTTAAAAGTCCGTAACTTTTTCGTCGTTTATCCGATTGAGCTGTTCTTTATATCAAACTGAAGCTAAAAATATATTCTGTTTGATGGTGATGAAAAATATTATTTTTAGCCGACTTTTACGATAAACCGTAAATTGATTTGTTTGGATGAATGTGTATGTTGTTATACAATTGATGTGAATGTAGATGGATTATATGTGATGAATGCATGACTATGTTGTGAATAAGTATGCATTGCATGAGTGTATTGGTTCATTTTGTATGTGAAGTATCATGATATGCATTCTTGTGTTGTGGGATTCTAAGATGAATCTGTTGTAACGTCGTATGCCGATATGCGGTTGAAGCGATGATTACAAACGATTGTATGCCCAAGTGGGGTTGTAGCAATCGGATTGTATGCCGAGGTGCGGTTGTAGCAATCGGATTGTATGCCGAGGTGCGGTTGTAGCAATCATATTGTATGCCGATGTGCGGTTGTAGCAATCCATAAACATTGTATGCCGAGGTGCGGTTGCAACAATCATATTGTATGCCGAGGTGCGGTTGTAGCAATCATATTGTATGCCGATGTGCGGTTGTAGCAATGGTTCCAATAAGTTCTTCAATTGAACTTGAGATGATGAGTCGGTGCCGCATGCATCTGCATAGAGTCGTGAGTCGGTCTCTATGAGTTGCATTTGTCATCATTGCATTTGTGCATTGATGAATAAACATATATATGTATATGTTGATGTGGAATGAGTAGAATTGTGCAGGTGTGCATGGATGGATAAACATGAATATGTGTGTTTATGTTAAATGATAAGCATTATGAGAAATATGCTTGGTTATATATATATATATATATATATATATGCATTGCGATGTATATGGAGTGAGATGTGATGATTGTGACATAGTAAACATTGATATATGTATGTTTATGGGAAATGATATAAACTGTATCTTATAATGACGCATTGTTGAATGAACAAGTATGTGTGTGTTCATGTGGAATGATGATAATGGTGAATGTATGCATAATGAATATGCTTGATGATATATCTATATTGTGATATATGATGAGTTGTGGTGAGAATATGTGTTATATGTTTATGTTGTAGTACATAATTATATGCATTGTTATTATGATAATATTTCTCACCCTTCTGCTGTGTTATGATGCTCTATGAGGCATTGCAGATTAGGTATCTGGTGGTCTTTTGTGAAGCGTGGCTTCATTTTCTTTTTGGTCGTCTGGCTCTGATATGTAGCACCGGGTAGCTAGGATGTGTTTATGAGCTTCTGTGATACTTTTGTACATGTATCTAGCTGATGAATGTTTATGTAAACATGAATGAGATTGGTGACTGCTATTGGAGTATGATATATATATATATATATATATATATATATATATATATATATATATATATATATATATATATATATATATATATATATATATGTATATATGTTTGTGAATCAATGTTTAGATGTTTCCGCTTTTATTCTAAATGTTGACATGTGGGAATAAGGACTGAGATCCTTTATTGTTGAAAGTTACCCCGCTGTTGCATATCTTTTTGAGCAGCTGTTGTATGTGTTTAATTTCATGCATAATGTGACATTCTCTTTTTATGCCGTAGTTACAATTATACTCTGATGAAATTTTCAATACGTGCCTAAATGATTTAATTAATTATTTGGGGGTATAGAAAGGGGTGTTACATTAAGTGGTATCAGAGCCAGTGTTGAGTCAGTTGTTGAGTCTGTTGGTGTGACAGTTGAATACTGTCGTTGTTGTTTGCCCATTAGTACGTGATATGTGTGTGAAACACTGTCAGTGCTTTCTGGTTTTCTAATCCTTTATTTTCAGGAGTTAGAATGAGATAAGTGGGGGAGAAGCTGGTACTTCTCCATGTTGCTTCAGGTGTGGAGCGCTGGCTCAGTGTGTTGTGAATTGCAAGATTGTAAGTGTTGTTTGGACAGTGTTGTTCCCGATTCCGTAAGAAATTCGGAGGTAAGGTTTATGTCAACTAAGGATTTGTGCCTTAGGTAGTTTTGTGTATGGGATGCAAGAAAGGCTATTATAGTTTGGTAAAGACGGTTTATGCCCCATCATGATTGTCGACTGTCTATTGGCAAATTGAGGAACTGATCACCCTTAATCTCTTGTTGATAGCAGACGAAAATTATGTTGGATGGAATAGGCGGGTCTTTCCGGCTTTGATAGTGTGTGAAATGAGTTGTTTGGAATTTAAGGAGATGATTACAGATTATTTTGATGAGTCGATGAAGATGCTAATATCGGAAGACGAAATGGATTAGAGGTTTTGGTATGTTAGTCCAGTTGGGAAGTCATTGAGAGAGAATGATTGGGTTTTATTTAAGGACTGCTTCACAGAGAGTAGATATTGAACTTAATTGGACGAAGGTGAATAGTTGAGGTTTATATCTGCTAAGTAAGTAGGAAACTCTTAATAGATGGGAATAAGATGTTTGTTTTGTCTGTGATGGTAGTGTTCTGGGAATTGGCAGGAAGTCGCAGTGATGGGTCGTCAGTTGGGCATAGTTTTCAGATGTGTTTTTGGATGGAACATTAAGGTGTTGTCTTAGAGAGCTCCAGTATTGTTGGTAACAAAAGGAAGGATGATGGAATGGAATAACAAGTATAATGGTATTGAGACTATGGACAGCAAACTTAGAGTTCTGGTGGGTTTGGAGTCTTTGGAGTTTTAAGGCATTAATGGAAATTGTGAGGAAACCCTTGTGGGTGGATGTAACATTGTGTTTGAGAATTCTTTTTGGTTGGTTGTTGATACATGTTGGAATTGCGGAATTGGACGGTCAGGAGAAGAAATTGGGTATGGATTACTAACAGTCGAATAAGGTAATGATTGAGAATAAGTGTCCACTTTCATGAACAGATGACTGGAATGGTTTGGTTGAGTTTGAGTGGGTTACAATTGTTTGGAATGTTTGATAAGAGTGGTGAATTGTGTGAGTTGAGGCTTTGATCGATTTAATGTGACTGGTTAGGTTTGTTAACCTCGGAATAGGTTGTTATTTACTCGGTTAAGCTTGTATGTGAGTAACCAGTTACCCAATGAAAAGTTTTGCAAAAAGATTTAAGGATTTATACCTTTTAGATTTTGGTTGGGAATTACAACGTACAGTGATGGTATTTGGTGTTAGTAACGCGTCTCTAATGTTTATGGAGTAGAGGAATCGTATCTTCCATATTTAATTGGATAAGTTCGTAGTGGTTTCGATTGAGGATATTTGGATTTGTTATAAACTCAGAGGAAGAATGAGTAAAGTGTTTGAGATTTGAATTACAAGTGATGAAAAGAGACGAAGTTTTATGCTAAGTTATTCGAGTGAGAATTTTGGTTGAAAAGGGTTAGTTTCTTGGAAATGTTATTTCAGATGAGAGTATGGTTAATGGATCCATCGGAATAGATGTAGTTCTACATGAGAGGCTCCGAAGTTATTTAAGGAGATTAGAAACTTTTGGGCTCAGTTGGTTGTTATTACAGGTTATGGGAGACTTTGTTAAGTTCGTACTTCTGGTATCTCAGTTGACTTACAAAGGGTGAGTCGTTTGTTTGGATGTTCGTTGTGAGTAAGTTTTGGTGAGCTGGAGTAGAAGTTGTCTACGGTTTCAGCTTTGACTTTTTGTGATCCTAATAAACCGGTTGTGAAGTATTGTGATGTGTCTTTGAAGAGTTTAGTCAGTGTGTTAATGCAAGAGGGTAAAGTCGTGGCTTATGCTTTACGACAATTGAGGATTTATAAAAGGATCTGTATTATTATGGATTTGGAATTGATTGCGGTGGTATTGTGTTGGAATAGTTGGAGGTATTATCTTTATGGTTCTAGGTTCGAAGTGTTTGGTAATCGCAAGGATATTGAGTACTTGTTTGGTCTAAAGGAATAGAGTATGAGACAACAAGGACGGTTAGAGTTCGTGATGAGTTATGAATTTGGCTTGGATTATCCTTCAGGGAAAAGCTGTTGTTGTGCCTGAAAAGTTAAGTCGGAAGTTTCTATGCATGTCTGTTTTGATGGTCAGGGAGTTAGAATTATTTGAGCAATTCCGAGACTTGTGTATGGTGTATGAGATAACACAGGAGAGTGTGAGGTTGGTAATATTAAAGTGAACAGTGATTTTTGGCGAATATGAGAAAGAGTTAGACTTTGGACGTGAAATTGATAGTTTTGATGGTTACGAGTAATCAGAGTGCGCAGCGGAAGCGTGAGGTGGCACATTTTGTATTTACATGTGTGACTTGTAAGAGTTCATAGGTTGAACATTGGAAACATGTAGGAATGATGAGACCATTGGACGTTTCAGAATGGAAGTGTTAGGTGAAAGGTTTAAATATTATTCATGGGCTACTATGTATATGGATGTTTTGGTTATATGTTCGATTGGGAATCGTAGCATTGTTGTAATAAGGTTGTGTGACAAGGATGTTGGTATTCTGGTTTTGTAGAGGTTGTGGAATCGATGTTGTGTCGTGGAACTTGTGTTCTTGTTTGTGTTGTTGCCTCGTTTCCATGGTGATGGTTCGAGTGTGTGTAGCTAATTCCTATGATGGGGAATTAGGGGAGTGTTATCTACGGTGATGGTAACGATCTTGTTGTGTTTCGTTTCTAGAGTGAACCTGTGTGTTGGTATCGTGGTTTTCCTTGAGTTGTGAGTTGGTCGTCAAGTGCATTGTATGGGCTTTGCATCTTGTCGTTGTTGTTGTCGTCGTTGTCGTGCCGTTGTTGTATCTGCTATTAGCACGGTGGTTTGTCAGTTGTGTTATTTGTGGTGTGCCTTTTGTTGGCATGTTGGTTTGTTAGTCGGATGCGAGAGTCGTATCCGGAGTTATTCGTATGGGTTAGATTTTCGAGGACGAAAATGTCTAAGTGGGGGAGAGTTGTAACGCCCCAGTTTTTGTCAGTTTTATTTAATCGAGTCGATTTGATTATTTTATTATTATATTATTTTGTTTTGGACTTTTATTTGACAATATATTATTTTTCATCGTTGTTTATGTTTTATCGCGTTTTGAGAGCGTTTGCGAGATATTTGAGAGTAGGGGTATTTTGGTCTTTTTTGGGGGATAGATATTTTTATAAATAGAAAGAGAGAGAGAAAACGAGAGAAAGGGAAAGAAAAAGAAAAAGAAGAGAAAGAAAGAGAATAGAAGAGAAAGAAGAGGAGAAAAAGAGGAAAAGAGGAAAATCAAAGATTACTCCGTTTCAATCGCGAATAATCGGGTAAGGGTGTGAAATATTGTTATCCTAACTTTGTGTATGATTATGTATGTGTTTTGTGTGGATGTTTTGGTTGGTTTTCCATATTTTTCCGTTTAGGTCGAATTGTAGGAAATCGATAGAAATCGATGTTTTCACGGATGAATTTCGAAATAAATTGCGTAGATTAGTCGTATGAGGTTAGGCCGAGATTATAGAAACTCGTTTGGTTGAAATCGGTTGATATTGTGAGTTTTGACATTTTTGGGTTTTGAGAATGTGAGATTTTGGTGAAAATCAAATGTTGTGGAATCGGTGTTTTTTTATCCTAACATGTTGGTATGTATTTATGGAGAATTACCATGTATTTATTCGGAAGAAAGTAATTGAATCGGTCGGGTTTCCGGTGGGGTTTGTGTTTGGGCAGCAGCTAATTTTTCTGGTTTTTAACAGGTGCAATCGATTGCAGCAGGATGCAAATCAATTGCACATATGAAAAGGGCGAAAAATTGCAAGTCTGGGACTGTGCAATCGATTGCATCAGGAGTGCAATCGATTGCACTCTGCCAGTTTTCCGAAAAATGTTTTCTTTAAAAGTCCGTAACTTTTTCGTCGTTTATCCGATTGAGCTGTTCTTTATATCAAACTGAAGCTAAAAATATGTTCTGTTTGATGGTGATGAAAAATATTATTTTTAGCCGACTTTTACAATAAACCGTAAATTGATTTGTTTGGATGAATGTGTATGTTGTTATACAATTGATGTGAATGTAGATGGATTATATGTGATGAATGCATGACTATGTTGTGAATAAGTATGCATTGCATGAGTGTATTGGTTCATTTTGTATGTGAAGTATCATGACATACATTCTTGTGTTGTGGGATTCTAAGATGAATCTGTTGTAACGTCGTATGCCGATATGCGGTTGAAGCGATGATTACAAACGATTGTATGCCCAAGTGGGGTTGTAGCAATCGGATTGTATGCCGAGGTGCGGTTGTAGCAATCGGATTGTATGCCGAGGTGCGGTTGTAGCAATCATATTGTATGCCATGGTGCGGTTGTAGCAATCCATAAACATTGTATACCGAGGTGCGGTTGTAGCAATCATATTGTATGCCGAGGTGCGGTTGTAGCAATCATATTGTATGCCGATGTGCGGTTGTAGCAATGGTTCCAATATGTTCTTCAATTGAACTTGAGATGATGAGTCGGTGCCGCATGCATCTGCATAGAGTCGTGAGTCGGTCTCTATGAGTTGCATTTGTCATCATTGCATTTGTGCATTGATGAATAAACATATATATGTATATGTTGATGTGGAATGAGTAGAATTGTGCAGGTGTGCATGGATGGATAAACATGAATATGTGTGTTTATGTTAAATGATAAGCATTATGAGAAATATGCCTGGTTTTATATATATATATATATGCATTGCGATGTATATGGAGTGAGATGTGATGATTGTGACATAGTAAACATTGATATATGTATGTTTATGGAAAATGATATAAACTTTATCTTATAATGACGCATTGTTGAATGAACAAGTATGTGTGTGTTCATGTGGAATGATGATAATGGTGAATGTATGCATAATGAATATGCTTGATGATATATCTATATTGTGATATATGATGAGTTGTGGTGAGAATATGTGTTATATGTTTATGTTGTAGTACATAATTATATCATTGTTATTATGATAATATTTCTCACCCTTCTGCTGTGTTATGATGCTCTATGAGGCATTGCAGATTAGGTATATGGTGGTCTTTTGTGAAGCGTGGCTTCATTTCCATTTTGGTCGTCTGGCTCTGATATGTAGCACCGGGTAGCTAGGATGTGTTTATGAGCTTCTATGATACTTTTGTACATGTATCTAGCTGATGAATGTTTATGTAAGCATGAATGAGATTGGTGACTACTATTGGAGTATGATATATATATATATATATATATATATATATATATATATATATATATATATATATATATATATGTTTGTGAATCAATGTTTAGATGTTTCCGCTTTTATTCTAAATGTTGACATGTAGGAATAAGGACTGAGATCCTTTATTGTTGAAAGTTACCCCGCTGTTGCATATCTTTTTGAGCAGGTGTTGTATGTGTTTAATTTCATGCATAATGTGACATTCTCTTTTTATGTCGTAGTTACAATTATACTCTGATGAAATTTTCAATACATGCCTAAATGATTTAATTAATTATTTGGGGGTATAGAAAGGGGTGTTACAGCAATTGCTTAGGCTATTATCACTTG
Source organism: Lathyrus tuberosus (assembly GCA_022829125.1). Classification (NCBI taxonomy): domain Eukaryota; kingdom Viridiplantae; phylum Streptophyta; class Magnoliopsida; order Fabales; family Fabaceae; genus Lathyrus; species Lathyrus tuberosus. Next base: position 8,786,836 of record JALAZF010000006.1, on the reverse strand, counting down.
GTGACTTCCTCATTTGGGCTTGTGAATTCCAAGTAAACTTTGATTTGGAACTCAACTTTAAACTTGAAATCTGTGATAACTATCACCAACATGAACCTGCATTTCTTTATAATGAACTCATGAATTCCAATTGCAAACCTTACTTGCACTCTGTATTGAATGTGTTAATTGGCATGGAACCTTCGTGAATAAGTTTTGACTTAAATGATCATCCAACTTGTGAAAGAATTTGGACGGGAGCTTGAATTTTGAAACTCGAAATGTCTTGATCTTGTAAACTTATACCAATCAAAGGACTTGAATTTTCATTTTGAATTCCAAACTTCTAATTCCTTCCAAATTGAAGTTTTATTGATGAACCATATCAAAACAAAGAGCAAACACACTTCTTAACCTTGAAGAGTTTACAGAGGGGGGGAGATGCCATCTTGTAATATAACTCTGTCACACAACCAGTGACCAGCCTTAGGGGTACCAAATTCCATATCAGAGGGTATAAGGACTTAATCTTTGTGGGGGGAAAACTTCTGAATAAATCTGTGGGAAGGAGGGTTTGGAGGTGGCTTAGGGACCAGAAAGGGTGAGGGCACAACGGACCTGCCACGCTTCTCCATTGAATCAACTTTCCTTAATTGTTCTGTTTCATAAACGACCCAAGTTATATGCTTAACTTCGGAACATTCAATTTCACTCTTACTTGGAAGGATAACCTCCAAATTTCATTCTCTTGGTAAAACGCAACTGCACACAACTGGTACCACTCTCACAGAGTCCAAAACCAACACCATGAATACACACCGAAATATTTCCTTGCGTGGTCAACACTTCGTGAGTATTTTCCAACTTCGTCTTTAAAGTTCTCAACAGTAATAATAATGCACCTAAGACTTTCCCATACTCAACCTAGTTCGTAAGATTACTTCCTCGAAGTCAAACTCCTTGGTCATCTAACCAGATGATCGACTAAGTCACACCCTTCCAGAAGTTCTTATTCAAAAACACAAATCCGTCCTTCATTTACTTACCATCCCATTTTCCATTCACACATTACTCTCCACTCGGAGCAACATAAGGTAACAAAACACAGATGATGGTTCCTAAGGGATTTCACAATTTACACACATGTTAATCGATTACCCATCTGAGCTAATCGGTTAACTTCTCAAAATTCACCATAACTACCATCCTTGCACGTGTTAATCGGTTAACCCCGTTGTGTTAATCGGTTAACACTGTTGCAGAAACTGAAAACCAACTCCTTCTTCATTCAAGCCATCCCTACCCAAACCATCAATCCGATTTGTTCTAACTGGAAAAATATCCTTCTCAACTTACGGCTTCCTAACTTGTATAACAGTCACTAACCATGATCATCTCAGGTAAAAACTGACAAGGTCAAAACATGCAGACGACACACTCCAACCAAGTGACAAGGCAAAATTCCAATATTCTGACGCAGTCACACTACAAAACTTCAGCGGGATAGTTCATTTTTCTGCTCAAACAATTGCACTAGCGGGAAGTCAATAATGACGACATTCTAGGGTTTTAGCCACAACTCACACTTAATTCGTCCATAAGCCAAAATTCAACACACAACCAATAAACGGTACCACAAAATTGATGGACATCTCATATCAAGCATACCACCTCATTCTCTCACTTGAACTCCTTGGTGAGAAAATAAGATAACAACATTCTTAGTCCAACAAAAGGTAGATTCCAATTATTTCGATTATTCACAAATACAGAAGTTTCTCTACACTCAAAAATAAATCGGGGCAATGCATCCTCTTGAAGATTCTTTCCCTCACTTCGTACACATTAACCGGAATTTCTTTCTTCCAACTATCCATTGTACATCACACTTACACTTAAGTCACTTAATGAAATACTCGCATTCAACAATTCTCATTAACTAACTACAAGTCCTTTCCGCTATGAACTGTCCCATCATTTACTCTTAGTCCGTAATAAGCCCTTGTTTGCTTTTAGTCGATTTACCGCAATCTTGCTTCTTAAAATACAATCTTCACGATTCCACAAAGTACGTCCCTTCACACTGGTCTCAAGAATGAGAATCCATCGTGTACACTTGTGGCCACGGTGCTACTACTACGCTTATTCTTAATTCCAACGTGTAACTTTCTCATTTCACCTCATACTAATAGGCTCCTCACAGGCGAACCATCTTTGATTACACTTCCTTAATTTGAGCCTCAACAACTACTCAATAGCTCTATTGCACCGTCGTCCAAAAATACATTTCGTTGTCACTTCCCCATAGCATACTGTTAATACCGATTTTCATACTGCGCTTAATTCACCCTCCATTGTAATCCTCTCAGGTCCAAATATAAACCCATCTTATAAGATTTCCTTGAATCCAAGGTATTTACTCTGTTTCTTAACACCAACTTCTTCCGGTGCGTATCACTACATTTTCTGTTACTAAATGAAGCTCATTCTTTCTCCAATTCAATACCTTATACTGTTCCTTGGGTAATTTAACAATTCCAATTTGGTCTCTTACTGAAAACAGAAAACCTGAAATATTATCTCGAACTTAATCTCTCTACATGACTGAATATACGCAAATCCTCACCCCCTCTTCGTCCGGCACATACTTGTTTCATTTGAAGCATGTAACACATCCTTGTGTTCCTTCACACACTTCCCCACCACTTTAGGTTCCCATAAAAAACCAAACGACCTTAACTCTCAACCTTAAACCAGTTGGAAGACATTGTTCCGAACACATTCCTTAAGGTACTCTCGTCCACTCAAGATACCATAGCGACCTTAGAACTGAAGCACCAATAGTTATCTCCCTTCTGGGCCTTACGTTACACGTTCCACAAAACAACTTCTCTTTTCCACGGGATGAGATTACTTGAAATCCTTATCCGTACCAATGGTCAATCCAGCTCTACTTGCGATTTTACATATTCCTGAATACCTTGACCAATCGTTCGATAGAGATCCTAAATTTTCAGACTCTATCCATTCCAAAGGATTTCCTGAACAACACCCCACTCTTCAATTCCATGCTACGCAAATCACAACTTCTACTAAAATATCAGCTGAGCTGACCAAAACTCCTTACTACCAACTATTGGCTTGAGCCTACCTTCACAACATAAGTTACGACAACACTTCGGAGTCCTCGTGGTCGCTCAAACATGATTCTACCCATCACATACATAGCATTAGGTTGATCAGGACCAACACTAGATAGTATGATATTAAGAGTCATGCTGGCAAGACACACTTAAGAGGCAGGAATAGATTTACTTATGATGTTTCAAGGCTAGGTCGAGGATACGACCTGCTCTGATACCAACTGTAACACCCTGTATAATATCTATCTAGAATAATACAATACAAGCATTTTATTTGGTACTGACACATCAAAAACACCTAATGGCATAGTTCACATACTTGTCTATTTCTAAAACATAAATACAACCCATGTCACAAGTCATGGAAACTATCCAAGAAAATAAAATCTAAGAATATACAATATCCTCTATTGTATACAACAGATAATACCCAGCAGAAAAAACTTAACTAAGCTTCTCTTGAAACATCCAAACATAGCTCCACTTATAAAACAAACCTGCAAGTACCTGAAATATAGCAACTATAGTGGGGTGAGATACATCAAATCTCAGTGAGTTCCCTATCTTATAGATTCTCTCGACTTTACAAGGTGCTAACAACCTAACTCAAGTCAAAAGGGAAGGGAAGTGACTGTGAGTACACACACGCCATATATGGATTCACACTCGTGAGCCTGTTAACTCACACTAGCACCAAAGTAAGTCCTAAGCCTGTTAACTCAAGAATCTCGCTAATCAATAACTATACCAAGGCATCCCCTTTTCTCGTCCGCTTCTACGTCTAGAAGATGACCCGAGTCATGGATCCCTGAAGTTACTTGGCATACGGAATGGATTCGGGATCATCGGCCCGTACACCGTGATCCGTCACTTCACACGGTCCGTACACCGTCACAAGTCTCTTTACCCGTAGGCTCCATTCGTATTATACGCGGGAATCAAACCTGCCAAGTAATTGTGCATACATTTCAGAGGAGGTGCTCGAGTCTCATGAAACTACACCGTAAGATACACTGGTTATGATTACTAGACACACGCCTCGGCCTTTCATGTGCGAGCGTTGTCACTATGTCATTTCACACTTTCCGACATTGTTTACGGTAAGTCCTCACTCTACCTATTTCGTATTTTAACATGCATACATATTCAAACATGTTTAACAATAAGAGTATAGGCACATAATCATCAATCGCATAATTGAAACACATAATTCAACATACCACACATTACACCAATTCACGGTTCCCTCCGATTTATTTAATCGGGCAATAAACAGATATTCTTCACTACCATTACCTAGAGGATATTCATAGCTTCATAACGACACCAAGAATACTCATATAGGATAAACGAGTCAAAAGTTATGGAAATAATAAGAAATAGTATCGCGAAAACACAATTATGCACTTCCACTGGTCGTACGCGTATTGCCTTGTGCCATACGCGTACTGCCCAGCCGGCTCGCCCAGCCATACGCGTATTGGCCAAAGTGATACGCGTATGGGCAGAGGCTAATTTCCCTTCAAAATTCCATTTAAACTCCAATACGCGTATTGCCTCAAACCATACGCGTGTTGCCCCCTCCCGTACGCGTAACGCCTAAAATCCTTCATTGCCATACGCGTATTACCCAACCCAATACGCGTATTGCTTTGCGTGTTACGCGTATGGGCAGCGGAAACCATAATTTTTCCTGCAGAAAACTCTGCTACGAGTTTCTCAAATTCAACCCCAAAGTTCCATTTTTCCCAATCAAAATACATCAAAACATGTTACAAACATAACAACCAGTATACTACACAGTCAAACATCGAATTTCAGCAGTTAAATTATGATTCTATTGAAAAATTATTCATTTCTCACAATATCAAAACTAACTCTAAACTCATAAAACTCTACACTAAAGTGTCTATCTAGAACCCACCCTATAATCGAAGAGGAGTTTGAAGAAGATGATGATCCAGCTTTTCTCTCTTCTTCCTCTTTCTCCACTTTCTCTCTTTCTCTTCCATTTCCTCTTCTTTTTCCTAACTTCTTCTTCTTCTTTTTCCTTTTTCCTTTCTATTTTTTCTTTCTTTTCTTATATATATACATAATCATTAATATATAATATAACTCCAACAGGGTAAAATATCTCCAATCGATATTTTGTCGTCTCAACCCAATTGATCAATTATTAGAATTACCATAAAATTACTTTCCCGGATTAATAAATATTAATCCGTCTCTTTAATAAAATACTTGACCTCTTCAGAGTTCATTAGTTGCTCTATTGATCCTAAATGTCAATACTTAAAGTACTCAGAGGATTCCATCAGTCCAATTAATCAAAGATAGAGCACATAGATGCTCATCTGATCTCCTCTGATATCCAATTGAGCATTTAGATAATACGGGGTATTACATTCTGCTTGCTATCCTTCTCCCCCTTTGTCAACATCAAAAAGAAGAGAAGAAGGTGGTCAAAATAATAACACTATAACACGTAAGGATCCATCACATATTTGCAACACAACAACATTAACACGCATCCAGATATGATACAGTTAATGTAAGATTGGAAACGGATAAATACGGAACATAAAACGCAAAGACAATTCATTCTACAGTTAAAAAATCCAAAACACACTGAAACAAACTTCAAAGATAAACAACAGGAAAGAACATGCAATCTAAAACAGAAAAACATAAATGCCAAACATAAGAAAAATGATGCACGAATCTCTATGGTCTCCTCCCCCTATATGGATGACCTCTTCCCCCATAGTGTTGGTCGGGTGGTGGCAAATCCTCTAGGTGCAGGTTAAGTTTGATCAGTGTGCGATTGAGAGTACTAAGATTGTTAGCAAGATTCAGATTCTGTTGAGTCAAATTCTCGTCCAGTTGGGTGAATCGACTCATAGAGGCGACAGCAAACGTATTGAAGTTAGTGATGTGAGCCGAGACTTGGTCAGATAAGTTGTGAACCTTTCTTCCTGAGCATTGTAGCGGCTCTCTTGCAATGCTTGGAATTCTTGATGTTGAAGATTCATCTCATTTAACCTTGCCAGAATCTCTTCAGATGCCTGGAAATCATACTGAGGTTGTGGAGTTGGAGGTGTCGAATAATCAGGTTGCTGCCAACCATACTCCTCGCCATAGGTGGGAGGAATATATGCATCACCAAGAGTAGTCCAGCAGTTGTTTTGCCAATCTCCCCAGCCCTGATTCTCAGAATTGTCCTCATGTTGATCGCTCATCCATGCATCGTTGTCTTCCTCTTGCATAACCACATCAGCATTATTAACATCTTGATTGTCACTATCATGTACTTCCTCATCATCATTTCCTTCATAATGAATAGGTTCTTCAGGTTCAGGTTGAAAAGGATGAGTGGATCTGTGTCGGTACGTGAATTTCTTATAAACAGAATCCCAATTGTAACCCATCATGGTGAGGGTTTTTGGTTGAAATTGTTGTTCAGAGGTAATCTCCATGTAAGGAATATTTGGAACCAAAATGCCAGCCTTGTTCAAAATGTTCTGAATGCAGGATGCATAACCTAGAGCCAGAAATTTGTTGGAGCTGCGGGTAACGAACATCCGATATGCAAAATAGTATGGCCAGTTGATTTTGATCTAATTCTTCAGAATATACATGAGATGAACCTCTTCCTTCTTAACTCGTGAGTATCCACCTTTCTTAGGTCTCAAAGTACGAGAAACGATCCATTGCAAAATGCGGTCTTCAAATTTCAAATGATCGGTAGTGACATTTTTCGGAAAGACGTCACTTGCCATAACATCGTCAGGATATGGTTCCCGTAACATAGAGTTCAGAGCAGTCTTAAACTCAAAGTTTCGAACAAACATTTTGTCGGCTACTTTGGGCAGATTTTCATCAGAATTAATACTAAACAAAGTAGACCATAAATCATTGTTCACATCATGAAGTGCTTTGTTTATAGAAAACTTAAACTCAACCCCCTTAAATTTACCCTTAATTCCACAGTAGAACACTCGAACCAAATCACTATTGTACTTATCATCACATTCCAGGAACTCACCAAGATTCTGAACACTGAGCATTTCAGTTATCTCAGGAATGTGATAATCTTGACCCATTAATACATAGAAACCATGTTGTGGTATAACAGCACGACTACTAAACAATGCCTCATAAGGACCAGACAGTGCATCAGAAATTAAAGAGTAAACAGTTACCGGTTGTGAAGAGGTTCCGACAGATGAAGCTCTGGTTGTTCTTTTACCGGTTGTTCGTCTGGAAGCCATTGTTGATGAAGGGTTGAAGAAGATGAACAGTGCACGGTGGTAGAAAGATGATGATGAACAGTATTTCGCAGAAGTTGTAGAGGAATGATGATCAGCCATTAGAAACCCTTGTTGTTATACCCTTGAGGATTCACTCTTTGTGGGTTTTGATTTTTAGGGGTTTTGATGAGGTTTTGATGGAGATTAATGGGTATTGATGGAGTTTGATGGAAGAGATACAGAGAGGGAGACCACAAAATCTGATATGTTTACATGCAATGAATAAGAAATAAAGAGTAATGAAGATATGTAGTGGGAATAGGTAGCATTAGGTCGGCACACGCATTCCTATTAAAGTAGGGATTCTAAGCATGCCAGTTATGCGTCGACCTATAGACAGGGTGCGTCGGCGCAAACTTACCGGGACTTGAATTTTTTTTAAAAAAATAAGATGCGCCGACCGCAGGTGATCCTGTGCTAACCCATGTGTTTTCTTTTGAAATTGCATCAGCTCATGAGTCGACCCATAACATGGTCCGGTCGACTCATCCAATGCAAAAATGAAACAAAATTGAAATTTTTGCAATCATAAGTTCCAAAAAGATAAATAAGCATACACACACATAGAACAAACATCCAAGTGAACAATATATGCACAACATGTAGTAAACATCAAGTTTAAAGTAGTTAACATGGCACAAAATATGTTAAACATATATTAATCGGAACGATATTACCTTGATCACTATGACGATGAGAGCCCTCACATATAGCTAAATATCTCTTTGCATTGTTAGTTAAAAGAATAAACAAGCATGTATATATGTGAAGATCACTATCTTAAAGGATTTATCAAACACGATCCGAGATATCGAGAATGCCAAGTTTCCTACGGATGTGAAAGTAAGGCTCAGTGGCTAACGGTTTTGTAAAAATGCCAGTAAGTTGATTTTTAGTATCAACATGCTCAAAGATCACATCACCTTTCTCTACATGATCCCTAAAAAATGATGGCGTATTTCGATATGCTTGGTGCGTGAATGTAATACGGGGTTCTTAGTCAGGTTTATATGCTTGTTTTGCATAATGCAGCCAATCCCAAAAAAACAACACTATCTAAAGAATTGGCTGCTAAGTCTACCAAAGATGGGATCATGCATTGAAGCTACACCTTGATGATGTAAAATTCTTGATGATGTTGTACATATATGGCCCTTGTAGGTTGATTATTGTATTTGGCCACTTCTTGGCTTGACATTGCTCTTGCTATTCAATAATTGAGTCAATTCATGGCTTCTCCAACCGATAATCATCACAAAGTTGCACTTTGAATCCTAAGATACTTGGAGAATGTTTTCTTGAAAATCCTCACCTTGTATTCTTGGATTTAGTAATGTTAATTGGGGAGGTTTCTTAAACACAAGGTGTTCAATCTGAGGACATTTTTTCTTCCTTGGCCATTCTCTCATATCACGGAAATCGAAGAAGCAAAACAAAGTTTTAGGCTCCTCTATTGAACTAGAATATAGAGAACTAGCTGCAATCACAAGGGAACTTCGGTGGATTTCATTTCTCATGCATGATTTTAAATGCTATGCAAATTGTTGTCAATCCTGGTTTTCACGAGCACATCTAGCTAGCATTTGGATACTTATTGTCACATTGTTAGGCTCAAGATGCAAGAACAACTCATAAAACTCTTGCATATTTCATCTTTTTCCCGAGTTACTGATATTTTAATAAAGAATTTAAATTTGCAGCATTTGTATTCTCTCGTCACCAGGCTTTGATACATGGACATCTTCCATCCTTCAGCATGTGGGGCGTATCAATAGAGGAATTAAATGAATAGCTTGTGTAGCAAGTTGTCCATTATTTGAAGTTTGTTAAATAACAGTTGGAAGTAGTTAGGTTTATTCTTAAATCAGGTAGAGTTCATTTACCATTATAACCCTGAATATACTTGCATTGAGCAATATTCTAAGTTATTGAGAATTATTCCATCTCATTCATGACTCTTCTAATGCTTATTCTATTGAACTAGAATATGGACAACTAGCTGCATCCACAAGGGAACTTCGGTGGATTTCATTTCTCATGCATGATTTTAATCCTAAGTTATTGAGAATAATTCCTTCTCATCCCAAACTCTTCGCTGCTTATTCTAAACATTGTATGATTCACGGTAAGAAATGTTGTAGACATGTCATAAGGTGATGCAGTTTACTTTATAAAACCTTTGGAATGTATAAAATTTTCTTAATTTATAACTGAATGCTTACTCTCAATAACATTTACATAATATACACATAAGATGGGAAATAAAAGTACACCATATCAATCACACAAGCATACATTTCATCTTCTACAGTCAAGCATCTGACCAAGTAATGTCAAGGCCACCCCATTGTTCTTTAGGCACACCTAAAGCTTTCCACACAGCCTTGGAAGCATCCACAATGTTGTTTGGACAAGGAGGCTGGTAATCATGTTCTGCATCACATCCTTTTGTGGAGTCACACTCATCAACAACCATGGCCACCACACTTTTCCCATTAGCACTGATTGTAATATTTTTGAGACACCTGCTCTCGTGGTTGAACCATCCGGTAGAAAGTGCAACTACTGGAGTATCGTCGGAATGATACTGCTTGTCACATTCTGAAGGGCCGCCTCCATCTCCACCTTTTTGAAAACTATTAAGAGTGAGATATGCTTTGGTGTAAGTTGACACAGATGGAGAGCATTCATAAGTTGTATACATTTTTCCTCGTACACAACAGTCAGAATCATTCTCTTGATTACATTGTCCCAGAGGAGCTTTCTTTCCTCTAATTCTACCGCTTGGTCGGCAACTCTGAGCGTCAGAATACACACAGCTTGTTAAAATAAGAGTAATAACCAACAAAAGAAAATTACCGTTAGGGAAAAATTTCTTCATTTTGTGTATGTAACTCTAGCTATGTGTATCCTCTTAGTTGTTGTTGTTGTTGTTGTTAGTGTTTGATGATTTAGGAGAGATTTAAGTGAGTATATATAAGCATGTGTTAGCTACTACATGATACATCACTAAAGGATCACTTTTGAGGTCAAAGAACAAGTTCTACACTAGCTGGTTGTTTAGCCAACTTGAACTACTGATTCTGGTAATTTGTTCTTTTTAATGATTTTAATCTAATTATCAAAGATGATTATATATTAAAATGCATACTGTGATAGATCAGTTATTCTGAGCACTAACCAGAACTTGTAATTTGTTATTCATAAACAGGTAAACATGTAAATAAGTACATAAAGTTTACATATTTGAATAATATTTTGTAGGTTTCTCTTGTACATGATTTTACCAAGATGGTTTATGCTCCCATTTGGAGAGCTACTGGTTTTTTCTTATATTTATTGTAAGAGTTAAATATTATTTTCTCATGTTTAAACATTGTTCAAGTTACTATTAAACTTAGTTGATAGAAAGTTTTCCTATCAAAGATTTGAGACTAGGGTTCCAATGATAAAAGAGAGAATTAAAAGAAACTATCTAAAGAAAAGTAAAAAATAAAGATAACATTTGATTTCTTTATTGATACCTAAAATGTGTCCAAGACACTTACATATATAATGATACTAATGGGCCAATGACTAAAATACCCAAATACTAGTGCAAGCCCAATTCAATAACAATTAAACTAAAATACCAACTAAGATAAAACCTTAAATTAATAAACTAAAATATAACTTGATACTCTCTATCATTGCCGCGGGGTTCACTTGAACCTTGTCCTCAAGGTTCTAAAATATAATAGATATATTCCGGGATCCCACTTCTTTAACTGAGACAATTTAGAAGTTGGAGCAACATCTCCACGGTACATCAAACAACAAGCCATGTACATCAAACAACAAGCCATGTATTTTCCATATCCTTTCAATACTATTGTGTACTCTGTAATGTCAATCTTATGCGAAATTCCAGCACCAGTCAACGACTTGGAAATTAATTTGGCAACCTCTTCATAAAAGCCCTTAAAAACTTCCACACACTTCACCATTTCTGAAGGGAGGTTGAGATCAAAAGATTTATAACTCGGCCAAAAACCTGTGGTAAGCACTGTAACTGTCAAGTCAATTCCAGGATTTAGATGTGAATTCTCACTAAGGTATTCCTGAAATTTCATCTGATGGTCCCTAGCCAATGTCAAGTCTACCACCATTCCCTCCATCTTTGATGTGAACTGGCCACCACATTGCTGCTTTAACTTTGTCAAAATACACTTCTCATGTTCATCATTGGCACTTCTGTCAAAAAGTAATCTTCGGACAAGCTTCTTCCTGTAAAATTCTGCAAAGAGATCCTTGTCACTGATGTATGCAAGCAGCTTGACTATCTTCTCGAGTGTTTCTTCAATGGCTTCATCACTCATCTTCTCACTTCCACCCCTTTTTAAGGATATTATCACAGAATGAAGATAATAGCTCTGCACTGGAACTACCAGCAACAGTTTTCTTGCAGAATACCTCAAATGCTTCCTTCAATGCCTTGTGGAACAGAGTGTGATTCATAAAGAAATTAATAACGTATGCCATATACTTTTCATGGAGCTCTATGAGTTTTCTGACAAGGACTTGAACCTGAATGCCAGAACCGCTTGTAGTTTTCTGATTGTTAGCACTTTCTTCAGCCAGTTGAACCAAAGTTGTACCCTCATCTGTAATATACTGCTTGAATACATTGGCAACAGGATCCAGGCCTTTAGGTATTTTATGGTAAAGTCTATACATCCTAGAGAGATCATCCACCTTATCATCTCTAAGCAAGGCACGACAGCCTGAGTGCTCCTTCTCAAGTAACTGATTAGCACGTTTTACCAGCAATTCGTGTTGCACTTTCTCTACCAGTTTCTGCTCAGTGCAAGTATGCAAATAATGAGACACTCTATCTCTCTCTCGCTTCAAACAATCCTCAGCCTTTAGCATGTAATATGGGCAGGAATCAGACTCAATCCAGATTGTAGCCTTACTTCTGTAGTAATCTGCAGTATCCTCAAGCATCTGCACCTTAAAATCCTGTTCATAACGATCCATTTCACCCAGACCGATCTCAACAAATATATCAAGAACATTCTTCGACAATGATCTATCAATTTGTTCGCCCTCACGTTCTTTGTCAATCAGAGTAATTGTAACACCCCCTTTCTATACCCCCAAATAATCATTTAGGCACATAATAAAAATTTCGTCAGAGTATAATTACAAACATGGTATAAAAGAGGCATGTCACATCAATTACGAAATTTAAACATACAACACCTGCTCAACAATTGATATGCAACAGTGGAACTTAGTCCTTACTGTAACACCCCAATTCCCATCGCGAATAAATAATACATAAATAAAATCAGAGTAACTAAAAATTTATTTTTCCGACAGAAACAAGGATGTCACATTTAAATAAACAAAATATCATCCCTGCTCATAAGTTAGATACATAGCATAAAATAGAATACCCTCAATTGGGAAACTTTTCCATAAAAAGGTAATACCAAATATATTCCACAATTATATACATAAATAACATAATCATTTCCCCGACTCCCGTGCTACGTATCAGAGCAGACACCAAGACCGACAACAGAACGGAGGGCTAGTCTCCACAAAGGACCTCCAGCAACTCTAATCTGCAATGCCTCATAGAGCATTATAAAACAGCAGAAGGGTGAGAAATAAAAACTAAATCAAGATTGTATAATAATATGCAAACACACATTCAAACACATGTATAATCATCTCACCCATACCATCACATACTAACACATATAGCATACCACAAATACAACATACCACACATAATCAATCGAATCATGATTTTCCACACATAACGCATCCATTCACAATTTTCACCACAATTCATCACAGCTCACTCATATACATCACAATGTATATATGTACAAAACCAAGCATATTCATCATGCACGCTTCCACAATTCTTATCACTCCACATAAACATACATATTTATGTTTATTCATCAATGCACAAATATAGAGATGATAAATGCAAATCATAGAGACCGACTCACGACTCTATGCAAATGCAATGCGGGTACCGACTCAATCATCTCAAGTTCACTCAGGAACTTCTGCTGGAACCATCGCTCGTTACCAAAGTAACTCCCCGTCGGGCCTACGATGTTCACCCACCGCTCACACCTCCACCAAGAGAGGCTCACAGTGTTTATGGATCGCTCACACCTCCACCGAGAGAGGCTCACGACCCGGTTGCTCACACCTCCACCAAGAGAGGCTCACAACCCGATTGCTCACACCTCCACCAAGAGAGGCTCACAATCGTCTATAACCGTCGCTCACACCTCCACCGAGAGAGGCTCACGATGTTATAGCGGATTCTCATTAGAATCCCTCAGCACAAGAATGCACATCATTATGCTACACATGATAATGACACAAGGCATTCTTGAAATGCATACATGTATACAAACATTGTCATGCATTCATCTCTTACAATCACATACAATTCATCAATATGAATTATTTCACCAACTTTATTCATGCATTAGAAATCAATCCAACAATGCATTTACTTGCCATACGGCCACCAATTAGCATACATTGAACTTCACGTAAGCAATTCATTTTCATACATACATGTAATCATAAACATGCATATAAAACCAATTACAACATATCACATTCCCTTGCCCTTCGGCCACACTTTATCATCACAACATGTCATCACATGCACTATCATTACTCAACATCATACAAGGCATACACATTAATATCAATGCCACATTGTATGTTACACAACCAATATACACATCATCATATTCATGCATTGAAAACAATTCAAACAATGCATTTCATCACCTACCACAACAATCATACAAATCACAATGACTTCCACAAGGGATTCACACCACAAAGGCTACCCACGACACATCATAACAACATACATTGATATTCAATCAAACAAGGTATTTTTACCACACAACAACATCAGTAATCACGCCTCGAAGTCTAATCCAAAACAATGCACATCTTTGCCACAAGGCCACAAACTATCATCACAACATTTCATCATGTATATTCACATCATATAACGGTCTACAAGCTACACGTTACATGTCACAAGTATATATCATGCTAACACATCAATCGCACACATTATACGCGATAAAAACCCGACAACCCAACACTTTTCCAAAACCACGACCTAAATAATTCATCTACTGCCCTCTAAACCATTTTTAATAGAAAGAGCTTTTCATTAGCTTTCCAACGCTTCAAACGGCGACCAAAACGGACTTACGGTTAGAAAATTACGACAAAAACAAAATTGGAAAATATCATGTTCGCTCCAGTATTCGCTAGGCGAACCCTAGCGAACCAAGGCAGTGGAAAACAGTCATAAAGTTCGCTAGGCGAACCTTCTAGCGAACATTCGCCAGTTCCTTCGCTGGGGTTCGCTAGGCGAACCTGCGAAACCCAGAAATCGCAGCAGCGTCAACCTAGGTCATATGGGACCAAAATACATCATTTTTATCACCCAAACCCTTCTAATTCATACCAGAACAACCAAAACATGTTTAGACATAATCAACGAGTATTCTACGCGGTTTATATCGAATTTCATCCGTGAAAACATCGATTTCTATCAATTACTCCTAATTTTAATCGATAAGAAAAAGTCGAGAAACAACCAAAACAATCACAACAAACAACACATATACATACACAAGCAAGATATAATTGAAACTTCTCACCCTTACCCGATTAATCGCGCTTGAAACGGAGAATCTTCGATTTTCTTCTCTTTCTCCTCTTTTCTTTCCTCTTCCTTTCTATCTTCTCTTTTCTTTCTCTCTATTTTCTTTTCTCTCTTTTTCTTTCCACTTTCTATTTATAACAAAATATCTAACTACCCAAAATGACCATTTTGCCCTTACGCTCAAATATCTCCCAAACGCTCTCAAAATGCGATAAAACATAAACATACCGATGAAATATATTTCGGAAATAAAAGTTGAAAAGAAATAATAATTTAATACAACTATTTTATCTATCTGAGAAATTAACCAATTAGCAGGTATAATACCATAAATTCACACATTTCACAAAATTCAAATAAATGAAATAAATAAATAGAGTTAAACGAATCGGGGCGTTACAATTCTCCCCCACTTAGACATTTTCGTCCTCGAAAATATACTGAGACGAACAACTCCGGACACGACTCTCGCATCCGACCCACAAACCAACATGCCAACAAAAGGCACACCACAAATAACACAACTGACAAACCACCTCGCTAACAACGACTACAACAACGCCAAGACAACGGCAACAACCACAACGACCAAATGCAATGCCCATACAATGCACTTGACCACCAACTCACAACTCAAATAAAACCAAGATACCAACACACAGGTTCACTCTAGAACCGAAACACAACAAGAACATAAAATTCCACAACACCACAAGGTCTCAACAACATCAACAAAACCAGAACACCAACAGCAATGCTACGATTCACCAATCGAACATGCAACCAAACATCCATCTACATAGTAGCCCATGGATAACATTTTAACCTTTCACCTAACACTTCCATTCTAAAACATCCAATGGTCTCTTCACTCCTAAATGTTCCCAATGTTCAACCTATGACCTCTTACAAGTCCCACTCGCAATTACAAATTGTGCCACACCACGCATCCGCTGCGCACTCTGATTACTCGTAACCATCAAAATTACCACTTTCACGTCCAAAGTCTAACTCTTTCTCATTTTCACCAAAAATCACTGTTCACTGTTAATATACCCAACCGCACACTATCAAACGTCAATTCACACACCAACCCAAGTCTTTAAATCCTCCCAAAAGTTCCCACTTTTTAACCATCAAAGCAGACATAAACTTTACCAATAGGATAATTCGAGCCAAAGTCATAACTAATCAGGAGTTCCAATCATCTGACCGTGCCTCAATCCGAGTCACCAATCAAAAGTTATAAAGGAAACAAAATTGGAAAACCTGCCATGTTCGCTAGGCGAACCTTCTAGCGAACCCTCGCCTTTCTGTTCGCTCCGCGAACCCCTTGGCGAACCAAGTCAAAACCAAACAGAGCCAAAAACACCCAAAGTTCGCTAGGCGAACAACTCAGCGAACCTTCGCTGATGCCTTCGCTAGGCGAATACCCGTAGCGAACATTCGCTACCCTTCGCTGATTGGTTCGCTAGGCGAACCTGCGAAAACTCAGAATTACAACAGTCTTGTTACTCATCCAAAACTGTCCATTCCTCCATCCAAACACCTTGAACCTAAAACCCTTAAAATAATACCTCTCAATGTAGAACTGCATCTACTTCCGATGGATCCACAATCATACTCTCATCTGAAATAACATATCCAATAAACTAACCTTTTTCAACCCAAATTCTCACTCGAATAACTCAGCATAAAACTTCGTCTCTTTTTGACACTTGTAATTCAAATCCCAAACACTCTACCTGTTCTTCCTCTGAGTTTATAACAGATCTGAATATCCTCAATCAAAGCCATTATGAACTTATCTACATAAATATGGAAGATACGATTCCTCTACTCCATAAATATTACAGACGCCTTACTATCACCGAACAACATCACTGCACGTTGGAATGCCCAAACAAACCAAACCTCATTCAAACTTGTCCAGACTCACATACAAGCTTAATCGAGTAAATAACAGCCTATACCGACGATAACAAACATAACCATTCACATTAAATCAATCAAAACCTCAACTCACACCATTCACCACTCTTATCCAACATTCCATCCAATTGCGATTTCACTCAAACTCAACCAAACCATTCTAGTTATCTATTCATGAAAGTGGACACTTATTCTCAATCGTTACCTCAATTAACTGTTAGTAATCCATACGCAATTTCTCCTCTTAACAGTCCAAATTCCATAAATCCCCACGTGTAGCAACAACCATCCCAAAAGAACTCTCAAATAGTACATTCACACTTAAGGTTTTCTCAAAATTTCCATTAACGCTTTATAATTCCAAAGACTCCAAGCCTCTCCAGAACTTTAAGTTTCGCTTTCCATAGTCTCAATAACAATACCATCATAATGCTTGTTATTCCATTCAATCATCTCTCCATTTTGTTACTATCCATACTGGGGCTCCCCAAGACGACACACTTGGCCTCACAATTCTCCTTTCCAGTAAATCTTCTAACTGCTCCATCAGTCCAGGTACTTCTAATACTAACATCCAATATTCCATCCGGGAATACATCTAAAAATTACGCACAACCGGTAGCTCATCACTGTGTCCTTTCTGCTAATTCCTAGAAAACTATCGTCACAAACATAATAACATCTTAGTTTCACGTCCTAAAAGTTATTTTACTTACTTAGCAGATTAAACCTCAAATCCTTACCTTCGTCCAATTTGAGTTCACACTTTACTCTCTGAGAACAACCTTTAACAATACCCAATCGTTCTCTCCCAATGACTTCGCAACTCGACCGACATACCAAGAAAAACCTCTAATCCGTCTCATCTTCCAGTATAAGAGTCTTCATCAACTCATCAAAGCAATCCGTAATCATTTTCTCAATTCCAAATAATTCATGGCACACACTATCCAAGCTGGAAAGACCCGTCTATTCCATCCAACATAATTCCCGTCTACTATCAACAAGAGATTAAGGGTGATCAGTTCCTCAATTTGTCAATAGACAGCCGATAATCATGATGGGGCATAAACCGTCTTTACCAAACTATAATAGTCGTTCTTGCATCCCATACATAAAGCTACCTAAGGCCCAAATCCTTAGTTGACATAAACCTTACCTCCGCATTCCCTCCGGGATCGGGAACAACACTGTCCTAACAACACTTACAATCTTGCAATCAACGGCACACTGAGCCCACGCTCCACAACCGAAACAACTTGGAGAAGTACCAGCTTCTCCCCCACTTATCTCATTCTCAATCCTGAAGACAAAGGATTAGAAAAACCAGAAAGCACTGACAGTGTTTCCCACACAAATCACGTACTAAGGGATAAACAACAATGACAGTATTCAACTGTCACACCAACTGACTTAACAACTTGGCCGGACGGACCGACCTGCTCTGATACCACTAATGTAACACCCAAATTCCCATCGCGAATAAATAATACATAAATAAAATCAGAGTAACTAAAAATTTATTTTTCCGACAGAAACAAGGATGTCACATTTAAATAAACAAAATATCATCCCTGCTCATAAGTTAGATACATAGCATAAAATAGAATACCCTCAATTGGGAAACTTTTCCATAAAAAGGTAATACCAAATATATTCCACAATTATATACATAAATAACATAATCATTTCCCCGACTCCCGTGCTACGTATCAGAGCAGACACCAAGACCGACAACAGAACGGAGGGCTAGTCTCCACAAAGGACCTCCAGCAACTCTAATCTGCAATGCCTCATAGAGCATTATAAAACAGCAGAAGGGTGAGAAATAACAACTAAATCAAGATTGTATAATAATATGCAAACACACATTCAAACACATGTATAATCATCTCACCCATACCATCACATACTAACACATATAGCATACCACAAATACAACATACCACACATAATCAATCGAATCATGATTTTCCACACATAACGCATCCATTCACAATTTTCACCACAATTCATCACAGCTCACTCATATACATCACAATGTATATATGTACAAAACCAAGCATATTCATCATGCACGCTTCCACAATTCTTATCACTCCACATAAACATACATATTTATGTTTATTCATCAATGCACAAATATAGAGATGATAAATGCAAATCATAGAGACCGACTCACGACTCTATGCAAATGCAATGCGGGTACCGACTCAATCATCTCAAGTTCACTCAGGAACTTCTGCTGGAACCATCGCTCGTTACCAAAGTAACTCCCCGTCGGGCCTACGATGTTCACCCACCGCTCACACCTCCACCAAGAGAGGCTCACAGTGTTTATGGATCGCTCACACCTCCACCGAGAGAGGCTCACGACCCGGTTTCTCACACCTCCACCAAGAGAGGCTCACAACCCGATTGCTCACACCTCCACCAAGAGAGGCTCACAATCGTCTATAACCGTCGCGCACACCTCCACCGAGAGAGGCTCACAATGTTATAGCGGATTCTCATTAGAATCCCTCAGCACAAGAATGCACATCATTATGCTACACATGATAATGACACAAGGCATTCTTGAAATGCATACATGTATACAAACATTGTCATGCATTCATCTCTTACAATCACATACAATTCATCAATATGAATTATTTCACCAACTTTATTCATGCATTAGAAATCAATCCAACAATGCATTTACTTGCCATACGGCCACCAATTAGCATACATTGAACTTCACGTAAGCAATTCATTTTCATACATACATGTAATCATAAACATGCATATAAAACCAATTACAACATATCACATTCCCTTGCCCTTCGGCCACACTTTATCATCACAACATGTCATCACATGCACTATCATTACTCAACATCATACAAGGCATACACATTAATATCAATGCCACATTGTATGTTACACAACCAATATACACATCATCATATTCATGCATTGAAAACAATTCAAACAATGCATTTCATCACCTACCACAACAATCATACAAATCACAATGACTTCCACAAGGGATTCACACCACAAAGGCTACCCACGACACATCATAACAACATACATTGATATTCAATCAAACAAGGTATTTTTACCACACAACAACATCAGTAATCACGCCTCGAAGTCTAATCCAAAACAATGCACATCTTTGCCACAAGGCCACAAACTATCATCACAACATTTCATCATGTATATTCACATCATATAACGGTCTACAAGCTACACGTTACATGTCACAAGTATATATCATGCTAACACGTCAATCGCACACATTATACGCGATAAAAACCCGACAACCCAACACTTTTCCAAAACCACGGCCTAAATAATTCATCTACTGCCCTCTAAACCATTTTTAATAGAAAGAGCTTTTCATTAGCTTTCCAACGCTTCAAACGGCGACCAAAACAGACTTACGGTTTGAAAATTACGACAAAAACAAAATTGGAAAATATCATGTTCGCTCCAGTATTCGCTAGGCGAACCCTAGCGAACCAAGGCAGTGGAAAACAGTCATAAAGTTCGCTAGGCGAACCTTCTAGCGAACATTCGCCAGTTCCTTCGCTGGGGTTCGCTAGGCGAACCTGCAAAACCCAGAAATCGCAGCAGCGTCAACCTAGGTCATATGGGACCAAAATACATCATTTTTATCACCCAAACCCTTCTAATTCATACCAGAACAACCAAAACATGTTTAGACATAATCAACGAGTATTCTACGCGGTTTATATCGAATTTCATCCGTGAAAACATCGATTTCTATCAATTACTCCTAATTTTAATCGATAAGAAAAAGTCGAGAAACAACCAAAACAATCACAACAAACAACACATATACATACACAAGCAAGATATAATTGAAACTTCTCACCCTTACCCGATTAATCGCGCTTGAAACGGAGAATCTTCGATTTTCTTCTCTTTCTCCTCTTTTCTTTCCTCTTCCTTTCTATCTTCTCTTTTCTTTCTCTCTATTTTCTTTTCTCTCTTTTTCTTTCCACTTTCTATTTATAACAAAATATCTAACTACCCAAAATGACCATTTTGCCCTTACGCTCAAATATCTCCCAAACGCTCTCAAAATGCGATAAAACATAAACATACCGATGAAATATATTTCGGAAATAAAAGTTGAAAAGAAATAATAATTTAATACAACTATTTTATCTATCTGAGAAATTAACCAATTAGCAGGTATAATACCATAAATTCACACATTTCACAAAATTCAAATAAATGAAATAAATAAATAGAGTTAAACGAATCGGGACGTTACAAGAACAACCGCCCGGCGAAGCATGCTCACCGCCCGGCGAAACGTGTTTCGCCTCTGCTTCGCCCGGCGAAGCACAGGCGACACCAAATCCCCAAAATAATTCAAAGAGGCAGAAGCTTGGCACCTCTGCGCCTCTCGAACCGCCCGGCGAAAAGGACGCATCGCCCGGCGCTCAGGACCTTTCGCCCGGCGCTTAGCACCAGAAGCAGAAAAATTCTGCTGCGTGAACACTGTTCCACACCTCCAATTTTTCGCATTTTCTTCCCCAAATCATTTCCAACAGCAAAACAGTTACTAGCAGTGGTTCATACACACATATAGATCATACAACACAATTTATATCGATTTCTATCCGCGAAAACATCGATTTCTACCATTTTCTACACAAATGGGTTTAGTTCCAAAACTCATGAAAATCAACAAAATCAACAATACAATCATAAATAATCATACACATTGCTAAGATAACAACATTTCACACCCTTACCCGGATTCCAAACTTGCTCTGTGATTGATCTTGATGAATTTCTAAGTTTTCCTCTTTTCCTCTTCTTTTCTCTTCCTCTTCTTTCTTTTTCTCTCAATCTCTTTTCTATCTCTTTTCTTTTTATTGCTATTCTATTCTATTTCTTTTCTCTCATTTTCCAAACAATCAATTAATTCATTTTTCTCACACATTCTAATTCCACTTAATTTCTAATTCATCATTAATTGAGAAAAGGCTTAAATACTCTTCATTCTAATTTCCCCGAAAACTCTCAAAACGGCAAAATAACATTTAACACACCAAATTCACAATTAAAAATAATTTATCATCCAATTAAAATAAAAGACTCCACCTAATTGGGAAATAATCAAAATCGGGGCGTTACAGTAAGCCTTTTGAGAGGTGGGGGCGATGATTACAAACGATTGTAAGCCTTTTGAGAGGTGGGAGCAATCGGATTGTAAGCCTTTTGAGAGGTAGGAGCAATCCATAAACATTGTAAGCCTTTTGAGAGGTGGTAGCAATGGGTGAACATCGTATGCCTGACGGGGAGTTACACTAAGTAACGAGCGATGGTTCCAATAAGTTCTTCAATTGAACTTGAGATGAAATGAGTCGGTACCGCATTGCATTTACATAGAGTCGTGAGTCGGTCTCTATAATTTGCATTGGTCATCTTTGTATATGTGCATTGATGAATGAACATGAATATATGTGTTTATGTTGAATGAATGGTGATGAATTGAGATGTATTGGTGATACATGTATTTGAGCATGAATGAATATGCCTATGTGAAGGATGCATTAATTACGGATTGTTATGCCGTGTATTTGATTTATGGTATGTGCTTGGTATTATATGTATATATACATGCACAGTGCTAAGTTGTGGTGAGAATGTGGTATATGTGTATTATATGTTGAGATATATAATTATATGCAACGTTATTATGATAATATTTCTCACCCTTCTGCTGGAATATGCTTTTTATGGCATAGTGCAGATTGCCAGCTTTAGAGGCGTGGAGGCAAGTGGAAGAGTTAGATCTTCGTCTTTGCTTAGGTCTTGGTGTCTGCTCTGATACGTAGCACGGGAGTCGGGGAAACGATTATTTTATTTATGTATATAATTGTTGAATATGTTTGGTATTACCTTTATATGGAAAAGTTTCCCAATTGAGGGTAACCTATTTTATGCTATGTATCAAATTTATGAGCAGGGAGTGTGTATTCTTATTTTAAAATGTGGCATCCTTGTTTCTGTCGGAAAAATAAATTTTTAGTTACTCTGATTTTATTTATGTATTATTTATTCGCGATGGGAATTGGGGTGTTACATTAGTGGTATCAGAGCAGGTTTGTCCGTCCGGCCAAGTTGTTGAGTCAGTTGGAGTGACAGTTAAATACTGTCGTTGTTGTTTGTTCCTTAGTACGTGATATGTGTGTGAAACACTGTCAGTGCTTTCTGGTTTTTGGTAATCCTTTGTCTTCAGGTGTGAGATTGAGATAAGTGGGGGAGAAGCTGGTACTTCTCCATGTTGCTTCAGGTGTGGAGCGCTGGCTCAGTGTGCCGTTGACTGCAAGATTGTAAGTGTGGTTTGGACAGCGTTGTTCCCGGTTCTGGAAGGAAGGCAGAGGTAAGGTTTATGTCAACTAAGGATTTGTTCCTTAGGTAGTTTTGCACACAGGATGCAAGAAATGCTATTATAGTTTGGTAAAGACGGTTTATGCCCCATCATGATTGTCGGCTGTCTATTGACAAATTGAGGAACTGATAACCCTTAATCTCTTGTTGATAGCAGACGGAAATTATGTTGGATGGAATAGGCGTGTCTTTCCGGCTTTGATAGTGGGTGAAATAAATTGTTTGGAATTAAGGAAATGGTTACAGATTGTTTTGTTGAGCCGATGAAGATTCTAATATCTGAAGGTGAGCCGAATTCGAGGTTTTTGTATGTTGGTCCAGTTGGGAAGTCATTGAGAGAAAACGATTGGGTATCGTTAATGGTTGTTCTCAGAGAGTAGAGTGTGAACTCAAATTGGACGAAGGTGATGATTTGAGGTTTGGATCTGCTAAGTACGTAGAAGAACTTTTAGGACGTGAAACTCAGATGGAAAGAGTGGTTGGAAGACTTACTGGAAAAGGGATTTGTGAGACCAAGTGTGTCGCCTTAGAGAGCTCCAGTATTGTTAGTAACAAACTGGATGGATGATTGAATGGAATAACAAGCATGATGGGTATAATGGTATTGAGACTTTGGAAAGGAAAACTTAGAGTTCTGGTGAGGTTTGAAGTCTTTGGAATTTTAGAGCACTAATGGAAAATTTTGAGAGAACCTTTAGGTATGGATGCAATATTTAAGAGTTCTTTTTGGTTGGTTATTGCTACATGTTGGGATTTATGGAATTTGGACGGTTAAGAGAAGGACTTGTGTATGGATTACTGACAGTGGAGTAAGGTAACGATTGAGAATAATCGTTCGCTCTCATGGATAGATAACTGGAATGGTTTGATTGAGTTGGAGTGAAATTACAATTGTTTGGCACGTTTGATAAGGATAGTGAATTGTGTGAGTTGAGGCTTTGATCGATTTGATGTGACTGGTTATGGTTGTTATCATCGGAATAGGTTGTTATTTGCTCGGTTAGGCTTGTATGTGAGTCTGGACAAGTTTGGATGAGGTTTGGTTTGTTTGGATATTATAACGTGCAGTGATGTTGTTTGGTGTTAGTAATGCGTCTGTAATGTTTGTGGAGTAGAGGAATCGTATCTTCCATATTTATTTGGATAAGTTCGTAAGGGCTTTGATTGAGAACGTTTGGATCTGTTATAAATTCGGAGGAAGAACAGGTAGAGTGTGTGGGATTTGAATTACAAGTATTGAAAAGAGACGAAGCTTTATGCTAAGTTGTTCGAGTGAGAATTTTGGTTGAAAAGGTTAGTTTTCTTGGATATGTTATTTCTGAGTATGGTATTTTTGTGGATTCATCAAAAGTAGATGCAGTTCTACAATGAGAGGTTTCGAAGTTGGTTAAGGAGATTAGAAGCTTTTTGGACTTTAGTTGGTTATTACCGGAGGTTATGGGAGGTTTTTCCAAGTCAGCGTTTTCGTTACTTCGGTTGACTTGCAAAGGGTGAGTCGTTTGCTTTGGATGTTCATTGTGAGGAAAGTTTGAGAGGATTAAAGTAGAAATGGTCTACGGTTCCAGTTTTGATTCTGTGTGATCCTGTTCAACCGTTTGTGAGGTATTGTGATGTGTCTTTGATGAGTTTAGTCAGTGTGTTAATGCAAGAGGGTAAAGTCGTGGCTTATGCTTTACGACAATTGAGGATTCATAAAAGGATCTATACTATTCTGGATTTGGAATTGGTCGCGGTTGTATTGTGTTGGAATATTTGGAGGTGTCATCTTTATGGTTCTAGGTTCGAAGGGTTGGTAACCGCAAGAGTTTAGAGTACTTGTTTGGTCTGAAGGAATAAAGTATGAGACGATGAGGATGGTTAGAATTTGTGACGAGTTATGAATGTGGCTTGGATTATCCTTCGGGAAAAGCTAAGGTTGTGCCGGATGAGTTAAGTCGAAGGTTTTATACATGTCTATTTTGATGGTCAGTGAGTTAGAATTATTTGAGCAGTTCAGAGACTTGTGTCTGGTGTGTAAGCTAACATGCAGAGTGCGAGGTTGGGTATATTAAAGTGCACAGTGATTTTTGGCAGAGGTGAGAAAGAGTTAGACTTTGGACGTGAGATTTGCAGTCTTGATGGTTTCGAGTAATCAGAGTGTGCAGCGGAAGTGTGAGGTGGCACATTTTGTAATTACGTATGGGACTTGTAAGAGTTCATAGGTTGAACATTGGAAACATGTAGGAGTGTTGAGACCATTGGACGTTTCAGAATGGAAGTGTTAGGTGAAAGGTTTAGATATTCTTCATGGGCTACTATGTAGATGGAGGTTTTGGTTGTATGTTCGATTGGTGAATCGTAGCATGGTTGTAATAAGGTTGTGTGACAAGGATGTTGGTATTCTAGTTTTGTTGAGGTTGTTGAGACAATGTGGTGTAGTGGAACTTGTGTTCTTGTTTGTGTTGTTGCCTCGTTCCTATCGTGTTGGTTCGAGTGCGAGTAGCTAATTCCTGTGTGGGGAGTTAGGGGAGTGTTACCTAGAGTAAGGGTAACGATCTTGTTGTGTTTCGGTTCAAGAGTGAACCTGTGTGTTGGTATCGTGGTTTTCCTTGAGTTGTGAGTTGGTCGTCAAGTGCATTGTATGGGCTTTGCATCTTGTCGTTGTAGTTGCCATCGTTGTCGTGTCGTTGTTGTAGCTGCGGTTAGCAAGGTGGTTTGTCAGTTTGTGTTATTCGTGGTGTGCTTTTGTTGGCATGTTAGTTTGTTGGTCGGATGCGAGAGTCGTATCCGGAGTTGTTCGTAGCGGTTATATTTTCGAGGACGAAAATGTCTAAGTGGGGGAGAATTGTAACGCCCCAGTTTTTGTCAGTTTTATTTAATCGAGTCTATTTGATTATTTTATTATTATATTATTTTATTCTTGACTTTTATTTGGCAATATATTATTTTTCATCGTTGTTTATGTTTTATCGCATTTTGAGAGCGTTTGGGAGATATTTGAGCTGAGGGGTATTTTGGTCATTTGGGTAGTAGATATTTTATATAAATAGAAAGTGGAGAGAGAAAAGATAGAAAGGAAAAGAAAAAGAGAGAAAAGTGAGAAAGAAGAGAAAAGAAGAACAAGAGGAGAAAAGTGGGAAAAATGCTAGAAATCATCAAAATCAACGGTTAGGATTCGAATCGAACGGGTAAGGGTGTGAAATATCGTTATCTTAACTTTGTATACGATTATGTATGGTTTCGTTTCGGTTGTTTTGGATCGTTTTCATATATTTTTCATTTTAGGTCGAAATGAATAAAGTCGATAAAAACCGATGTTTTCACGGTTAGAATTCGAAATAAATTGCGTAGTTGTATCGAGGAAGGTTAGGTCGTCGTATAGCGTGCTTTTTATTCGATTTGGTGATGTTTGAAAATTCGGGTTTTTGAAAGGTTGAAATTTAATCGAAAATCGAACGTCGTAGAAATTTCGTTTATGTGTTCTAAATTGTGCTTATGTATTTGGTGGTTGCGCGTATGTGTTTGTTTCGAAGAAAATAATTGAATCGGTCGGATTTTCGGGCAAAATAGCCGAAATCCGTAGCGGCCCGCAGGGCATTTTCTGGTTTTCGGGGAAACTTCGGAAATTCATATTTCTTGAACCGTAAGTCGGTTTTGACCCCCGTTCGAAGCGTTGGAAAGCTAATGAGATGTTGTTTCTAGGAAAAATGGTTTTGAGGTCTGAACCTGGTCCAATCGGAACAGTATTTTCGAAACGTTTCGTTGTGTCCGGCCTCCGGTTTATGTTTTTGCGTTATTTTGAAATATCCATATCTTTTGCGTTGTTTATCCGATTGAGGTGTTCTTTATATGGATGTGAAGCTAAAAATACGTTCTATGATTTGGTGAAGAAAAATATTATTTTTAGCCGATTTTTAACCGACTTTTCCGGTAAACCGTAAATCGAATTGTTTGGTTATTTGTGAAAACGTTCGGTTGCGGTTTGGCACAATTAATGTGAATGTATGTGGATTGTGTGTGATGAATGCATGACTATATTGTGAATATGTATGCATGTCAAGAGTGTCATGAGTCATGTTGTATGTGAAGCATCATGATGTGCATTCTTGCATTGTGGGGTTCTAAGATGAATCCGTTGTAACGTCGTAAGCCTTTTGAGAGGTGGGGGCGATGATTACTGTTCTGGACTGGGCAGGGCTTCCTGCCCTTAAGGGCCAGGCCCAATCCAGCATAACTGGCGAACAGGCCCAATATGCACAATATAGCCGTTGGGCACAATATAGCCGTTGGGCACAATATGACCGTTGGGCGTGTCCCCCTCACACGCAGAATAGGTCACACGACCAGCCGCCTCACCGGATATTGCGGGAACAGTTAGAAGACCACGCGCTTTGTTCGCCACCCATTTATCTATAAAAACCTCCCTCACTTGAGAGGGGCAGGTATCACGAATCATATACTTAACTTCTCTTACTTGCTTTCCCCTTTCTTTGACCAAATACTTACTTTGGCATCGGAGTACCTTGCAGGTACCTCCACCCCCTTTTCTCTCCAACAAGCAGCTGCACTTGCCCTACACGAAGGCCGCGACGATCTCCTTCTGGTCATCTCCGATCAGTGGCGCCGTCTGTGGGAAATTCAGCTCCCCCGTCTCTTCGAATCAAGATCCCTCATCTTTTCATCCAAAAGACCAAAGCTTTCATCTCTCCAAAATCCCAGATCGGCATGGCTTTCGTTAAGAGTGACGTCCAAGAACCTCTGACCACCGCTGCCCGTACCGACGCTATCGTCGAGAACGTCCCATCCGAGAACGTCCAGCGCAACGGTGGTCCGGCTTCCCCAAAGCCCGACGAACAAAGACCACGAGCGCAAGCCGTGGAACTTTCCTTCGAGCCCATTCCGGTTCCTCAAGGCGCTGATCCGACCACCGCGGCGCTCATCGCCTCTCTGAACAATTCCAATCGTTTCATCATCCAACAGGGAGAAAAGATCAGCGCCCTCGAGCACGCCCTTCAAGAGCACCACGCTTCGGAGACACTGGACCTCTCCCCGCCTCCGCGAGATCACTCAAAGCGGAGACGTGATAGCCCCTCCCCGGTCAAGGAACGATCAAGATCAAGGAGTCCAGCACCCGACCGTGCTCGCCGGCATCGTCGTTCTCCTAGGACAACTAGGCACTCCCCTGCTTCCAAAAGACATCGACGCTCGGACAAGCACAAGCACAGGCATATCCGCGGACACTCTCCTTACCGCAGTCAAAGCCGCGACCACAGCCTTTCTCCGTCATTTTCTCACAGCTCTAGCAGTGACGACGAAGTTCAAGGCCCGTTCACGAGGAACATCGTAGACACCCGGATTCCCCGCGGGTTAGAGAAACCTCCCACGCTGGCAACTTACGATGGCACATCAGATCCTCATGAGCACCTAGAGAACATCGAAGCTATGCTCCAGTACCATGGTGTCTCCGGAGCCATCCGGTGCAAAATATTTCCCATCACCTTGAGGAAATGTGCGATGGCATGGTTCAAAAGACTCCCTCGAGGATCCATCTCCTCCTGGCGCGACCTCAAAGGCCAGTTCACCCGCCACTTCACAGCCTCCCGACGACATCCAAAGACGGAGGCAACTTTAGAAGCCATCATACAAGGCCGAGAAGAGCCTCTGCGGGAGTACATCGAGAGGTTTAATAAGGAGGCAGTGGAAGTCAGAACTTCCGACCATATGAAGAAATACCTCCTCGAGAAAGGACTCCGCCCGAAGAGCGACTTCCGCAAAGCTGTCGGGATCGAAGCTCCTCGAACGCTGACAGAGCTTCTCCACATGGCCAAAGATTACATCCGCTACGAGGAGAAGGAGGCCGCATATCGTACCCGGGATGCCAGAGATCGGGAAGCACCCCGAGCACCTAAAAAGGAGGAGTCGGAGCCATCCCGTAAAGGCAAGGAGAAGCGACGGGAGGAGCGTCCTCGTGAAGGCAAAGGGCCAGCTGGCCGATTTAATGAATACACTGTGCTCACTACCTCACGCGAGCGTATTCTCTCCGACTGTATCAACACCGAGTTCAAACAAGGAGGTGTCCGGTTCCCTAAACCGACCTCGGCCAAAGGGAACGTCGACAAGAGCAAGTATTGTCGTTTCCATCGTAGCCACGGGCACGTAACAGAGGACTGCGTGCACCTTAAAGACGCTATAGAAATCCTCATCAAAGAGGGACATCTGAAACAGTACGTGAAGAAGGGGGAATCCTCCCGACGTGACGCGACTGATAAAAAGAAAGAAACAGAGTCAACATCCTCCAGTCCTCCCCCACAGGTCGCAATGTCCATCAGCCGACCAGAGGACTTTTTCATCCCAAGTCACATCGACCCGACTTCCCAGGCATTCGTGCACAGCACCTGGGAAGCGTTTCCTACAGCCATGGTTATCTCATGTGGGGGGTACCATGAGCTCACGGTCGGTTCCATCAAACGAAAGTCTGAACAGTTAATCGACAGCAGCCCCGACCAGTTGTACACGATCGGCAAAGGTAAAGGGCGTTCACAACCAATCACATTCTACCAGGAAGAGCTCCCCGGGGGATCCCCGAATTCCCACATCCCTCTGCTGATTAGGGCCAAGTTATCATCAACAGATGTGCGGAGAATCCTGGTCGACCAGGGCAGTTCCGTGGACATCATGTACTCCAGCCTGTTCCACGCACTGAAACTGGATAAGTCTAATCTCTCCCCGTACGTAGGGTCTGATCTCCAAGGGTTCAACGGAGCAACGGCCCGACCGTGGGGTTACGTAGAGATACCAGTCAAGTTTAGCGAAGAAGAGGCGTCGAGGACGATCAAGACGCAGTTCTTGGTCATAGATTGCCCGTCACTCTATCAGTGCATCCTCGGCCGACCAGCCCTTGCCGAACTCGTTGCCGTCCCCTCTACCGTCCACCTCAAGCTCAAGTACTACACTGAGAAGGGACACGTTGCAACTCTGCACGGCGACATCGAGGCTGCTCGCAGATGCTTCGAGGCCGCCACGAGGGGGCAGAACCAGATCGCGGCGACCGCAAAGTCGACGAAGCGCACCAGGGAAGACAAAGTTCCAGCCGAAGATGGACAACGAGAGAAGAAGCCCACGCTTCCCGTACACACCATCGACCTCGACAGCAGGCTCGCTGAAGGACAAGAAGATCGAGGCGAGGATAATAACTCGGGAGCAACGCGCTCCCCCTCGCCCGCACCTCTGCGACCAGTCCCAGATGGAGAGTTCGAAGTCATCACCTTCAGTAACAACCCCAGCAGGGGAGTAAAGATCGGCGCTGGCCTCCCCGAAGAGGTAAAGAGGGAGTTGAAAGCATATCTCGACGACAACGCCGACCTGTTCGCCTGGAGTGCAGCAGACATGCCCGGTTTGGATCCAGAAACAGCCTGTCACCACTTGACAATCGATCCAGCTGCCCGCGCCGTCGCCCAGCGAAGAAGGAAACAGTCTGAGGAAAAGGCATAGGCTGCCGAAAAACTTGTACAAGACCTCTTAGAGGCAAATTTTATTTCCGAGGCCAGATATACGACCTGGCTCTCAAATATTGTACTTGTTAAAAAGAGTAATGGAAAGTGGCGTATGTGCATTGACTACACCGATCTCAACCGGGCTTGCCCGAAAGACGCATATCCACTGCCGAGCATAGATAAGCTCGTAGACAATTCCGCCGGTTTCAAGCTCTTGTCCTTCATGGACGCATATTCGGGATACAACCAAATCCCAATGGCCGACGAGGACAAGAGATACACAGCATTCATGACCTCCTCGGGAAATTATTACTATAACGTAATGCCCTTTGGACTAAAAAACGTCGGGGCCACATACCAGCGCATGATGAACAAAGTCTTCCGATCAGAAATCGGAGACATGCTCGAAGTATACATGGACGATATGATCGTCAAATCCCAAGAGGAATCCGACCACACCACCCACTTGCGCAAGGTGTTCGACCAAGCTCGAAAGTGTAAAATGCGTTTTAATCCAGAAAAATGCACATTCGGTGTACGAGCAGGGAAATTCCTCGGATTTTACCTCACCGAAAGAGGAATATAGGCAAACCCAGACAAATGTCGGGCACTCGTAGAATTCCCCACGCCGCGGTCGAAGAAGGCGATACAATCCCTAAACGGGATGCTCGCGTCCCTTGCTCGCTTCGTAAGCAAGTCCGCCCAGCACGCCCTGCCCTTCTTTAAATTACTTAGGAAGGAGGCAAATTTCGAGTGGACGGACGAATGCGAGCAGGCCCTTGCCCATTTCAAACAAGCTCTATCTGCCCCACCAGTATTATCACGACCAGACCGCGGGGAAACCATATACGTATATCTCTCCGTGGCCAACGAAGCAGTAAGTGCAGCACTTATTCGCGAAACTACTACCGGGCAGAAACCTATCTACTTCACCAGTAAAGCCCTACAAGGACCCGAAGTTAGGTACACGCAGATAGAACGGGTAGCCCTTGCCCTCATAATCGCCGCGAGGAGACTCAGATATTACTTCCTGGCACACACTGTCGTTGTCAGAACCGACCAGCCTATTAGACAGCTGTTAACCCGACCAGATATGGCGGGCAGGATGCTAAAATGGTCCCTAGAAACGGCCGAGTTCGACATTCACTACGAAGGGAGGAAAGCCCTCAAGGCGCAGGTCCTGGCCGACTTCGTGGCAGAGATGACCCAAGAACCGTCCCCCCGGGAGGAACACAGAGGTGGATCATCTACATGGATGGCGCATCAAGCCCCTCGGGCAGTGGAGCAGGAATAATCCTCGAAAACGAAGAAGGGACCCTGATCGAAGTGTCCCTGGTCCTCTCATTCAATACATCCAACAATCAAGCCGAATATGAGGCCTTCCTCGCAGGATTACGACTAGCCAAAGACGTCGGCGCGAAGAAAATAAAATTCTGCACTGATTCCCAACTCGTGGCGTCTCAAGTGCGAGGAGAATTCCAGGCAAAGAACGACCAACTCGCTGAATACTTGGCCGTGGTAAAAGACAAAATGGCGGAGTTTGAAGCATGGGAAGTCCAGCATGTCCCGCGCGAACAGAATACCCGAGCAGACATCCTCTCCAAATTAGCCAGCACCAGAAAAAAAGGCGGAAACAAATCTGTCATACAAGAAACACTGGTCAGCCCGAGCATTACAAAGTCCAACCTGGTAGATGTTAACGTCATCGGAGACCCCTATTGCTGGATGACCCCGGTATACAATTACCTCACCAATGGGGAACTTCCCGAAAACAATAAGGAAGCCAGTGTAATTAAACGACGAGCCTGCTCGTACGTACTGGTCGAGGACAAGTTATACCGACGAGGGTTCTCCATTCCCCTATTAAAGTGTGTTGACGAGGCCCAGGTCCCCGAAATCCTACAAGAAATCCACGAGGGCATCAACGCACAACACTTAGGGGGAAGATCCTTGGCTCGAAAAGCTTTGCGCGCAGGATATTACTGGCCGACCATGCAGCAAGACGCCAAAGAACACGTGCAAAAATGTGACCATTGCCAGCGCCACGGGGACATGCATTTAGCACCCCCCAATGAGTTGAAGACCCTCTCCTCGCCGTGGCCCTTCGCCTGGTGGGGGATGGACATCCTAGGCCCCTTTACAATGGGATCTTATCAAAATAAATTCCTAATCGTGGCCGTCGACTACTTCACAAAATGGATCGAAGCCGAAGCGCTCGTCAAGATCACAGCCTCAACATACTGCGTTTCTACAAAAGAAACGTCCTCGCCAGATTCGGGGTACCGCAGGCCCTCGTGACCGACAACGGAACCCAATTCACGGACAGAAAATTCCAAGACTTCGTCGCCAAATTGGGAACGAAACAACACTTTACTTCGGTCGAGCATCCCCAGACCAACGGGCAAGCGGAGGCCGCGAACAGAGTAATCCTACGCGGATTGAAGCGAAGACTAGGCGAGGCCAAGAAGAGGTGGGTCGAGGAGCTCCACAGCGTCCTCTGGGCGTACAGGACGACACCTCACTCCACCACCGGGGAAACCCCTTTCCGACTAGCGTATGGAACAGAGGCGGTAATACCGGTGGAGATAAGGGAACCCTCGAGAAGGACAAAAGCTCCCCTCGACGAAGAAATGAACGACGAGGCTCTACGCGAGGAGCTCGATCTGGTCGAAGAAATAAGATCAGGGGCTGCCCTCCGCGAGGCCACGTTAAAACAACAAATAACGTTGCGACACGACGCCAGAGTCATAAAACGTGACTTTCCCGTAGGCAGCCTGGTCCTGCGCAGAAACCAGAAGGATTCTCGCGAAGGGAAACTGGCAGCGAACTGGGAAGGACCTTATAGGGTCAAGTCCAAAACGGGCACGGGAGCGTATTACTTGGAAACACTGGACGAAAAACAACTTGCTCGACCATGGAATGCTGAAAAACTCAAGCAATACTATAGCTAAGTCCTTAACTACGAGGATAGATAAGTCGCCGACATAATCAACCCAAAACGGGGAGAATTGCGCGACCTTCGTATCATGCCCTGGTGAAGCATGACACGCATTACAACGCCGGCCAGCTTCTGCTCATTGAACGAGCAGAACCTGCGCACAACGGGGATAACTCAACCGAGCTCCGCCGTTGCCGCACCGTTCAGGCAGGACACCCAGCTCGCGATGGGAACAGTCCAAGCCTATGAGACTAGTACCTCAAACGAAGTCCTAGTCTCATCACGGGCAGAACCACGTCGCCCTCCTCGGTAGGTTCCTCGCTTATCCGAGCACGCACATACATATAAACAAACAGAGCAAATTCATAATACAACGTCCACAAAATCCAAATATATTAACGTACCGGCCACGGCCAGATAATGTCACAAAAACAAAAAAGAGGCAGTGCCCATACAAAGTGATAAATACAAATTCATAAGGGCACGCAGGCCCACAAAACATGCCAAAAACAAAGTCCTACCCTACGACTTCACTCTCCTCCTCCACGGGGACAACTTTGCCATCCACTACCGTGTTGAACAGACCCATGCCATCTGTCAGGAGCTGAACGTCGGAGTTGAGGGCCACTATCTGCTCTTTTGCCGCGTTGAAGCCGAACTCAGCCGCTTTTAGGTTGTCCTCGCCAAGGATCCTGATCCTCCCGATCAGATCAGCCCGCGACTTCAAGGCTTGCTTATCATCATTTTCGTCCTGAACGGCTGAAGTCAAACCTTCCAACTCAGCGATCCTCGCCTGCATCTTCTTCCTCTCCTCGTCGGCATTGAGCGCGGCCAGCTTTAGCTGAGTCACCTCCTCCTGGAGCAGCACTCTGGCCTCCTGGTGACCTTCAAACTGTTTTAAATCATTAAACAGCCGGCTGTTTTCTACTTCCAGCTCGGCTACTCTGTTCTTAGATGTCACAAGGCTCGCCCGAGTAGCAGCTTCGTCATCTGCGAGGACGAGGGCACCTTCAAGAACCCTAAACATGCCCGCCGCATCCTGGCACAGCTGTTTCCTCCTCGCTTTAGAATTGGCGTTCAGAATAGCCACGCCTTCAGACTCATGGACTTCAAACGAATCCCCTTCAGCGAACAAATCCCGACGAGTATAGCAGGCGGGAAGAATAAGGTGTCCGACGCCAGACCCGCCCGGGCCAGCGGCCACAGAAGTCCCCGCGGCATCTCTCTTCCGTTTATGGGAACCCTCCGGGGTCAGCGGCGTTGAGGCTCTCTCCGGGTCAGGGGAAGGTCCAGCGGTAAAACTCTATATCACCGTCTGCTTGGCTGCACCGGTCTTGGCACCTGCGGTCGCTTTCCTATGGACTTTGGCCGCCTGCGACCTCATCAAACGTTCTCGCATATCAGCCATCATACCTGCGAAGACACATAACAAGTCACACTACAACATTTTAATCCTACTAAAACACAATAAAATCGTTGCCAAAGCTGAAATAACTGTTGCCAAAACCTATCAGAACGGTTTTTATACCGTTTCAAACTGAAGCGTTGCTTTAGCCTTTTAAAACGGTTTTTTACCAAACGGCAACTCTTGCAGATCGCCGTTGCTTTAGGATATCTTTAGAGAACGGTTGTTAGAGTTCACTACAACAACAAATTTTGTTTGTTCTCATTTTAAAACCGTTGCGATTGATATATTTTAGAGAACGGTCTGTTTTGGAATATCACCGCGGTTTATCACCGTTGTTCATTAAAAGCCGTTCTGATAGACCATATCAATATGAACTCTTCAGGAGCAGAATAACGGTTAGCATATACAACAACAGTTTCTCACTGTTGCAATAAATATTTTTTTTATATATATAAATATTAATAAAATGAGGTGTAAGTCAATATTTTTTTTGAATAACTTATATATATATATATATATATATATATATATATATAATAAGAATAATTTGTTTTAAATAAAAAATTTACCCTAAAAATAAAGAAATTAAAATTTAAAAACTATGTTATGCTAACTTATTAAAAGTAAATAAAATAATAAATTCTAGAGGTTCACATCAGTTTCTCCGACCAACATTTTTGCTTTCTGTTGCCCAAAAGAAAAACAAATACAATCATAAAAACACATCTCTAAGCTAAGAAGTTGTTTTTCTAGATAAAAGCACAAAAAACAAGTGGGCCCCCTACCGATCCAGCTTCCAGATGGTCATCTCAGCAGATTTTTCACTAGATGTACGGCAGTAACTTCATATTTGCTGATAGAAATAGTAATGTTGAATGGGCTTCTTACTTGTGCATAATCCTCCAGAAGGAAACTGAAGGCAGACATTAAGCAACTTAGATACAAAGTTATAAACATAACTCAGATTTGATATGATCATATGTAGTTTAAAGAAAATAAAATAAAATTACCACATCAACATCTAGTCAAAATTTCAGCTCCAGTCTTAGTTATCAAAATGGTGTGTTCGAACTGTGCTGCTGGACTACCATCAGTTGTAACTGCTGTCCAGTTGTCAGGCCATGTAATGCAATCAGTTCTTCCCGTGGTAAGTATAGGCTCTGCAGTTTAATAGAATTTTTACAGGATCATTATTCAATTTCAAGACATCGCCAGATTAACAGATACGGAGAGCAATTGACCAGCATGAACTTGCGGTATCCATTCCTCCAGCATGAACTTGCAGTATCCTAAATGACTATGAGGTATATTTAAATGTACTTATTCATAAATTATTCAATTTCAAGACATCACCAGATTAACAGATACGGAGAGCAATTGACCAGCATGAAGTTGCGGTATCCATTCCTCCAGCATGAACTTGCAGTATCCTAAATGACTATGAGGTATATTTAAATGTACTTATTCATAGAGTAACTTTAAAAATCCATTTATTATATATGAAAAATGCAAGGGAAGTAACAAAAGAACAAGGCAATCAATGGTAAGTCACGATTCAACTCATATGAAAAATGCAAAATGGAAATGAATGATGTCAACATTATAATCATTAAGCACCCAAAACCATGACCACATTATAAAGTCATATAATAAACATCCTATTTTACTACCATAATGCAAAAATGACAATACATCAATAAAAAATAATATAATATGAGTCTTATGCTACAGTAAAAGCTAATAGAGAAGTGCTATTTAAAAAAGAGATATTCACTTATATATTTAATCATAACAGTCACACTTTATAACATCAAGATAGTATGAACTTCTTTATTTTGAAAAAAAAAACACAATAATATAAAAACTTACCTTCATCAATGTGAAGACCCCAAACAAATTCTTCCATCTTTGTTCTAGACGAAATAATTTAGAGGCCTCATCTACTATAGCATAAGCAGACTGCTAAGCATTAATTCTCATTTCAGCGGCATAACTTTCTTGTTCTTCTTTTTTAATACCTTGTCTCTTTTCATCTTTCCAAGAACCAAGCCATAGTTAGATCTTAGGTACATGGATTATAACTCCTACTTGTTCACAAACCATAGTTAGATCTTAGGTACAAGGACTATAACTCTACAGAAGAAGGAATTACAAGTTAATATTAGGAACCAAGCTATAGTTAGATCTTAGGTACATGGATTAATTTAAAGAAACAATATTAGCCGACAAAATACAAAATATTCAAAGGAATGAAAACAAGTGGAATATGAAATTAAAATAGTTATGCTAAGTGAACTACTATTTGAAAAACTCTTTTAATTGAACTAGTTTATTTGTCTATATCACACCGAACACGAAATGAAGATACGGTCATTCTTCTAACAAAGTACTTAATTGAATGCCAAAACTTATAGTGTTAAAGAGAAAGGAAATTTCTAAAAGTAGTCACATTACACAAACAAATGGGTCTCACATTCTGAATTCCTGTACACTAAGCACATTATGCATCAAACTGTAATGAGGATAAGGAAAAACATTTTAGCAAATGGAGCAACAGCAAGTAAGTTAATAGTGACTACAAGTTTCTTTTTTATATATAGTGACTACAAGTTTTAATACATATAGATGCTTTAGCAAGCAAGATAACTATATAATATGTGTGAATAACTTAGAAATGAAATTGTTCCAACTTTTCAAAATACTAGTTTATTTTTGCTATCTCTTCTTTCTTACATAAATGTTATTGTTGTTACCATCCAAAACCAATATGTTGACATTCTAAATGATATTTCAAACGTGTCTGGTATGTAGCTGTGTGCCTGTGTCAACTAGATTTTCAATACGAGTGAAAAAATAATTATATAACACCACACCTATTGGAAACAGGTCATAATCATACTCACACTTCTCTCGTGGATTACTCGAGTCAAAACAAGTATTATAGTTAACCTTGCCTACAAACACTGATAGAATCAGTTCAATTCTATATGCAAAACACATCACACACCAATAGTTTCTTATCTTATACCTGTCATTTCATTATTCAAGACACTAGATTTCGAATCATTATGAAAATAATACCTCATGTTATATAAAATTTTCCTAATGTTAAGAAAAGACAACATTCATAGTTCATTACAACACAAACACCCAGTCAAGTACTAACTAGAAAAAAATAATACAAAATATTCATAAAGAATCAAGTTTACCCTTTATTTCACTCTCATCTTCCAAATCACCATCGCCAACAATATTACTTTCAATATCAATCTGCTTAGTCACCACCACAACACGACGTTGTTGCGAAGCATTCCCAGTCACCGATTGTTAATAAAGAACTCCCTCAATTATAGTGAAAAGCTAACAAATCAAACCAACAGGACTATTATGCTTATCCTAAATAGTCACATTAATAGCCACCATGAGAAACGCCACCATGAGAAATTTATTCAAAACCCATTAGAAGCAGCTGCAGAAAATCCAAAAAACTGATAAGCAAACCAAACACACAATAGAAATAAACTGCAAGAAACACATTCATTCAAACTCCTGGTACTGGAATTAAGAGCATTAAAAACCTCAATATTCTCTCCGATAAGAAACCAAAGGAAAGGAGCAATCATTAAGGACAATACATGATTATAAGAACAAAACCTCAAGTTTTCAGTATCAAAATAAGATCGTGCTTTTGATAATAAGAAGATAGGCACCACCGCTTCGAAAGAGAAATGGATTGCGAATCATACCTGGGAGGATCTTGCGGCGAATTCTGCAAAGCAGCAACCGAAGGAGAAATTTGTGAACTAACCGATACAATTTCTGGAGGATTTCCTGTGTTTGTAAATTGATAATTTTACACAATCTAGATTTTAGGGATTTGATTTTCAGAATGCGAAAATTCGGGGATTTGATTTTCCGAATGTGAATTTTGAAATTTGAACGGTGAAAGGTTTGTTCAAGAAATGGAATGAAGGGTCAAGGTCAAAGAAAGCATCATTAGAGATTTAGGGTTCTTATTTTGGAGAGAAGTTTTCAACAATTTCTGAGTTTGAGAGTTTGAAAACAAATAATTCAATGAATGAGCTTAAAGAATTTTTAATTTTATGATAAATTATGTTTAGGGATTGAGAATGCGAAAGAATAATTTTTTTATATTTGTTCAAGTGAGTTTGTTAGGGAAAAGTTTTTCGTGTTAGTATAATGAATTTTTTTTAGTTATTCGCTAAACACCGTATTAAAATGTTTTTCTTAATTGTATTTTGTCAAACATAACGGAACGGTCTTAATATATATAATATTTTATCAAAATAATTAAAAAATATACAAGAACAGATTCTACCCATTGCTAAATAAGATGACAAAAAGCCGTTTTCATTGTCATCTACAATAAATGTTTTCAACTGTCTCATAATATTTATAAAAAATATATATGCTATCGCAACAAAATATAAAATTTGTTGCCTATTACACTCTACGAGAACGGATTTTTTACTTACTCAAAACTAGGCGTTGTCATAAAACCAAAATGTTGTAGTGTCAGGATGAGAAGAACTTAAAAAGATAAAACAAAACAGTGAAGCATACCAAGCAAGGTCATAGCATCGTCATCGTTATCACACTCAAGGAGAGCTTTGACATTAATATATCTAGCAGCTCGGACAGGGCCATCCTCCCCGACCAGCTGATTCCCGTCCCGATCGACGACGTAGGCCGGAGAGAAGCTCTCCACGTAAGCGTGAAGGATCCTGTACGACTCCTTATCAGCCGGGCAAAGCTGCTCATGCTTCACCAGGAACTGATCTGTTCGGCGTCTAAAATGGGTAAAGACCCATTCCAAAGGGAAAATGGAGACCACACTATCCCTTTCCCGACCATCCACCATCACCCTCTCGATAGTCGAAATGCTCCTTCTCGCCTCCTCAGTCATAGGCCTCACGACCAAAAACCTATCCTTGAAGTTACGTATCGAATCAGAATACGGCCAGAACAGCCTATTCTGCTGCTTGAACGACACCCAACTCTGCTTCGACCCCGCCGTGCTCCGCTGAATCTGGAAGAGACAGAAGAAGAGGTCCGTGGTCGCCCCGATTTGTAGATAACGACACACCAACTCAAAGGCCCTTATAAAAGCCAAAGCGTTCGGATGAAGCTGGGACGGGCACAACGCCAAGTGGGTGAACAAAGATGATTGGAAATCAGTGAAAGGAAGACGCATCTTGGCCTCTGTAAACGCAAATTCGTACATGGGAAAGCGAAGTCCCGGGTACGCGGAACAGATTCTATCGTGCTCCCCGGGACGAAAAGCTTTCCAGGCCCGTGGAGTATCCTCGTCGCGCAATTCCAACAGGTGGAAATCCCGTATCTCCTCCTCGGAGAAGGTTGATCGAAAAGACAAAGGCTCGTGTCCAAGCCATTCAAGGTCCCCTCCCGCGACCTTGATATTCGAATAGTCGGCGGACACACCGGGATCCTCGGGTACCTCCTGGGTGTCGGGCACAACATCATCACGGGGTTCATCCATTTCCACCTGAAAAGCAGAGGAAGAGAAGTGAATTCGACGTCCATGATCAAATCCACCCTTCCACCACTGATCAAGTGAAAGGGCGTAACGAACCCGAGGACAACCATATGCTCGTCTAAAATGCCTACAATTAACTTAGATAGAAAGTCCCTGCGACCAGGACTCACAGAGGCACATGCGAGGACGCGTGGTCGTCCCAAACTCACTCCAATGTCCCGAACTGGCCTAGTGCCCGACTACAAACTAAATTCTACACCTAACCAGATTCTACAAAGATCTACGCTAACAATTTCTACAAAATTCTAGAAATTCATAAAGTTCATCATGTTCTTCATAAAGTTTCCTGGGATTCATGTGTTCATCCAAGAACACATGAAGTTCAACCGGAAAACATGAATTTCTACCGAAAAACTCATAAAAATACATGAACGGGAAGAGGAACTTACAAGTAGAAGAAGTTGACGGTGGCGAAGAGAAGCTCCGGCGAAGACAAATTGCAGAGCAAGCGAGAGCAAAGAGTGAAAAACTTGGGAAATTATGAAAATGAAACCGTTCCCCCACCTTTTTTATAACCATTAGATCGTGGGGGATCGTGAAGGTCATCATAGCCTATATGCCCCTAGGACTGACAAAGGCCATAAATACTCACCACGTGTCACAAAAACTCTTCGCCTGGTTCAGCGCAAAAAAAATTCACCAACCCTTGAACTCCCGCGAGCACGACTCCCCGTCAAAACGAACACATCCGTACAAGTCTACGAGCAGAAACTCTCATTTCTACGAGGATGACGAAACTCCTGGTCGACATCGCGTGCTAGTAGCTAACGACCATATATGGTCGTCGCACAAATGCAACAACGCTTGGCCCTACGAGCAAACCTCCCCGTCAAAG
This sequence comes from Lathyrus tuberosus, assembly GCA_022829125.1. NCBI lineage: Eukaryota > Viridiplantae > Streptophyta > Magnoliopsida > Fabales > Fabaceae > Lathyrus > Lathyrus tuberosus. The sequence continues at coordinate 8,745,098 of JALAZF010000006.1, read as the reverse complement.
TGAACACTTCCGAGCAGAGATGTTCGCCAAAAAACAACCATCTCTCCGAAGACGTTGCAGGTCCTGATCATCGTTTTCACGCTAAAGACTGACGACCACGTCGAGGGGCACGAATGAAGCACTCCATGCGATCTACCACCTGCCCGACGGTACGAGTAATAGCTGCCTAAGTCATTACTCTACAACAGAGCAATGACTTGGGGGGCTCCTGTTCTGGACTGGGCAGGGCTTCCTGCCCTTAAGGGCCAGGCCCAATCCAGCATAACTGGCGAACAGGCCCAATATGCACAATATAGCCGTTGGGCACAATATAGCCATTGGGCACAATATGACCGTTGGGCGTGTCCCCCTCACGCGCAGAATAGGTCACACGACCAGCCGCCTCACCGGATATTGCGGGAACTTTTAGAAGACCACGCGCTTTGTTCGCCACCCATTTATCTATAAAAACCCCCCTCACTTGAGAGGGGCAGATATCACGAATCATATACTTGACTTCTCTTACTTGCTTTCCCCTTTCTTTGACCAAATACTTACTTTGGCATCGGAGTACCTTGCAGGTACCTCCACCCCCTTTTCTCTCCAACAAGCAGCTGCACTTGCCCTACACGAAGGCCGCGACGATCTCCTTCTGGTCATCTCCGATCAATTACAAACGATTGTAAGCCTTTTGAGAGGTGGGAGCAATCGGATTGTAAGCCTTTTGAGAGGTGGGAGCAATCCATAAACATTGTAAGCCTTTTGAGAGGTGGTAGCAATGGGTGAACATCGTATGCCCGACGGGGAGTTACACTAAGTAACGAGCGATGGTTCCTATAAGTTCTTCAATTGAACTTGAGATGAAATGAGTCGGTACCGCATTGCATTTGCATAGAGTCGTGAGTCGGCCTCTATAATTTGCATTGGTCATCTTTGTATATGTGCATTGATGAATGAACATGAATATATGTGTTTATGTTGAATGAATGGTGATGAATTGAGATGTATTAGTGATACATGTATTTGAGCATGAATGAATATGCCTATGTGAAGGATGCGTTAATTACGGATTGTTATGCCGTGTATTTGATTTATGGTATGTGCTTGGTGTTATATGTATATATACATGCACAGTGATAAGTTGTGGTGAGAATGTGGTATATGTGTATTATATGTTGAGATATATAATTATATGCAACGTTATTATGATAATATTTCTCACCCTTCTGCTGGAATATGCTTTTTATGGCATAGTGCAGATTGCCAGCTTTAGAGGCGTGGAAGCAAGTGGAAGAGTTAGATCTTCGTCTTTGCTTAGGTCTTGGTGTCTGCTCTGATACGTAACACGGGAGTCGGGGAAACGATTATTTTATTTATGTATATAATTGTTGAATATGTTTGGTATTACCTTTATATGGAAAAGTTTCCCAATTGAGGGTAACCTATTTTATGCTATGTATCAAATTTATGAGCAGGGAGTGTGTATTCTTATTTTAAAATGTGGCATCCTTGTTTCTGTCGGAAAAATAAATTTTTAGTTACTCTGATTTTATTTATGTATTATTTATTCGCGATGGGAATTGGGGTGTTACAGTCATCTCCACCTGACCCAAATAAATTCTCATCCTTAGTGTGCCAAGACACCTCTGCAACAATACTTTCATGGCCCTCATCAACATGAACAACATCCAGCACATTGTTTTGAGATTCAGAAAATACATCCCACAAGCAAATCTTATGATCATTAGAATTTATAAGTGTTGCAAATGATGACACTGTGTCTTACATGAAATATAGGTGTAAACAATAACAATTGCATCTCAAATTATTTGACAGATTTGTGTCTTACATGAAATTGGCAATAGGGGAAAAAACAAAGGCTTATTTTATTTGCTGTCTTCATGAGAAAACAATTAAAATCTTAATTAGTAAACATGTACATAAAATATTCTTAAAATCAAATTCAAAGAAAAATGTAGAGACTTATATATCGGTAGTTAGTCATTTAATTGTATGTTTTCCTCAACCATCGAAACTTAAGGATTTACAAATCAACTCCATGTCCGAAATGATCCATTCATATGTACTTTATTTCGAAAGTATATTTTTGGAACATATGTTTATTGTCACGACTCATTCTTTCTCTCTCATATTCTTAATTTTATATTTGCAAAAATAATTCCAAAATTCCCAAACACTCTTTTTTTATCCAAATCAAGTACTTAAACCTACTACTTCTTATGAATCATCAAATATGTTTAAAACTTTTAAGTATTCTCTAACGTTCACTTTTTTATTGGATGAAACATCTCACCACTTTATATGAGAATCATTTTCAAAATGAAAGACGCACGTGTATTTTACTCAATAAAAAGAGCAAGTATTAGAGAGTGTTATAAAATTGTTTATAACACTCCTCTTATATCATTTACATATTTTCTTAGAATCTTGAAAATCTTATGTTAGAAGACATTATTGTCATAATGCATCTGAAAGTACCTTTCAGATCCACCCATTGGACTGATCTTTCTAGAGCCACGTAGAGTGCATTTTGATAACTTCTGTATGAACTTGCTCATGCCCTATCTAATACCTTAGAGCCTATTATAAATATCACTACTGCAATTCTATCTGAACCATGTTACTCCCCGCGTATGTGAAATCTACCATATAAGAACATTAAATGTTCTGAAAAACGCCTAAATGCCCTTTTGTTTCCACAACCTTCCACATGGCTACTTCTACAAACAATCTTCAACTTCTTCTTGATCACTTAACCAAACTCTTACTTTGAAAAATCAGAATACACTTTTTTCTAACCTCTCTCTCTCTCTCTCTCTCTCTCTCTCTCTCTCTCTCTCTCTCTCTCTCTCTCTCTCTCTCTCTGCATCTTCTTCCCCTTCTTCTTCTTTCTCCATCTTCCTTCTTCATCTTCTTTACATATCTCGCTTAAGAATCCCTAACCGAAGCCAATAAAACTAACTGAAGCATCTGAACTTGATTATGTTCAAGTTTAAGTTTTTAGCTTTCTTTTAGAGTTTATGCTCTTTTGTTTTGATCTAAGATTGTTGGTGTTGCAGGAATGGGGAAGATGACGGTGATGTTTCTGTCGATTTTACAGCGATATGCGATATTGCGGTGGTAGATCTGTGATGGATCTTGGTCAAAAAGGAGACTAGAGGTATGGATCTGAAGCATTGAGTTTTGAATATTTTGAATGTTCTTACAGCTTGTATCATATATCAGTTTGATTTTTTTTATTTTTGAAGTTTTCACTGTTTTGATTCTTATTTATGGTTTTTATTCATTGTTTTCATTGTTCAAGTTCTTATTTATTTTTATTTATTACTATGACATTATAACTCTGAATCTTGACACTTTGTGATCAATTGGGTTTCTTTTCTTGGGTTATTGTAGGTCTGAATGTATAAATGATGCAGGCTTATTCTACTGTTGGTACACGAGATTATATTGCTCTAGAAGTTCTATTGAAGATAGGTTTTTAGATGGAATGTGATTGGTGAGTTCTTTGTGTTATTGTTGGAATTAAACTTACTTGACTCTACCATGTTCTTTATGTTATTGTTGGAATTAAACTTACTCGACAATTATGTTTACAGATTCATGTTAAAGAAGCTGATATTTGAAGTATCATATTTTCAGGACCTTTAAGTTTTATTTATATACTTGGTATGGATACTAATTAATAAACACTAGATGATGTTAATTGTTTATATTTTGTACTAATAAACATCCGGATACAATCGGTTAATTATCCAACTTTAGCATTCCATGCAAGCATTAATAAGTCCTTTTGAAAGGTATACTTGTGACTATCTTTTATTTGATTTATTTGCCAATTATCTTCAATGTGTTAATTTATCAATAAAATGAGACAAGTGAAGTTGGAGATTATATGCATCCCCATCAATTTGTTATATTTTAGCCTCAAATGTACATATTCGTTAAGAGTTCTTTAGTTGCTTAAGATATCATTGATATCACATTTAATGTTTTTTTCCTCATTGTTTGAATCCAGGTAGCAGTGCAGCTTCTCACTTCCAAAACCGGGTTTAGGTAGCATATTGTGAATTATGACATTTAAGGATGTACTTTAGTTGGACACAATATACTTATTTAATGTTATTTTTGCTTTTAAAGAATTTGAACAACAGAGGGAACTCAAAGAGAAAGGTCTACAAACAACCTTTGAACAAGGTACTCATGATAGATCTGCTGATAGCAAAGAGTAATCTCATGACAATAATGTCAATAATCACATTAATAAGGTATCATATTTTCCCTCATTACAAGTGTATTCAATATATATTATATGTACTCTTCTAATAATTGTTCGCCTTATTTGTTCAAATCATGCATATCCATTTTTTAATTTTCATTTTCTTCATCAATTCTTAATAAAGAGTGAAATTGAAAAGGGAATAAAAAAACTTTGTCGGACTTCTTCACTTGAAGGAGAAGCAGATTTAAATGAAGAGTACACTGACTTAGCTGCTGGATTTGATGACTCTTCTACTACTTCTGAAAGTGTATATACTAAAAAACATGATATTTGTAGTACGCATGAAGTGGACAGCCTTAGAATGGAGGTTTTGACTCTGTTGTAGAAATATGCTTTATTTTAACTTGTTAACCATTAGGGAGTTTGACAGATGTTATGACCATGGATTGTGAAATGGTTGGGGTTGGTCAAGGAAACAAAAGTGCCCTTGCAAGCAGGGACGGAGCTACTTATAAGGTTATGTGGGCTTATGCCCCCACTAAATACTAATACTCTACAATTGAGCAACATGAATTAATATGAACAATATCAATTTAAGACATAATTTGACACTGCACTCTATAAAATATATTTGATTTAATTTTATAATATGCAATTGTTATTTACTTTGAAATACGTGTCAATATACAATTGAGTCCAATAATAACATAGTAATACTGATGTTATGGAATTGATATGCAATTTTATATTTATTGTTCAACAGTAAAGTAAAAATTTATTAGACTATATATATCATCTAATCTATTAATATAGTACATAGTTAAATATATTCTATATATTTTTAAACAAGATAATGGTTATTTATAGATTCTAAAGTCAGATTTAAACCTTATGTACTCTATTTTTTTTATAATAATTATTGCCATTACTTTTAGGGATTAAAAAACTATTGTACTAATCATATTTTTATTTAAAATATACATACGATACACATAAATAAATATATTATACTTGTATATAATTTAATTATATATATTGCTAAATAACATTAAAAAAATATATAAGTTATTAAATTACCTCTCCCATAAATAAATATTGTATAAATATTAGGTTAAATTACCGTTTTGGTTCCTAATTTTATCTGATTCACGAAATTATTTTACCCATTTTAAATTCAAACAATTTTGATCCCTCTCACGTTTTTTTTTTTTATAGAAAATCGATGAGTTGTTCGTTTTTTAACTTATATTTTTACCTATAAAATTTGAAATAAATTTATATAAGATGATTTGTCATATTTCACAAGAAATTTATCATTTAAATAATAAAAATATCATTTATTTTTAATACAAAAGTATGAGAAAGAAACCAAAATTTAAATTTAAAATAGGAAACCAATTTCATATCAATCAAAATAGAAAAACTAATCCTGTAATTAGACAAAATATTATAAGTGTTATATATATATATATATATATATATATATATATATATATATATATATATCGCCCCCATATTATCAATTTCCTGGCTCCGTCCCTGCTTGCAAGAGTATCATTGGTATTATTTTGTTCCTCTTCATCTTGAGGTACTTGTGATTCTTGACTCACTCTTTCTAAATATTTTTTTGTTTATGATCAAGGTCAATTCTCTGGCTTGGGTTCTTACCATGGTTTTAAATTGCGGTTGCGGCTGCGGATGTGGTTGCGGTTGCAGCCACTGCGGTTGTGGCTGTTACGATGCAGATTGCGGTCGTTGCGGCGTGAATATATTTTTATATGTATTAAGTTTCACATGTCATCTATTGTTGCCGGCTGATGCGGGCAAATGCGGTCGTTGAGGTGTTATGATGCAGTTTTTAGTGTGATTTACAATCACACCGCAATTGCGGTCTGATGCGGATGTGGACACTACCGCAACCGCAATATTGCAGCCGCATCAGGTGATGCGGTCCGCAATTTAAAACCATGGTTCTTACCTCTGGATAAAGCATCGTTAAATGAAAAGTTGTTAATATTGTTTAAGTTCCTTTGAAGATATATCATGGCCACCATGCATTTTACTATCTTACTATATTTCTCTTGCAATTATTAAAAAATGTGCAATCTATAGGTTCGGAATAGAGTTGTGACTTTACAAAACTATACCAACTCAAGTGAGGATATTCTGAAGCATGCATCAAAATTACTGAAAGTTGAACTTCTTGTTTTAGTAAGATTAATAGGTATACGTTTTTGTTAACTTGCTTTATTGTTGACCAGCTTTAATGTATTAAGAATATTTTTTAACATAAACTTCAAGGTCTCTTACAATTTCCTAATAATATATTTAAAATTTATGAACACAATTTTTAACTTTTAATGCCTTAAATCAACATTTTAATGTCTCAGTTGTTGTTTTAACAATTTTCTTTCATGTTTTGGTTCATATATAATAACAGGGTTTTGCTATTGGTAATGGATTGACCAATCCAAGAATTTAATATCAAGCATACACTAAATTTCCCGTTGATAACAAATTGATTACAAAGGAAGTTCAAGCTGATATCGACAAGTCCATGGGATGATGTAACACTCATATATAACAACGTACATCAAAGCATATATATTATACATGAATCCAAGTTTTGGTATTGAAATACCATAAGTTCCTAGTTAACACATTGTATACATTACATGCCCTAAATACAAAATACGAAAAATCTATGGCATAATATATACAAGGTGTTCCAATGTACTAAGAACTAGATCAACCAAGTGATCTCAAAAATAAATCTCCCCAACGGAAGTTATGCCATCCCAAAAAGCCAAGACATGTAAGGATAATCAAACGACTTTATCTTTACCCTTCGCGGAACCTGAAGTACCTGTAATATAATCAACAACATGGGGTGAGATATTAAATCAAAGTGAGTTCCCTATCTTTCAGAATCTCTCAGCTTTAGAAGGTTCTATCATTCTAACTCAAGTCAAAAGGAAGGGAAGTGACCTTGAGTTCACAATCTCACACTATATGGAAACATGTTATGAGTCCGTTAACTCAAAATGATCACTTATCGACAACCTTATCAAGGCATCCCCTCTTCCCGTCCTCTTCTACGCTTAGAAGTTGGAACGAGTTATAGATCCTCGTAGATTACTTGGCATATGAGATGGATTCGGAACTAAGGGACACATTATCGCCTTAATTCGTCACTTCACACGGTCCGTACACCGTCACAAGTCTCTTTACCTTATAGGTTTCGTTCGTACTATACTCGGAAATTAAACCTACCAACTAATCGTGCATTCATTCCAGAGGAGCTCGTTACTCATGGAACGGCAGATATTGAGGAAATGGTTACGATTACGTGATTTCACCTACAACCATGATTGTATTCAACAATTCTATGCCACATTTGCCTTTAGGCCTCATTTGCCTTTTCTCAATAATTACCATGCTTTACACATGTTCCATACTAGTGTCTTATTCTTTTCTATACCATTTGGTATTTAGACACACGCCTCGGACTTGGGTGCGCGAGCGTCGTCATTAGGTTATCTATCAATTTCCTAGCCACATTACTAGGTTCTAATATAGATTCATAGTAAGGTTTCCTCACTCTTCCTATTCCATATTTTAAACATGCATACCTCTCAAACATGCTTAACAACAATAGATTAGACAAAGCATAATACAATTGTGTAGTAAAATTACATGTAATAACTCAATAACCAAGTTAACACAATTCCTGGGTTCCCTCCGATTTATTTAATCGGTCACTAAAATCGATATTTTTCACTTTTATCCTGTAGGATATTTTCACAGCTTTCCAACGACTATTACCATGCCTTGATCGGAATCACGATCCAAAAGATATGAATTTTTAATATTTTTCACAATTCACAACAGTGGTAACCGGTTACCTCAAAATGAGTAACCGGTTATTCAAGCTGCACTATTCAAAACATAATCAAAATGAGAGTTAGAGCCACATTTTGGTAACCGGTTACCTCAAAATGAGTAACCGGTTACTTCGTTCATTTTTTCACGCAGGACCTCCAATTTTCCTGCATGTAACCGGTTACCTCAAAGTGAGTAACCGGTTACCACTGAACCAGAAGCATAAAAACCTATTTTTAATGGTGTAAACTTAAAACAAAATCAATCAAAACATGATCCATCACAATAACAAGTATTATTCAGTAATTTCTCATACAACCCAATCATGTTATGCATTATATTTCATGTGTTAACCATAGAAACAACATTTAACACAATTAATCCAAATCCACCATTTTTATTCAAAGTTCTAACTTAAGTTTCTACACTTAGGGTTCTAACAAGAACTCACCAAGAACAAGATGATGAAGATTGTGAGATGATTTGATGTAGAAGAGATGATGATCCAAGCTCTTTGTTCTTCTTCTAGGTTTCTCCTCTTTCCCCCCTTTCCTCTTCCTTCTCTCTATCTCTTTCCAACTTTGTTTTTATTTTTGCCACAAGTGTGGAAATGGAATGATATAGAGAAATTTCAATTAGCTAGTAACACTACTAAATGTCCAAATATCTCTATAGCACCAAATGCTAATACCTCAGAGTCAGATAATATTAATTTGATCTGATATGAGCTCATCGGTTGCTCAAATTATCTTTGCAGATAATTTCTCAGAGTACACCGGAACCCAGTTGGTCTAAACTAATATTATCCAGAGCAAAATAAAATACGGGGTATTACAGATGATGTTTTCAAGGTTTCAATTGGGTTATATTTGGTTGGAGTTGTGTTGTGGAACCTTTTCTCGACCGGTGAAAAGATCATAGACTAACATTACTATTACCGATCTCGAGTACTTTCTCATACAAGGAGGGCTAAGAATAGAAAAGAGTTCAATCATGAAGCAACTCATTTTATCGAAAATTTATGCCCAAATGTATCTTTATGTTGTTTTTCCCATATTTTGTGGGAAGTTTATATAATGATTTCTTAAATTAACACATCATATACGTGTAAATATAAATTCCAAACCTAGACATGAATTTTGTGACAATGTATCAAGAAAAGTTAGGGGTGTGCAAAATATCCGGTTATAAGATTTAAATCTATAATCAAATCCAAATCCATTTAAAATATCTGGATATAATTAAATGGGTATTAACCAGTTAAATTATTAATGGTTGGTTATCCAACCATATTTTATTTTTGGCTCCAGTTATAATCCGGATATTATCCAAAATCCAAATATCTTAATTCAATTATATATTTTTGAATAAAAATTTTATTTTTTTAGGAAAAAAAAAATTTTGAATTTTGTTTTTCGGAAAAAAATTAATTTTTAAAAATAATGAAATTTTTTGAAAAAAAAAAAAATTTTTGTGAAAAAAATTAAATATTTTGTGGAAAAAATTAAATTTTTCGAAAAAAAATATATATTTTTTGAAAAAAAATTAAATTTTTTGAAAAAAATATTTTTTTTTTGAAAAATAAAACAATTTTTTTGAAAAAAAATATATTTTTTTAAAAAACTAATTAAATTTTTTGGAAAAAGAAATAATTTTTTTTTTTAATTTCGAATATTTTTTTTTGAAAATAATATTTTTGAAAAAGAAATTAATAACTGGTTTAAAACCGGTTATATAATCATAGTCAAACTTATAACCGGTTTTATAACCAGTTTAGATTAAAATTTGGTTATAGTTATGAATCCAAACCATTTAATTGGTTTTAAAATGGTTATGGTTTGATGTTTAAAAATAACCAACCATGCACACCCCTAAAAAACGTAGTCTATGTAGTATTATTCATGAAGCTTCTTTTGTCTTTCTATTTTTTTTATCTGTCGTTTTACTTGCGGTCTTTGGTCAACTAAGTTGGTGATGTTAGTGTTGCCAAGAGTAGACTAACTGTCTTATCTTCAATTTTTTTATGGGATTTTTGTAGGAAAATGTTGAATATATTCTTTCAATACGAGTGATACAAAATTCAACACAAGTAATTTTTAGTTGAGTGTGGTGTATCATGGAAACTTATATATATGTTATTTGGAAATTTCTTCTTGCATTGACTAATCATACTTATACAAAAGAACAGTGATGTAGTTAAAACAAATCCATGTAGTGATTATTCTAATGTCGTAAGAATTGTGATACAGTGGAACCTATACTATTGATCAACCAATTTCACCTAAGCATAAGATGATTGGTAAGTTTGGTTAGTGTAGTCATTCAAGAATTGATGAAATAGATGGCAAGGCTTCATATTAAACCAAATATAGATTTATCTATCGGGGTAAATTGTGAGTTTATTGTATAAATCTATGTAGAATCTATGTGTTTGCATAAATATATGTATCCAGACTAAAATTTGTGCGAACATACGGTTATTACATTTTTTGTATAATAAAAAAGGTAAATCTATTTTAAATAATGTATGAACACTAGCAAAATCTGTTTATTTATGTTACTAATATTTATTTATACAATTACAATAATATTTACAAATACTATGTTATTAGTTGATATTTATAAAGCTAAATGATTGCATAAATATTTCTATAAATAATATCAAAACAAAATTAATATTTACATACGGGAAAATATTCGGTTGATCCAAATATTTATATGTATGGAAAAATATATTTATGGTTCAAATATAAATAAAATTATGTTTTTCTTTTGAAAATAATAAACTTTCTTGGTTAATAAACTTTTAATTATTTATATTGCTAATATTTGTATTTTAAAATTATTTTATTTTTGAATTAATGAGTGAATATTAATATTTTTTTTTTAAATGGGAACAAGTGTTTTTTTATCCAAATGCACCTAAATATAGGAGAAGATTGAGATTTCTTTTTCCATTTTTATGGGAGCCAATTCGGAATAACATTTATGAATTAATAATATTAATTAATTCTCTTATGAAAAGCAATCTTAATCCTTTTATGCATTATCCAATTTGACGGAGGTATCGAAATATGTTTCTATAAAGACATGTATTCTATTGTCTGGTTTGTAAATTGCAGTTACAAATGCGGACATTCACCATTGTTTTGTAATTTGAGTTGAACTTGACTATTTTTTGGCATTGCACGGGTATCCAGACAATAATCCGTGCGAACGCACAGGTATCCAGACAATAATCCGTGCGAACGCACGGGTTATTACAATTATGGTACAATTAAAGAAAATAAAGATAAATATATTTAAAGTAATGTATGAATCTAAACACAGGTAAAATGTATTCATTTGTGTTACTAATATGTATTTGTACACTTAAATTAATATTTACAAATACTATGTTATTATTTGATATTTTTTTAAAACTAAATTATTGCAGAAATATTTTTATAAAAAATACCAATAGGAGTGTCCGCGGGTATTGATTCTATTTTTTTAATATAAATTATATTTTTTATATTTACTAATTTTTATTAATTCTATTTTTTTTTTAATTTTAAATGTAGACAAATGCGCGTCACCGACGAATACTCGTGCTTGGTATCCCGCTAGTTAAGAGGTAAACATTTAATTTAATTTAAGGGTTAATATGCATTTTTTTCCTTATCATTGAACTTTGGAAGAAAAAAATCCGAAAAAAAAAATTAAGAATTCATCCTCTATTTTGGCCCATGATCTTGAACATGCATAGAGGGCATCAATAACTAGGCCACTTTACTTCTTGTGATTTATTTTCACCTCAAAAAAAAAAAAAAAAAAAAAAATATATATATATATATATATATATATATATATATATATATATATATATATATATTACATATTTAATTTAATTTCAGTTTATTACATAGTTAGTGTAATTTCAGTTTATAATTTTAGTTTATTATCTATTTCAGTTTATTACATATTTTAGTTTATATTTAACATTTAAATATATAATAAATATTGAAAGTAAATAATAAATTGAAATTATATATTTAAATATTTTATTTATATTGAAATATAAGTAATTTAGGCTCTGTTTGGTAAAACTAGCTGATAACTGATAAGCTAATCAGTAGCTGATAGCTTATAGCTGATGACTGGTAGTTTATAGTTAATGACTTAATTTGAGTATTTGGTAAATTAGCGGTTACATTAGCTGATAAATACAAAATGACATAAAAGGATATTCTTAATTGAACAAATTAGTGGTCCTATTTATTAAATTAATTTTTATTCAATAAAAATAATCATATTAACAATCAAATGCAAAACATTTTTAATATAAATATAAAATTAAACGTAACACAAAAATATATTAAACACTTATATATAAATTTTGTAATGAAATTTAAATATCTAAAATAATAATATTGTAATTTGATTTTATATTCTAATAAAGTGCATAGTTTCTTCTCTTTTTTTCTCTCTCAAAATCCATGATATGCCTACTAATAAACAAATATATTCAATCATTCATTATCATATTTATAAAAATAATACATTAATATTAAAAACTCAAGTAATAAATAATTAAAATAATAATTTGAAAGTAATAAAAAAAATTCAATGTAATGAGTCAAAATATTCTATTAATAACAAAAGAGAAGATGAATTGCATCGTGAATTTGTTAGGTAGAAATAATGACTAACCTTTCTTATTCACTCAACTAAAACACAACTCAACTAAAACACAATTATTTTAATTTAAATCATAATAATATAAAGCGTAAAAATCGATTTTTGATAAAATAATGAGGGTACAAATGGAAGAAAAAGTCATAAGCTAAAAGCTATAAGCTCAAAAGCTACTTTAAATAGCTTTTGAAAAAAATCTAAAAGTTAGTAAAAAAGCTATAAGCTAAAAGCTAAACGACAGTTATCAAACGGGGTTTTTTTTATTAATGTGAGCTGAAAAGCTATAAGCTAAAAGCTATTTTTTGTGTCTTACCAAACAGACTATTAATATATTTTTGTTGGCAGGTTTTTTATTGATAGATGGTAATTATATATTTAAATATATTGAAATTCGTGGTAGTGTTATTTGTTTGATTTTTTGGATGATCATAATTTTGCCGACAGTTTTGGATGGTTGTGATTGCACCGACACTTTGTGTGGTCCAGAGTAAATGCAAAATTGTATAAATAAGAGGTCCTATATTGTTTGATAAACACTTCACAAAAATGGCTCTTCCTCAATTTTTTATTAAGGCAGAAGTGTGCTTCAACGGAGCTTCTCCTCTTATAGAGTTCCAGCTTCCAGATGGCACCACATCTCTTGCTAGCTTGACGTCCAAGTTGAATAAATTTTTGCCTGATATCAAATACAGAAAGGTGAGAAAGATCGAGCTTCGTGAAGATTGGATTGATACTAACGGGAGGGTGAAATACAAACTTATTAAATTGAAGACCGACGAAGATGTGAAGGAAATGTGGAGATCATTTCGCCATAAGATAACAAAGGGACCGATCAAGTTAGATGCTAGGCTTTCTGTTAGACGATGGCTATGGATCTAGAAGGGGGTTGAATAGATCCCTTGAGTTTTACACGCAAATGGTTACCAAAAAATTGGTTTTAAAAATGTTTAACGAAAGCAACCACTGAATCACACGTCTACAACGAACCTTCTACTAAAAGGATCGGATATGCACGGAAATATTAAAAATGGAATACGGATGAGAAAAATTCAGAACGATTCACACAATTGAAACGCAATCAACAAAGTTTACTTGCCTAATACTTAATCTAAACCAATGAGGTGAATCGATAAACAATTAAAGACAAATGCGTTCGATTTTGCTTTGAAATTAACAAATTATCAAACACTTGGTGTGCGTAAACACACTAAGTGCAGAATTTCTATGGAATGTAATGTAAAGTTGCCCCAAGATACAATTCAACGAATTGTATCAATTTAACAAAACAGTTTCTTAGCTCAAGATTACACTACGACAAAAATTTCGATAAATTCCGACTTCACAAATTCGAATAAACTGAAATGTAAAAGAGTTAAGTGAAAGAGAGAACAAACGAGATTTGATTAGGCAGTTCCACAATCATCCTCGCTTTGGGTACCTCTTCCCCCAATTCCACAATTGGAATTGAGATATATATATATATATATATATATATATATATATATATATATATATATAGCTGTTGCAAATTGTTTATTACAAGAGAAGAACTATGAACATCCAAACTCCCAAACGTCTTTGCTCGTTGATGCAGAGCCTTCTCTTCCCTTGATTCGAGACGAATCAAGTGCTTCGAATATAGTTGATCCAATTACCGTCTCACGCTACTTGATTGCAAGAAACCTTGTTCTTCAATCCTTTTCACTCGATCAATTGCGATCTACCATAGATTCGAACCCAAATCTCTCTTCTACGATCCTCCGATTACAGCTACTAAACCGAACGATTACTCCAATCTTCGGTTACCTTCGCCCGGCTGAATCCCTGTAGAACGAAACGGTTTGTGCAAAAACCCCCAAAATCTACTCGATTCTTGGAGGACAAAACCAACTGGTTTTATTCAAGAAACACCTACCAAGCTCTCAACCCAGAAAATGAAGATCATATACTTCCTAAATTCTGAACGTTATCACTTCGATCAATGGGAGACACAAACAAAGATGATTATGTGTGATTGTTTGTTTACTCAATGAAGAAGATGAAGATGAAGAGAAAAATAGCATCTATTTTCACGTTTCTTGTTGATTTGATAAATGAGATGACCAAACAATTTATAGAGGATAAATTGACCCACTAAAAGTTATAACAGAAATAACAGAAAAAATTTAAGTGAAAAATGCAGTTAAGACGCGTATGGGTCGACTCATACTTTAATGAGGGTCGGCGTGCGCTGACCCGTGGAAAATACTGTGAAAATTTGACAAGTTATGCGTCGACCCAAAGGCATCATGCGTCGACGCACGAATGCAAATTTTGCATTCCCAGAATCATGCGCTTTCCCGGTCATTTCACCAGTTTTGTACTAGTAAGCATGAGTCGACTCATGCATAGGGTAGGTCAGCGCATAACGTGTATTTTTACATAAAACTCAATTTTTCTTTAGCACATTTTAACTGACCAAGACCCAGACAAACATCCTAGACACCAGTATAACGATCATGCACATGTATTAATGGATAAGACAAAGTCCTATATGTCTAGACACATGAACAACATTGATTAGATGCAATTTGCCCAACAAGTGAAGTGATACTGCTCAAATTACAATCTAATACTTAGCCTATTTGTTGACATCATTAAAATGAAATAGATGAAAGACCTTAGCCCTCACATACTCCCCCTTTTTGATGATGGCAACACTGTTTAGCTTTCTTTTGATTAGTAATTTGAGAACGAACAAGCCCCCCCTGTCTTTAACACTTGGTTAATTTCCACTAATTTCTGCTTGTTATCCTTCTCCCCCTTTTTCAACATCAAAAAGAAGAGAAGAAGGTGGTCAAAATAATAACACTATAACACGTAAGGATCCATCACATATTTGCAACACAACAACATTAACACGCATCCATATATGATACAGTTAATGTAAGATTGGAAACGGATAAATATGGAACATAAAACGCAAAGACAATTCATTCTATAGTTAAAAAATCCAAAACACACTGAAACAAAGTTCAAAGATAAACAATAGGAAAGAACATGCAATCTAAAACAGCAAAACATAAATGCCAAACATAAGAAAAATGATGCACGAATCTTTATGGTCTCTTCCCCCTATATGGATGACCTCTTCCCCCATAGTGTTGGTCGGGTGGTGGCAAATCCTCTAGATGCAGGTTAAGTTCGATCAGCGTGCGATTGAGAGTACCAAGTCTGTTAGCAAGATTCAGATTCTGTTGAGTCAAATTCTCGTCCAGTTGGGGTAATCGACTCATAGAGACATCAGCAAACCTGTTGAAGTTAGTGATGTGAGCCGAGACTTGGTCGGATAAGTTTGTGAACCTTTCTTCCTGAGCATTGTAGCGGCTTTCTTGCAATGCTTGGAATTCTTGATGTTGAAGATTAATCTCATTTAACCTTGCCAGAATCTCTTCAGATGCCTGGAAATCATACTGAGGTTGTGGAGTTGGAGGTGTCGAATAATCAGGTTGCTTCCAACCATACTCCTCGCCATAGGTGGGAGGAACATATGCATCACCAAGAGTAGTCCAGCAGTTGTTTTGCCAATCTCCCCAGCCCTGATTCTCAGAATTATCCTCATGTTGATCGCTCATCCATGATTCGTTGTCTTCCTCTTGCATAACCACATCAGCATTGTTAACATCTTGATTGTCACTATCATGTACTTCCTCATCATCATTTCCTTCATAATGAATAGGTTCTTCAGGTTCAGGTTGAAAAGGATGAGTGGATCTTGTCAGTATGTGAATTTCTTATTAACAGAATCCCAATTATAACCCATCATGGTGAGGGTTTTGGGTTGAAATTGTTGTTCAGAGGTAATCTCCATGTAAGGAATATTTGGAACCAAAATTCCAGCCTTGTTCAAAATGTTCTGAATGCAGGATGCATAACCTAGAGCCAGAAAATTGTTGGAGCCGCGGGTAACAAACACCCGATATGCAAAATAGTATGGCCAATTGATTTTGATCTGATTCTTCAGAATATACATGAGATGAACCTCTACCTTCTCAACTCGTGAGTATCCATCTTTCTTAGGTCTCAAAGTACGAGCAACGATCCATTGCAAAATGCGGTCTTCAAATTTCAAATAATCGGTAGTGACATTTTTCAGAAAGACATCACTTGCCACAACATCGTCAGGATATGGTTCCCGTAACATAGAGTTCAGAGCAGTCTTAAACTCAAAGTTTCGAACAAACATTTTGTCGGCTACTTTGGGCCGATTTTCATCAGTATCCATACTAAACAAAGTAGACCATAAATCATTGTTCACATCATGAAGTGCATTGTTTATAGAAAACTTAAACTCAACCGCCTTAAATTTACCCTTAATTCCACAGTAGAACACTCGAACCAAATCACTATTGTACTTATCATCACATTCCAGGAACTCACTAAGATTCTGAACACTGAGCATTTCAGTTATCTCAGGAATGTGATAATCTTGACCCATCAATACATAGAAATCATGTTGTGGTATAACAGCACGACTACTAAACAATGCCTCATAAGGACCAGACAGTGCATCAGAAATTAAAGAGTAAACAGTTACCGGTTGTGAAGAGGTTCCGGCAGATGAAGCTCTGGTTGTTCTTTTACCAGTTGTTCGTCTGGAAGCCATTGTTGATGAAGGGTTGAAGAAGATGAACAGTGCACGGTGGTAGAAAGATGATGATGAACAGTATTTTGCAGAAGTTGTAGAGGAATGATGATCAGCCGTTAGAAACCCTTGTTGTTATACCCTTGAGGATTCACTCTTTGTGGGTTTTGATTTTTAGGGGTTTTGATGAGGTTATGATGGAGATTAATGGGTATTGATGGAGTTTGATGGAAGAGATACAGAGAGGGAGACCCCAAAATCTGATATGTTTACATGCAATGAACAAGAAACAAAGAGTAATGAAGATATATAGTGGGAATAGGTAGCATTAGGTCGGCACACGCATTCCCATTAAAGTAGGGATTCTAAGCATGTCAGTTATGCGTCGACCTATAGACAGGGTGCGTCGGCGCACACTTACTGGGACTTGAATTTTTTTTTAAAAAATAAGATGCGCCGACCGCAGGTGATCCTGCGCTAACCCGTGTGTTTTCTTTTGAAATTGCATCAGCTCATGAGTCGACCCATAACATGGTCCGGTCGACTCATCCAAGGAAAAAATGAAACAAAATTGAAATTTTTGCAATCATAAGTTCCAAAAAGATAAATAAGCATACACACACATAGAACAAACATCCAAGTGAACAATATATGCACACATGTAGTAAACATCAAGTTTAAAGTAGTTAACACGGCACAAAATATGTTAAACATATATTAATCGGAACGATATTACCTTGATCACTATGACGATGAGAGCCCTCACATATAGCTAAATATCTCTTTGCATTGTTAGTTAAAAGAATAAACAAGCATGTATATATGTGAAGATCACTATCTTAAAGGATTTATCAAACACGATCCGAGATATCGAGAATGCCAAGTTCCCTACGGATGTGAAAAAAAGGCTCAGTGGCTAACGGTTTTGTAAAAATGCCAGTAAGTTGATTTTTAGTATCAACATGCTCAAAGATCACGTCACCTTTCTCTACATGATCCCTAAAAAAATGATGGCGTATTTTGATATGCTTGGTGCGTGAATGTAATACGGGGTTCTTAGTCTGGTTTATCTGCTTGTTTTGCATAATGCAGCCAATCCCAAAAAAACAACACTATCTAAACAATTGGCTGCTAATTAATTCTACCAAAGATGGGATCATGCATTGAAGCTACACCTTGATGCTGTAAAATTCTTGATGATGCTAGTACATATAAGGCCCTTGTAGGTTGATTATTGTATTTGGCCACTTCTTGGCTTGACATTGCTCTTGCTATTCAATAATTGAGTCAATTCATGGCTTCTCCAACCGATAACCATCACAAAGTTGCACTTTGAATCCTAAGATACTTGGAGAATGTTTTCTTGAAAATCCTCACCTTGTATTCTTGGATTTAGTAATGTTAATTGGGGAGGTTTCTTAAAACAAGGTGTTCAATCTGAGGACATTTTTTCTTCCTTGGCCATTCTCTCATATCATGGAAATCGAAGAAGCAAAACAAAGTTTTAGGCTCCTCTATTGAACTAGAATATAGAGAACTAGCTACATTCACAAGGGAACTTCGGTGGATTTCATTTCTCATGCATGATTTTAAATGCTATGCAAATTGTTGTCAATCCTGGTTTTCACGAGCACATCTAGCTAGCATTTGGATACTTATTGTCACATTGTTAGGCTCAAGATGCAAGAACAACTCATAAAACTCTTGCATATTTTAATAAAGAATTTAAATTTGCAGCATTTGTATTCTCTCGTCACCAGGCTTTGATACATGGACATCTTCCATCCTTCAGCATGTGGGGCGTATCAATAGAGGAATTAAATGAATAGCTTGTGTAGCAAGTTGTCCATTATTTGAAGTTTGTTAAATAACAGTTGGAAGTAGTTAGGTTTATTCTTAAATCAGGTAGAGTTCATTTACCATTATAACCCTGAATATACTTGCATTGAGCAATATTCTAAGTTATTGAGAATTATTCCATCTCATTCATGACTCTTCTAATGCTTATTCTATTGAACTAGAATATGGACAACTAGCTGCATCCACAAGGGAACTTCGGTGGATTTCATTTCTCATGCATGATTTTAATCCTAAGTTATTGAGAATAATTCCTTCTCATCCCAAACTCTTCGCTGCTTATTCTAAACATTGTATGATTCACGGTAAGAAATGTTGTAGACATGTCATAAGGTGATGCAGTTTACTTTATAAAACCTTTGGAATGTATAAAATTTTCTTAATTTATAACTGAATGCTTACTCTCAATAACATTTACATAATATACACATAAGATGGGAAATAAAAGTATACCATATCAATCACAATCAAAAACACACATTTTATCTTCTACAGTCAAGCATCTGACCAAGTAATGTCAAGGCCACCCCATTGTTCTTTAGGCACACCTAAAGCTTTCCACACAGCCTTGGAAGCATCCACAATGTTGTTTGGACAAGGAGGCTGGTAATCATGTTCTGCATCACATCCTTTTGTGGAGTCACACTCATCAAGAACCATGGCCACCACACTTTTCCCATTAGCACTGATTGTAATATTTTTGAGGCACCTGCTCTCGTGGTTGAACCATCCGGTAGAAAGTGCAACTACTGGAGTATCGTCGGAATGATACTGCTTGTCACATTCTGAAGGGCCGCCTCCATCTCCACCTTTTTGAAAACTATTAAGAGTGAGATATGCTTTGGTGTAAGTTGACACAGATGGAGAGCATTCATAAGTTGTATACATTTTTCCTTGTACACAACAGTCAGAATCATTCTCTTGATTACATTGTCCCGGAGGAGCTTTCTTTCCTCTAATTCTACCGCTTGGTCGGCAACTCTGAGCGTCAGAATACACACAACTTGTTAAAATAAGAGTAATAACCAACAAAAGAAAATTACCGTTAGGGCAAAATTTCTTCATTTTGTGTATGTAACTCTAGCTATGTGTATCCTCTTAGTTGTTGTTGTTGTTAGTGTTTGATGATTTAGGAGAGATTTAAGTGAGTATATATAAGTATGTGTTAGCTACTACATCACTAAAGGACCACTTTTGAGGTCAAAGAACAAGTTCTACACTAGCTGGTTGTTTAGCCAATTTGAACTACTGATTCTGGTAATTTGTTCTTTTTAATGATTTTAAACTAATTATCAAAGATGATTATATATTAAAATGCATACTGTGATAGATCAGTTATTCTGAGCACTAACCAGAACTTGTAATTTGTTATTCATTAACAGGTAAACATGTAAATAAGTACACAAAGTTACATATTTGAATAATATTTTGTAGGTTTCTCTTGTACATGATTTTACCAAGATGGTTTATGCTCCCATTTGGAGAGCTACTGGTTTTTTGTCTCTTATATTTATTGTAAGAGTTAAATATTATTTTCTCATGTTTAAACATTGTTCAAGTTACTATTAAACTTAGTAGACAAGTAAATATAGGTGTAAACAATAACAATTGCATCTCAAATTATTTGACAGATTTGTGTCTTACACGAAATTGGCAATAGCGGGAAAAAACAAAGGCTTATTTTATTTGCTGTCTTCATGAGAAAACAATTAAATTCTTAATTAGTAAACATGTACATAAAATATTCTTAAAATCAAATTCAAAGAAAAATGTAGAGACTTTTTTTTTTTTTTTTTTATAAGCAACTTCATTAATAAGAGATTAAGGAAATCTCAAACCAAGGAACTACAAACAACAAGAGAGTCCAATTACAAGAAATCGAGTGGATTCTTAAACCACTCATAAAGACTACAAGATCTACTCTTCTTATTTCCTATAATCAACCAATTCCACGAGATAATTTTAATTTCCACAACGGTGTCATCTACATTACAAAAACCATCTTCAAATAGAATACTGTTGCGAATTCTCCAAATAACCCAACTAGTAATGACCCAGAGATCTAACGGCCTATCAGTTTTCCTTAACGCCTTAATCTTCGCAATCCAGTCCAAGGCATGAAGGCTACAATGCTGTCCCTCAACTCTATCAATACCAATCCAGTCACAAATATTCCCCCATATGGTATACGATATACTACAAGAGAAGAAAAGGTGACTAGAATCCTCAAACATGTTAAAACATAACACACACACCTTGTCGTGAATGTCCACCAAAATTCCTCTAGTTGCCAAGTTTAATCTAGTAGGGAGTCTATCCAAAACCATCCTCCACGCAAACACTTGGGCCTTGATCGGGATATCCGTCTTCCAAATTGCCATAAGGAGATTCGCAGAATTTTCCTCCAGCACATCATTTGGACATGCACAACACATTAAATAATACAGAGAAGCCACAGAGAAGGCCTTAACATCATTCGCCACCCAATTCCACTCGTCTTTGGAATCCTTGATAATAGAAACCGCTTCCAGCATATTACAGAAATCTTCCCATTCGTGTACCTGCATAACAGCGAAATCATCCAGCAAATTCACTGGATACCACCTCCAAGAATTACCCTCCCATCTCCCTAACACACTAATGGTGCAACAAGGAGAGTGACTAGCAGCAAAAACCATAGGGAATCTATACTTCAACTCCACATGACCCAGCCATTTGGTATGCCAAAACGCCACCGAAGCACCATCGGCCACCTTGCACTCCACCGCTGCCTCGAAGCAATCAGAAATATCAGAATTGAAAATTGCCAACAGGTCCTTAATCCAAAGCGAATCCGTCTTAGAGCATCCCACAACTTTGGACAGTTGAACTTTCATGCTCAAATTCCCATATTTATTGGACAACAGCTCCCTCCAAGCTTCGTTACCGTCGTTGTGGAACTTCCAAATCCATTTAGCAAGTAAAGCGCGGTTGAACCACCCAATATGTTTTATGCCAAGCCCACCCCTTTTCTTCGGTCTGCAAACATCACTCCAAGATATCCAAGAAATACACTTCTTAGAATTATTTCCCGACCAAAGAAACCACCGTTGAATGGAGATGATTTCTTTCACCACTTTCTCATGGGCCTTGAAGAAACTTAAGTGGTGAATAGGCAGATTGGCGAGAACCGAATTAATTAACGTAACTCTGCCCCCTATAGACAGATTCCTACCACTCCAAGTAGACAGCCTATTTCTCAGCACACTGATAACCGGTTTCCAAAACTCACACCGACGATGGTTAGTCATTTAATTGTATGTTTTCCTCAACCATCAAAACTTAAGGATTTATAAATCAACTCCATGTCCGAAATGATCCTTTCATATGTACTTTATTTCGAAAGTATATTTTTGGAACATATGTTTATTGTCACGACTCATTCTTTCTCTCTCATATTCTTAATTTTATATTTGAAAAAATAATTCCAAAATTCCCAAACACTCTTTTTTTTATCCAAATCAAGTACTAAAACCTACTACTTCTTATGAATCATCAAATAATATATCAAATATGTTTAATACTTTTAAGTATTCTCTAACGTTCACTTTTTTATTGGATGAAACATCTCACCACTTTATATGAGAATCATTTTCAAAATGAAAGACGCACGTGTATTTTACTCAATAAAAGAGCAAGTATTAGAGAGTGTTATAAAATTGTTTATAACACTCCTCTTATATCATTTACATATTTTCTTAGAATCTTGAAAATCTTATGTTAGAAGACATTATTGTCATAATGCATCTGAAAGTACCTTTCAGATCCACCCATTGGACTGATCTTTCTAGAGCCATGTAGAGTGCATTTTGATAACTTCTGTATGAATTTGCTCATGCCCTATCTAATACCTTAGAGCCTATTATAAATATTGTAACACCTCAATTCCCATCGCGAATAAATAATACATAAATAAAATCAGAGTAACTAAAAATTTATTTTTCCGACAGAAACAAGGATGTCACATTTAAATAAACAAAACATCATCCCTGCTCATATACTTGATACATAGCATAAAATAGAATACCCTCAAAGGGGAAACTTTTTCCAACAAAATGAAGTTCAATTATGGAATAAAGCGGAAAGATCCATATCCGACTTGTTTTACAAATAAATGGTTTTATAACATCAAAATATAAATACAAAAGTAATACAAAATATATCTAACAAGAGTATACATATAACATAATCGTTCCCCGACTCCCGTGCTACGTATCAGAGCAGACACCAAGACCGACAAAAGAACGGAGGACTAATCTTCACAAAAGACCTCCAGCAACTCTAATCTGCAATGCCTCATAGAGCATTATAAAACAGCAGAAGGGTGAGAAATAACAACTAAAATCAAGATTGCATAATAATATGCAAATACATATAAATTCACATACACAGTTATTCTCACCTCACGCATCACATACCAATACATATAACATATTTCTAACATTCCAACAACATAGCATATATCACTTATTCCAACATAAGGCACACCAAGGTTATGACATATGGAAACACACCACCACACCACATACTTTCACACATAGCATATCGTCCATAAACAATGCATTTATCACGTATGCACATCAAATTACCAATGCTATCGCAATTTCAACACATAACAAATCAATGCACAATTTCCACACATAATCAATCAAATCATGATTTTCCACACATAATGCATCCATTCACAATTCTCACACATAATCAATCAAATCATGATTTTCCACACATAATGCATCCATGATTTATGCAAATGCACAGAGACCGACACAACGACTCTATGCAAATGCCATGCGGTACCGACTTCCAATGTTTCTCATGTCTCATCATCAGTTCACTCAGAAACTATTGGAACCATCGCTCGTTACTTAGTGTAACTCCCCGTCGGGCATACGATGTTCCCCGTCGCTTTAGGTCCCCGCATGGGCACACGACGTTTATGGATTGCTTTAGGTCCCCACATGGGCACACAACCCGATCGCTTTAGGTCCCCACCTGGGCACACGATCCAATCGCTTTAGGTCCCCACCTGGGCACACGATCATCTATAACCATCGCTTTAGGTCCCCACCTGGGCACACGATGTTATAGCAGATTCCCTCTGGAACCAATCCATCGCTCGTACCCTCATGGTACTCGACTTCACAATATGCATATTATGATGTTTGGCATACAATGACTCATAACATTCATATGCACACATTTCCTCATCCATAATCATGCATAACTCAACCATTACAACACATTGCAATTTCTTGCCGTAAGGCCACAAATCATCATCATCACATGTCATCACATGCATTCACATCATATACATCACACAAGTCATACAATATCCATATCAAAAGCACCTTGCATGATACACATCAATTAAACATAATTACAACGACAAAAGTCGACAAAACAACACTATTCAAATATCATACATCCATCACCAATGCGTATCAATCATGCACAACATTTCATCATGTAACGCCCCGATTTTGATTATTCCATTATTCTTGGGTCTTTTGTTTTAATTGGGTGATAAATTATTTTATTTGTTAAATTGGTGTGTTAAATGTTATTTTACCATTTTTGAGAGTTTTCGGGGAAATTAGAATGGAGGGTATTTTGGACTTTTCTCAATTAATCATAAGTTAGAAATTTTGTGGAGTTAGAATTTTGTGAGAAAAAATGAATTAATTGATTTAGTGGAAAATGAGAGAAAAGAAATAGAAAAGAAAGAAAATAGATAGAAAAGAGAAAGAAAAGAGAAATAGAGAGAAAAAGGAGAGAAAGAAAGAAGAGGAAGAGAAAAGAAGAGGAAAAGAGGAAAACCAAGAAAATCAACCTCTAGGAATCGATTTAATCGGGTAAGGGTGTGAAACATTGTTATCTTATCAATGTATAGTATTATGTATGATTGTGTATGTGTGTATTGGATTGGTTGTGGTGTTTTCATAGTTTTCCATTTTAGGTCGATAATGAGAAATCGATGTTTTCGCGGTTGGAAATCGACGAAGATGTGGTAGAATGCTTGTTGCCATGATTAGATTGAGTTCTGATGGATGTATGTTGTTTTGAAAATGTTTTGGGTTGAAAAATAGGGTTTTTGGGTTTTCAACAGCGCTGAAGGATTCTGAGTTTTCGCAGGTTCGCCTAGCGAACCAATCAGCGAAGGGTAGCGAAGGTTCGCTACGGGTATTCGCCTAGCGAAGGCATGAGCGAAGGTTCGCTAGAGTGTTCGCCTAGCGAACTTTGGGTGTTTTTGGCTCTGTTTGGTTCTGACTTGGTTCGCCAAGTGCTCGCCTAGCGAACTTTGTGTCTGTTTTTAGCTAACAGTTGGTTCGCTGGAACATTCGCATAGCGAAGGAGCTAGCGAATGCTCGCGAGGGATGTTCGCCTAGCGAAGGAGCTAGCGAATGCTCGCGAGGGAGGTTCGCCCAGCGAACAGTGCTGTTCGTGTAAATTTTGTTTTCTGCATAACTTTTGATCTGTGGTTCGGTTTGAGGCGTGGTATGATGCGTTAGAAAGCTTATGTAATGTTCTTTCTTAATATGATGAATTGGAAATTATTAGCCGATTAAATAAGTCGGAAAAGTCAGAAATAGTGCTATTTAGCGACTTTCACCGTTTTGACGGTGTGTTTGAATGTGAATCGTACAATAGTGCATTGACGTGAATGTATGTAGATTGTATGTGATTGTATGAGATGAATGCATGTATATATTGTGAATATGTATGCATTTCAAGAATGTCTGGAGTCATTATCATGTGTAGCATAATGATGTACATTCTTGTGCTGAGGGATTCTAATGAGAATCCGCTATAACATCGTGAGCCTCTCTCGGTGGAGGTGTGAGCGACGGTTATAGACGATCGTGAGCCTCTCTTGGTGGAGGTGTGAGCGATCGGGTCGTGAGCCTTTCTCGGTGGAGGTGTGAGCGATCCAGAAACATCGTGAGCCTCTCTTGGTGGAGGTGTGAGCGGTGGGTGAACATCGTAGGCCCGACGGGGAGTTACTTTGGTAACGAGCGATGGTTCCAGCAGAAGTTCCTGAGTGAACTTGAGATGATTGAGTCGGTACCCGCATTGCATTTGCATAGAGTCGTGAGTCGGTCTCTATGATTTGCATTTCTCATCTTTAAATGATGCATTGGTGAATAAACAGTTATGTATGTTTATGTGGAATGATAAGAATTGTGAAAGTATGCCTGATGTGTATGCTTGGTTATATATATATGGATACATTGCGATGTCTATGAGTGACTTGTGATGAATTGTGGTGAGAAGGTGAATTATGTGTAATTTTATGCTATTATATATAATTATATGCATTGTTATTATGATAATATTTCTCACCCTTCTGCTGTTTTATGATGCTCTATGAGGCATTGCAGAGTAGGTATGCTGGTGGTCTTTTTGTGAAGCGTGTCTTCATTCTTTTGGTCGGTTGGCTCTGATATGTAGCACCGGGTAGCTAGGAGGGCTATGATTCTTTTGTGATACCTTATATATGTATCTTGTTGATAAATGTTCATGTAAACATGAATAATGTTGGTGGATAATACTTGGCGATGTATATATGTGTATGTATATATGAATTGGTTGTTATTCAATGTTTAGATTTTCCGCTTTTATTCTGAATATTGAGATGTGGGTGTAAGGACAAAGTTCCTCTGTTGCAAAGTTACCCCACTGTTGCATATCGATGTTTGAGCAGGTGTTGTATGGTTTAATTTAACGTATAATGTGACATGCCTCTTTTATACTATGTTTTAATCGTACTCTGGCGAATTGATTTTTATATGTGCCTAAATGATTTATGTGTTTATTTGGGGGTATAGAAAGGGGGTGTTACATTAAGTGGTATCAGAGCCAGAGTTGAGTCAGTTGTGTCTTTCTTGTTGTTGTGTTGGTTGAACTGTTGTTTAACCTTGTTGTAATTTTTGGGAATGATCAGAATATGGCTGGTAGAAATGATAATGCGATGGCTGCTGCTTTGGAAACAATGGCTAGGGCGGTGCAAGGTGCGCCGAATGTGAATGCTAATGATGAGTTCAGGAAGAATCAACCACCAGTTTTCAAAGGAAGATTTGATCCCGAGGGTGCTCAACTTTGGTTAAAAGAGATTGAACGGATCTTCAGGGTCATGGACTGTGCGGAAGAGAATAAGGTGAGGCTTGGGTCTCACATGCTGAAGGAAGAAGCCGACGATTGGTGGGTCGGTATGCGTGAAGTTCTTGAGGTGGATGATGAAGAAGTAACTTGGGATTTATTCCGTACTGAATTCTTGAGAAAGTATTACCCTGAGAGTGTGAAAGGAAAGAAGGAGATGGAGTTTCTTGAATTGAAACAAGGTAATATGTCCGTGGTGGACTATACTGCTAAGTTTATGGAGTTGGTTCAATTTCATCCTCATTATGCTGCGATTACTGCTGAGTTCTCAAAGTTTATTAAATATGAGAATGGTTTACGTCCTGAGATTAAACAAGCTGTGGGGTATCAAAGGATAAGGAGGTTTGCGGATTTGACGGAATGTTGTAGAATCTTCGAGGAAGATAGCAAGGCTCGTTCTACACATTACAAAAGTTTGAATGAGAGGAAGGGAAAGCAACAAGCTAGAAGTGGACCTTATGTGACACCCGCTGATAAGGGCAAGCATAGGGGAAACTTCGAGAGGAGATCTGGAGGAGGAGGTTCTGGTCCCATTAAGTGCTACAAGTGTGGTGAAATGGGTCATAAATCATTTGAGTGTGGGAAGACAGTGGCGAAATGTTCTAACTGTGGAGGCCTTGGGCATGCTACTACAGATTGTAGAAGGAATGTGGTGAAGTGCTATAACTGTGGGGAAATTGGTCACATTAGCCCAAAGTGTCCGAATCCGAAGAAAGCTCCAACCGGTGGGAAGGTATTTTCTCTGGCAGGAACTCAGACTTCGAGTGCAGATCGTCTGATTCGAGGTACTTGCTTTATTAATAGTACACCTTTAGTTGCCATTATTGATACTGGAGCGACTCATTCGTTTATTTCGTCTGAGTGTGTAACACCCCCTTTCTATACCCCCAAATAATCATTTAGGCACATAATAAAAATTTTGTCAGAGTATAATTACAAACATGGTATAAAAGAGGCATGTCACATCAATTACGAAATTTAAACATACAACACCTGCTCAACAATTGATATGCAACAGTGGAACTTAGTCCTTACACCCACATGTCAATATTTAGAATAAAAGCGGAAGATCTAAACATTGAATAACAACCAATTCATATATATATATATATATATATATATATATATATATATATATATTTATATACACACATATATACATCGCCAAGTATTATCCACCAACATAATTCATGTTTACATAAACATTTATCAACAAAATACATATATAATGTATCTCAAAAGAATCATAGCCCTCTTAGCTACCCGGTGCTACATATCAGAGTCAACCAACCAAAAGAATGAAGACACGCTTCACAAAAAGACCACCAGCATACCTACTCTGCAATGCCTCATAGAGCATCATAAAACAGCAGAAGGGTGAGAAATATTATCATAATAACAATGCATATAATTATATATAATAGCATAAAATTACACATAATTCACCTTCTCACCACAATTCATCACAAGTTACTCATATACATCGTAATGTATCCATATATATATAAAACCAAGCATACACATCAGGCATACTTTCACAATTCTTATCATTCCACATAAACGTACACAACTGTTTATTCACCAATGCATCATTTAAAGATGATAAATGCAAATCATAGAGACCGACTCACGACTCTATGCAAATGCAATGCGGGTACCGACTCAATCATCTCAAGTTCACTCAGGAACTTCTGCTGGAACCATCGCTCGTTACCAAAGTAACTCCCCGTCGGGCCTACGATGTTCACCCACCGCTCACACCTCCACCAAGAGAGGCTCACAGTGTTTATGGATCGCTCACACCTCCACCGAGAGAGGCTCACGACCCGATTGCTCACACCTCCACCAAGAGAGGCTCACAACCCGATTGCTCACACCTCCACCAAGAGAGGCTCCCAACCCGATTGCTCACACCTCCACCAAGAGAGGCTCACAATCGCCTATAACCGTCGCTCACACCTCCACCGAGAGAGGCTCACGATGTTATAGCGGATTCTCATTAGAATCCCTTAGCACAAGAATGCACATCATTATGCTACACATGATAATGACTCCAGACATTCTTGAAATGCATACATATTCACAATATATACATGCATTCATCTCATACAATCACATACCATCTACATACATTCACGTCAATGCACTATTGTACGATTCACATTCAAACACACCGTCAAAACGGTAAAAGTCGCTAAATAGCACTATTTCTGACTTTTCCGACTTATGTAATCGGCTAATAATTTCCAATTCATCATATTAAGAAAGAACATTCCATAAGCTTTCTAACGCATCAAACCACGCCTCAAACCGAACCACAGATCAAAAGTTATGCAGAAAACAAAATTACACGAACAGCACTGTTCGCTGGGCGAACCTCCCTCGCGAGCATTCGCTAGCTCCTTCGCTAGGCGAACATCCCTCGCGAGCATTCGCTAGCTCCTTCACTAGGCGAATGTTCCAGCGAACCAAATGTTAGCTAAAAACAGACACAAAGTTCGCTAGGCGAGCACTTGGCGAACCAAGTCAGAACCAAACAGAGCCAAAAACACCCAAAGTTCGCTAGGCGAACACTCTAGCGAACCTTCGCTGATTCCTTCGCTAGGCGAATACCCGTAGCGAACATTCGCTACCCTTCGCTGATTGGTTCGCTAGGCGAACCTGCGAAAACTCAGAATCCTCCAGCGCTGTTGAAAACCCAAAAACCCTATTTTTCAACCCAAAACATTTTCAAAACAACATACATCCATCAGAACTCAATCTAATCATGGCAACAAGCATTCTACCACATTTTCGTCGATTTCCAACCGCGAAAACATCGATTTCTCATTATCGACCTAAAATGGAAAACTATGAAAACACCACAACCAATCCAATACATACATACACAATCATACATAATACTATAAATTGATAAGATAACAATGTTTCACACCCTTACCCGATTAAATCGATTCC
The DNA here is from genome assembly GCA_022829125.1 of Lathyrus tuberosus. Lineage (NCBI taxonomy): Eukaryota > Viridiplantae > Streptophyta > Magnoliopsida > Fabales > Fabaceae > Lathyrus > Lathyrus tuberosus. The sequence goes on along the minus strand of JALAZF010000006.1, from coordinate 8,714,682 downwards.
TAGAGGTTGATTTTCTTGGTTTTCCTCTTTTCCTCTTCTTTTCTCTTCCTCTTCTTTCTTTCTCTCCTTTTCCTCTCTATTTCTCTTTTCTTTCTCCTTTCTATCTATTTTCTTTCTTTTCTATTTCTTTTCTCTCATTTCCACTAAATCAATTAATTCATTTTTCTCACAAAATTCTAACTCCACAAAATTTCTAACTTATGATTAATTGAGAAAAGTCTAAAATACCCTCCATTCTAATTTCCCGAAAACTCTCAAAAACGGTAAAATAACATTTAACACACCAATTTAACAAATAAAATAATTTATCACCCAATTAAAACAAAAGACTCAAAATAATGGAATAATCAAAATCGGGGCGTTACAACTCTCCCCCACTTTAGAAATTTTCGTCCTCGAAAATAATACCTGATTCAAACAACTCCGGATACGACTCTCGCATCCCACTCTCTAGTTCCCAGGTCATATTGCCTTCCGCAGCGCCTCTCCACGCTACTTTCACAAGCGCAATATCCTTGCCTCTTAGTTTCTTAACTTCACGGTCCAAAATCCTAACCGGTAAAGCTTCCAACGTAAGGTTATCTCTCACTTCTACCTCGTCCATAGGAATAACATGTGACGGATCCGGAACATATTTCCGAAGTTGCGAAACATGGAATACGTCATGCAAATTCGAAAGGTTCAGAGGCAACGCCACACGGTAAGCCACAACACCAACTCGTGAAGTAATCTGATACGGACCAATAAAACGAGAAGTCAACTTCTTCGACTTCAAAGCACGACCCACACCCGTAACCGGTGTAACTCTCAAAAACACATGGTCGCCTTCTTGAAATTCAAGATCTTTCCTTCTCTTGTCATGATAGCTCTTTTGTCTACTTTGAAAAGCTTTCATCTTCTCCCGAATAAACTTCACTTTCTCCGTCGTTTGTTGTACCATTTCCGGTCCAACTATCGTCCTCTCGCCGGTTTCATGCCAACACAAAGGTGTTCGGCATCTCCGACCATACAAAGCCTCAAATGGTGCCATACTTATACTCGAATGAAAACTGTTATTGTAAGTGAATTCAATCAACGCCAAATAACCATCCCAAGCACCACCTTGCTCGAGTACACAAGCACGCAATAAATCCTCCAACGATTGAATCGTCCTTTCGGTTTGACCGTCCGTTTGCGGATGATAAGCCGAACTCAATCTTAGCTTAGAACCCAAAGCCTCTTGTAAACTCACCCAAAATCTCGATGTAAATCTCGGATCTCGATCCGATACAATACTCTTAGGAACTCCATGTAACTTCACAACCGCAAGAACATAAATCTCGGCTAACTTCTCCAAAGGATAACTAATATCAATTGGAATAAAGTGAGCAGATTTAGTAAGCCTATCAACAATTACCCAAATAGCATTATGACCTCTCTGCGTATTCGGCAATCCCGTAACGAAATCCATCGATATACTATCCCATTTCCATTCCGGAATATCCAACGGTTGCATCAATCCACTAGGCTTTTGATATTCCACCTTAGACTTTTGACAAGTTAAGCACGCATACACAAATTGAGCAACATCTCTCTTTAAACCGGACCACCAAAAGATCTTCTTCAAATCTTGATACATCTTATTCGCACCCGGATGAATACTTAAATTACTTCGGTGTCCTTCCTCCAAAATCATCTTTTTCAACTCCACATCGTCTGGAATACAAATACGACCACGGAATCTCAAAACTCCAAAATTATCAACCTTAAAATCCTCGTCCTCATTCATCATCAAATCAACGAACTTCAAATCCAACTTTTGCTTTTCACTAACCGTTGCAAGAAAATCATTCGTAACATGTAGCATACCAAGTCGCACACTTCGCGGCGTCATTTCGCAAACCAAACTCAAGTCTCTAAAATCCTCCAAAAGTTCCCATTCTCTCATCATCAATGCGGACATATGTAACGATTTCCGACTCAAAGCATCGGCCACCATGTTTGCCTTACCCGGATGGTAATTCAAACCAAAATCATAATCCTTTAGAAGCTCTAACCACCTTCTTTGTCTCATGTTCAACTCTTTTTGATCAAATAAATATCTTAAGCTTTTGTGATCACTAAAAACTTCAAATCTTGCACCATAAAGGTAATGCCTCCATATTTTCAAAACAAACACCACGGCCGCTAACTCCAAGTCATGCGTAGGATAATTCTTTTCATGCACTCTCAATTGTCTAGAAGCATATGCCACCACTTTTCCATCTTGCATCAAAACACCACCTAAACCCACCAATGAAGCATCACAATACACTACAAATGGTTCATTAGGATTAGGCAAAATCAAGATCGGAGCCGTTGTCAGCCTTCTTTTTAGCTCATTGAAACTCTCTTCACAATGAATATCCCAAATGAAAGCCTTTCCTTTACAAGTCAATTGCGTTAAAGGAAGTGCCAACTTCGAAAATCCCTCAATAAACCTCCGATAATAACCCGCCAAGCCTAAAAAGCTTCGAATCTCAGTCACCGATCTAGGAACCTCCCATAGCATCACCGCATCGATCTTGGATGGATCAACACTAATACCACTACCGGAAATAACATGTCCAAGGAAGCTTACTTCCGACAACCAAAATTCACATTTTGACAGCTTAGCATACAATTGTTTCTCTTTCAAAATTTGCAACACAATTCTCAAATGCTCTTCATGCTCCTCTTGAGACTTAGAGTAAATCAAAATATCATCGATGAACACAACCACAAAACGATCCAACTGTTCATGAAAAATACGATTCATGTATTCCATAAACACACCCGGCGCGTTAGAAACCCCGAATGGCATCACGGAGTATTCGTAATGACCATACCGTGTCCTAAATGCCGTCTTCTGAATATATTCTCCTTTCACACAAATCTGGTGGTATCCTGATCTCAAATCAATCTTGCTAAAAACATTCGCACCAACCAATTGGTCCATCAAATCATCGATCCTTGGAAGCGGATACTTGTTCTTAATTGTCACCTTGTTCAGTTGTCGATAATCTATGCATAACCGCATACTCCCATCCTTCTTTTTAACCAACAATACCGGAGCACCCCAAGGAGAAACACTTGGTCTTACAAATTTCTTGTCCAATAAGTCATTCAATTGCTTTTTCAATTCTACCAACTCCGATGCCGACATACGATACGGTGCCATCGAAATCGGTCTAGTACCTGGAACTAGATCAATAGAAAACTCAACTTCTCTTTCCGGCGGTACATCCGTAATATCCTCCGGAAACACTTCTGGAAATTCACACACCACTGGGAACACATCAATCTCAACTTGACTCTCCACCGACAATGATGCAAACAAACCAAACAATTGAGCTTCGTCCGCTAAAAGTTTCTTCAACTCTTTAGTGGATAGGAAACTCTCAAATTCATCATCTTCCAAAGAAGGAAACCTTACTAACTTGTGATAGCAATCTATATGAACTCGATTATATTGCAACCAGTTCATACCCAAGATCACGTCCAACCCTTCCAACGGCAAACACACTAGATCCATCTCGAAGTCTTTACCATAAATGGTCAAAGGACACATCAAACAAACCAAAGACGTAGTTACTGACCCCATTGCTGGAGTATCAATAACCATCTTACCATCCATCAGAGACAACACAAGATTTAAACGCTTCGCGCACTCAGACGAAATAAACGAATGAGTCGCTCCAGTATCAATAATGGCAACTAAAGGTGTACTATTAATAAAGCAAGTACCTCGAATCAGACGATCTGCACTCGAAGTCTGAGTTCCTGCCAGAGAAAATACCTTTCCACCGGATGGAGCTTTCTTCGGATTCGGACACTTTGGGCTAATGTGACCAATTTCCCCACAGTTATAGCACTTCACCACATTCCTTCTACAATCTGTAGTAGCATGCCCAAGGCCTCCACAGTTAGAACACTTCGCCACTGTCTTCCCACACTCAAATGATTTATGACCCATTTCACCACACTTGTAGCACTTAATGGGACCAGAACCTCCTCCTCCAGATCTCCTCTCGAAGTTTCCCCTATGCTTGCCCTTATCAGCGGGTGTCACATAAGGTCCACTTCTAGCTTGTTGCTTTCCCTTCCTCTCACTCAAACTTTTATAATGTGTAGAACGAGCCTTGCTATCTTCCTCGAAGATTCTACAACATTCCGTCAAATCCGAAAATCTTCTTATCCTTTGATACCCCACAGCTTGTTTAATCTCAGGACGTAAACCATTCTCATATTTAATACACTTTGAGAACTCAGCAGTAATCGCAGCATAATGAGGATGAAATTGAACCAACTCCACAAACTTAGCAGTATAGTCCACCACCGACATACTACCTTGTTTTAGTTCAAGAAACTCCATCTCCTTCTTTCCCTTCACACTCTCAGGGTAATACTTCCTCAAGAATTCAGTACGGAATAAATCCCAAGTTACTTCTTCATCATCCACCTCAAGAACATCACGCATACCGACCCACCAATCGTCGGCTTCTTCCTTCAACATGTGAGACCCAAGCCTCACCTTATTCTCTTCAGCACAGTCCATGACCCTGAAGATCCGTTCAATCTCTTTTAACCAAAGTTGAGCACCATCGGGATCAAATCTTCCTTTGAAAACCGGTGGTTGATTCTTCCTGAACTCATCATTAGCATTCACGTTCGGCGCACCTTGCACCGCCCTAGCCATTGCTTCCAAAGCAGCAGCCATCGCATTATCATTTCTACCAGCCATATTCTGATCATTCCCAAAATTACAACTAGGTTAAACAACAGTTCAACCAACACAACAACAAGACAGACACAACTGACTCAACTCTGGCTCTGATACCACTTAATGTAACACCCCCTTTCTATACCCCTAAATAATCATTTAGGCACATAATAAAAATTTCGTCAGAGTATAATTACAAACATGGTATAAAAGAGGCATGTCACATCAATTACGAAATTTAAACATACAACACCTGCTCAACAATTGATATGCAACAGTGGAACTTAGTCCTTACACCCACATGTCAATATTTAGAATAAACGCGGAAGATCTAAACATTGAATAACAACCAATTCATATATATATATATATATATATATATATACACATATATACATCGCCAAGTATTATCCACCAACATAATTCATGTTTACATAAACATTTATCAACAAAATACATATATAATGTATCACAAAAGAATCATAGCCCTCTTAGCTACCCGGTGCTACATATCAGAGCCAACCAACCAAAAGAATGAAGACACGCTTCACAAAAAGACCACCAGCATACCTACTCTGCAATGCCTCATAGAGCATCATAAAACAGCAGAAGGGTGAGAAATATTATCATAATAACAATGCATATAATTATATATAATAGCATAAAATTACACATAATTCACCTTCTCACCACAATTCATCACAAGTTACTCATATACATCGCAATGTATCCATATATATATAAAACCAAGTATACACATCAGGCATACTTTCACAATTCTTATCATTCCACATAAACGTACACAACTGTTTATTCACCAATGCATCATTTAAAGATGATAAATGCAAATCATAGAGACCGACTCACGACTCTATGCAAATGCAATGCGGTACCGACTCAATCATCTCAAGTTCACTCAGGAACTTCTGCTGGAACCATCGCTCGTTACCAAAGTAACTCCCCGTCGGGCCTACGATGTTCACCCACCGCTCACACCTCCACCAAGAGAGGCTCACAGTGTTTATGGATCGCTCACACCTCCACCGAGAGAGGCTCACGACCCGATTGCTCACACCACCACCAAGAGAGGCTCATAACCCGATTGCTCACACCTCCACCAAGAGAGGCTCCCAACCCGATTGCTCACACCTCCACCAAGAGAGGCTCACAATCGCCTATAACCGTCGCTCACACCTCCACCGAGAGAGGCTCACGATGTTATAGCGGATTCTCATTAGAATCCCTCAGCACAAGAATGCACATCATTATGCTACACATGATAATGACTCCAGACATTCTTGAAATGCATACATATTCACAATTTATACATGCATTCATCTCATACAATCACATACCATCTACATACATTCACGTCAATGCACTATTGTACGATTCACATTCAAACACACCGTCAAAACGGTAAAAGTCGCTAAATAGCACTATTTCTGACTTTTCCGACTTATGTAATCGGCTAATAATTTCCAATTCATCATATTAAGAAAGAACATTCCATAAGCTTTCTAACGCATCAAACCACGCCTCAAACCGAACCACAGATCAAAAGTTATGCAGAAAACAAAATTACACGAACAGCACTGTTCGCTGGGCGAACCTCCCTCGCGAGCATTCGCTAGCTCCTTCGCTAGGCGAACATCCCTCGCGAGCATTCGCTAGCTCCTTCGCTAGGCGAATGTTCCAGCGAACCAAATGTTAGCTAAAAACAGACACAAAGTTCGCTAGGCGAGCACTTGGCGAACCAAGTCAGAACCAAACAGAGCCAAAAACACCCAAAGTTCGCTAGGCGAACACTCTAGCGAACCTTCGCTGATTCCTTCGCTAGGCGAATACCCGTAGCGAACATTCGCTACCCTTCGCTGATTGGTTCGCTAGGCGAACCTGCGAAAACTCAGAATCCTCCAGCGCTGTTGAAAACCCAAAAACCCTATTTTTCAACCCAAAACATTTTCAAAACAACATACATCCATCAGAACTCAATCTAATCATGGCAACAAGCATTCTACCACATTTTCGTCGATTTCCAACCGCGAAAACATCGATTTCTCATTATCGACCTAAAATGGAAAACTATGAAAACACCACAACCAATCCAATACACACATACACAATCATACATAATACTATACATTGATAAGATAACAATGTTTCACACCCTTACCCGATTAAATCGATTCCTAGAGGTTGATTTTCTTGGTTTTCCTCTTTTCCTCTTCTTTTCTCTTCCTCTTCTTTCTTTCTCTGCTTTTCCTCTCTATTTCTCTTTTCTTTCTCCTTTCTATCTATTTTCTTTCTTTTCTATTTCTTTTCTCTCATTTCCACTAAATCAATTAATTCATTTTTCTCACAAAATTCTAACTCCACAAAATTTCTAACTTATGATTAATTGAGAAAAGTCTAAAATACCCTCCATTCTAATTTCCCGAAAACTCTCAAAAACGGTAAAATAACATTTAACACACCAATTTAACAAATAAAATAATTTATCACCCAATTAAAACAAAAGACTCAAAATAATGGAATAATCAAAATCGGGGCGTTACAGAGTGCGCGAAGTGTTTAAATCTTGTGTTGTCTCTGATGGATGGTAAGATGGTTATTGATACTCCAGCAATGGGGTCAGTGACTACGTCTTTGGTTTGTTTGATGTGTCCTTTGACCATTTATGGTAAAGACTTCGAGATGGATCTAGTGTGTTTGCCGTTGGCAGGATTGGATGTGGTCTTGGGTATGAATTGGTTGCAATTTAACCGAGTTCATATAGATTGTTATCATAAGTTAATGAGGTTTCCTTCTCTGGAAGAGGATGAATTTGAGAGTTTCCTATCCACTAGAGAGTTGAAGAAACTTTTAGCGGACGAAGCTCAATTGTTCGGTTTGTTTGCATCTTTAATTGTGGATAGTCAAGTGTCACTTGATGTGGCTCCGGTTGTTTGTGATTTTCCTGGGGTGTTTCCTGAAGATATTAAGGATGTACCTCCGGAAAGAGAAGTTGAGTTTTCTATTGATCTAGTTCCAGGTACTAGACCGATTTCGATGGCACCGTATCGTATGTCGGCATCGGAGTTGGTAGAATTGAAAAAGCAATTGAATGACTTGTTGGACAAGAAATTTGTAAGACCAAGTGTTTCTCCTTGGGGTGCTCCGGTATTGTTGGTAAAGAAGAAGGACGGGAGTATGCGGTTATGCATTGATTATCGACAGTTGAACAAAGTGACAATTAAGAACAAGTATCCGCTTCCAAGGATCGATGATTTGATGGACTAATTGGTTGGTGCGAATGTTTTTAGCAAGATTGATTTGAGATCAGGATACCACCAGATTCGTGTGAAAGGAGAAGATATTCAAAAGACGGCATTTAGGACACGGTATGGTCATTACGAATACTCCGTGATGCCATTCGGGGTTTCTAACGCGCCGGGTGTGTTTATGGAATACATGAATCGTATTTTTCATGAACAGTTGGATCGTTTTGTGGTTGTGTTCATCGATGATATTTTGATTTACTCTAAGTCTCAAGAGGAGCATGAAGAGCATTTGAGAATTGTGTTGCAAATTTTGAAAGAGAAACAATTGTATGCTAAGTTGTCGAAATGTGAATTTTGGTTGTCGGAAGTAAGCTTCCTTGGACATGTTATTTCCGGTAGTGGTATTAGTGTTGATCCATCCAAGATAGATGCGGTGATACAATGGGAGGTTCCTAGGTCGGTTACGGAGATTCGAAGATTTTTAGGCTTGGCGGGTTATTATCGGAGGTTTATTGAGGGATTTTCGAAGTTGGCACTTCCTTTAACGCAATTGACTTGTAAAGGAAAGGCTTTCATTTGGGATATTCATTGTGAAGAGAGTTTCAATGAGCTAAAGAGAAGGCTGACAACGACTCCGATCTTGATTTTGCCTAATCCTAATGAACCATTTGTAGTGTATTGTGATGCTTCATTGGTGGGTTTAGGTGGTGTTTTGATGCAAGATGGAAAAGTTGTGGCATATGCTTCTAGACAATTGAGAGTGCATGAAATGAATTATCCTACACATGACTTGGAGTTAGCGGCCGTGGTGTTTGTTTTGAAAATATGGAGGCATTACCTTTATGGTGCAAGATTTGAAGTTTTTAGTGATCACAAAAGCTTAAGATATTTATTTGATCAAAAAGAATTGAACACGAGACAAAGAAGGTGGTTAGAGCTTTTGAAGGATTATGATTTTGGTTTGAATTACCATCCGGGTAAGGCAAACGTGGTGGCCGATGCTTTGAGTCGGAAATCGTTACATATGTCCGCATTGATGATGAGAGAATGGGAACTTTTGGAGGATTTTAGAGACTTGAGTTTGGTTTGCGAAATGACGCCGCGAAGTGTGCGACTTGGTATACTACATGTTACGAATGATTTTCTTGCAACGGTTAGTGAAAAGCAAAAGTTGGATTTGAAATTCGTTGATTTGATGATGAATGAGAACGAGGATTTTAAGGTTGATAATTTTGGAGTTTTGAGATTCCGTGGTCATATTTGTATTCCCGACGATGTGGAGTTGAAAAAGATGATTTTGGAGGAAGGACACTGAAGTAATTTAAGTATTCATCCGGGTGCGAATAAGATGTATCAAGATTTGAAGAAGATCTTTTGGTGGTCCGGTTTAAAGAGAGATGTTGCTCAATTTGTGTATGCGTGCTTAACTTGTCAAAAGTCTAAGGTGGAACATCAAAAGCCTAGTGGATTGATGCAACTGTTGGATATTCCGGAATGGAAATGGGATAGTATATCGATGGATTTTGTTACGGGATTGCCGAATACGCAAAGAGGTCATAATGCTATTTGGGTAATTGTTGATAGGCTTACTAAATCTGCTCACTTTATTCCAATTGATATTAGTTATGCTTTGGAGAAGTTAGCCGAGATTTATGTTCTTGTGGTTGTGAAGTTACATGGAGTTCCTAAGAGTATTGTATCGGATCGAGATCCGAGATTTACATCGAGATTTTGGGTGAGTTTACAAGAGGCTTTGGGTTCTAAGCTAAGATTGAGTTCGGCTTATCATCCGCAAACGGACGGTTAAACCGAAAGGACGATTCAATCGTTGGAGGATTTATTGCGTGCTTGTGTACTCGAGCAAGGTGGTGCTTGGGATGGTTATTTGGCGTTGATTGAATTCACTTACAATAACAGTTTTCATTCGAGTATAAGTATGGCACCATTTGAGGCTTTGTATGGTCGGAGATGTCGAACACCTTTGTGTTGGCATGAAACCGGCGAGAGGACGATAGTTGGACCGGAAATGGTACAACAAACGACGGAGAAAGTGAAGTTTATTCGGGAGAAGATGAAAGCTTCTCAAAGCAGACATAAGAGCTATCATGACAAGAGAAGGAAAGATCTTGAATTTCAAGAAGGCGACCATGTGTTTTTGAGAGTTACACCGGTTACGGGTGTGGGTCGTGCTTTGAAGTCAAAGAAGTTGACTTCTCGTTTTATTGGTCCGTATCAGATTACTTCACGAGTTGGTGTTGTGGCTTACCGTGTGGCGTTGCCTCCGAACCTTTCGAATTTGCATGACGTATTCCATGTTTCGCAACTTCGGAAATATGTTCCAGATCCGTCACATGTCATTCCTATGGACGAGGTAGAAGTGAGAGATAACCTTACGTTGGAAGCTTTACCGGTTAGGATTTTGGACCGCGAAGTTAAGAAACTAAGAGGCAAGGATATTGCGCTTGTGAAAGTAGCGTGGGGAGGCGCTGCGGAAGGCAATATGACTTGGGAACTAGAGAGTGGGATGCGAGAGTCGTATCCGGGGTTGTTTGAATCATGTATTATTTTCGAGGATGAAAATTTCTAAAGTGGGGGAGAGTTGTAACGCCCCGATTTTGATTATTCCATTATTCTTGGGTCTTTTGTTTTAATTGGGTGATAAATTATTTTATTTGTTAAATTGGTGTGTTAAATGTTATTTTACCGTTTTTGAGAGTTTTCGGGGAAATTAGAATGGAGGGTATTTTGGACTTTTCTCAATTAATCATAAGGTAGAAATTTTGTGGAGTTAGAATTTTGTGAGAAAAAATGAATTAATTGATTTAGTGGAAAATGAGAGAAAAGAAATAGAAAAGAAAGAAAATAGATAGAAAAGAGAAAGAAAAGAGAAATAGAGAGAAAAAGGAGAGAAAGAAAGAAGAGGAAGAGAAAAGAAGAGGAAAAGAGGAAAACCATGAAAATCAACCTCTAGGAATCGATTTAATCGGGTAAGGGTGTGAAACATTGTTATCTTATCAATGTATAGTATTATGTATGATTGTGTATGTGTGTATTGGATTGGTTGTGGTGTTTTCATAGTTTTCCATTTTAGGTCGATAATGAGAAATCGATGTTTTCGCGGTTGGAAATCGACGAAGATGTGGTAGAATGCTTGTTGCCATGATTAGATTGAGTTCTGATGGATGTATGTTGTTTTGAAAATGTTTTGGGTTGAAAAATAGGGTTTTTGGGTTTTCAACAGCGCTGAAGGATTCTGAGTTTTCGCAGGTTCGCCTAGCGAACCAATCAGCGAAGGGTAGCGAAGGTTCGCTACGGGTATTTGCCTAGCGAAGGCATGAGCGAAGGTTCGCTAGAGTGTTCGCCTAGCGAACTTTGGGTGTTTTTGGCTCTGTTTGGTTCTGACTTGGTTCGCCAAGTGCTCGCCTAGCAAACTTTGTGTTTGTTTTTAGCTAACATTTGGTTCGCTGGAACATTCGCCTAGCGAAGGAGCTAGCGAATGCTCGCGAGGGATGTTCGCCTAGCGAAGGAGCTAGCGAATGCTCGCGAGGGAGGTTCGCCCAGCGAACAGTGCTGTTCGTGTAATTTTGTTTTCTGCATAACTTTTGATCTGTGGTTCGGTTTGAGGCGTGGTTTGATGCGTTAGAAAGCTTATGTAATGTTATTTCTTAATATGATGAATTGGAAATTATTAGCCGATTAAATAAGTCGGAAAAGTCAGAAATAGTGCTATTTAGCGACTTTCACCGTTTTGACGGTGTGTTTGAATGTGAATCGTACAATAGTGCATTGACGTGAATGTATGTAGATTGTATGTGATTGTATGAGATGAATGCATGTATATATTGTGAATATGTATGCATTTCAAGAATGTCTGGAGTCATTATCTTGTGTAGCATAATGATGTGCATTCTTGTGCTGAGGGATTCTAATGAGAATCCGCTATAACATCGTGAGCCTCTCTCGGTGGAGGTGTGAGCGACGGTTATAGACGATCGTGAGCCTGTCTTGGTGGAGGTGTGAGCGATCGGGTCGTGAGCCTTTCTCGGTGGAGGTGTGAGCGATCCAGAAACATCGTGAGCCTCTCTTGGTGGAGGTGTGAGCGGTGGGTGAACATCGTAGGCCCGACGGGGAGTTACTTTGGTAACGAGCGATGGTTCCAGCAGAAGTTCTTGAGTGAACTTGAGATGATTGAGTCGGTACCCGCATTGCATTTGCATAGAGTCGTGAGTCGGTCTCTATGATTTGCATTTCTCATCTTTAAATGATGCATTGGTGAATAAACAGTTGTGTATGTTTATGTGGAATGATAAGAATTGTGAAAGTATGCCTGATGTGTATGCTTGGTTTTATATATATGGATACATTGCGATGTCTATGAGTGACTTGTGATGAATTGTGGTGAGAAGGTGAATTATGTGTAATTTTATGCTATTATATATAAATATATGCATTGTTATTATGATAATATTTCTCACCCTTCTGCTGTTTTATGATGCTCTATGAGGCATTGCAGAGTAGGTATGCTGGTGGTCTTTTTGTGAAGCGTGTCTTCATTCTTTTGGTTGGTTGGCTCTGATATGTAGCACCGGGTAGCTAGGAGGGCTATGATTCTTTTGTGATACCTTATATATGTATCTTGTTGATAAATGTTCATGTAAACATGAATAATGTTGGTGGATAATACTTGGCGATGTATATATGTGTATGTATATATGAATTGGTTGTTATTCAATGTTTAGATTTTCCGCTTTTATTCTGAATATTGAGATGTGGGTGTAAGGACAAAGTTCCTCTGTTGCAAAGTTACCCCACTGTTGCATATCGATGTTTGAGCAGGTGTTGTATTGTTTAATTTAACGTATGATGTGACATGCCTCTTTTATACTATGTTTTAATCGTACTCTGGCGAATTGATTTTTATATGTGCCTAAATGATTTATGTGTTTATTTGGGGGTATAGAAAGGGGGTGTTACACATCACATATATTCACATCATATAACAGCACACAAGCTACACGTTACATAACAATAGCACAACACATAGTAAAACACCAACCGCACGCATTTAACGCGATAAAAACCCGACAACCCGACTATTTTTCCAAAACATGAATTAGTTAAATCATCTTTTACTCTCCAAACTATTTTTAATAGAAAGAGCTTTTCATTAGCTTTCCAACGCTTCAAACGGGGGTCAAAACGGACTTACGGTTCAAAAGTTACGATCGAAACAATTTTGAAAGAAAACCTACAGCAGAGCTGACACGGCCGCCCGTGTTGCGTGACACGGCCGTGTCACCCAAAAATACCAAATGGCCGCAAATTGACACGTCTGACACGGCCGCCCGTGTTATGTGACACGACCCGTGTCAGAACCCAGAAAAATGCATTTTTTTACCGTCGGAAACCTTCCGGACCTCCGATTTCGATTCCGTAAAAAGCCCCGATCTCAGAATTCAGCATACTACAATATTCTTACCATTAAAAGACCATCCAACACATTTTCCATTTTTTAAATATTTTGAAACATAATTTTGTCAATTTAACCCGATTCCAAACTCGATCAAAACCACTCGAAAACACACCAACAACCATTCACCGATTAAATATCAACCTATACCAATATTACCAGACATATCCAAACACTTTTACTCGGTCACAACATCAATTTTCACAAAAACATCAATATATATCAAAAACTCAAAAGTTACAAATTCAACTCGATTCAATCAAACGATCACACTAAATCACGACCCAACATCACACGACTCTACTACGCGATTTATTCCGACTTTCATCCGTAAAAACATCGATTTCTAACCATTTTTCTCATTTCGACCTAGAATGGAAACTAGAAGAAAATCACCAAAACAATCCAAGAAAACATACACATATACATATACAAGCAAGATATAATTGAAACTTCTCACCCTTACCCGATTATTCGCGCTTTAAACGGATGAATTCCTGATTTTCCTTCTTTTTCCTCTTCTCCCTTTCTTTCCTCTCTTTTCTCTTCTCTTCTCTTTCCCTTCTTTCTTTTCCTTTCTATCTTTTCTCTCTCCACTTTCTATTTATATAAAATATCTACTACCCAAATGACCAAAATACCCCTCAGCTCAAATATCTCCCAAACGCTCTCAAAATGCGATAAAACATAAACAACGATGAAAAATAATATATTGCCAAATAAAAGTCAAGAATAAAATAATATAATAATAAAATAATCAACTAAACTCGATTAAATAAAATTGACCAAAACTGGGGCGTTACAAATATCACTACTTCAATTCTATCTGAACCATGTTACTCCCTGCGTATGTGAAATCTACCATATAAGAACATTAAATGTTCTGAAAAACCCCTAAATGCCCTTTTGTTTCCACAGCCTTCCACATGGCTACTTCTACAAACAATCTTCAATCACTTAACCAAACTCTTACTTTGAAAAATCAGAATACACTTTTTTCTAACCTCTCTCTCTCTCTCTCTCTCTCTCTGCATCTTCTTCCCCTTCTTCTTCTTTCTCCCTCTTCCTTCTTCATCTTCTTTACATATCTCGCTTAAGAATCCCTAACCGAAGCCAATAAAACTAACTGAAGCATCTGAACTTGATTATGTTCAAGTTTAAGTTTTTAGCTTTCTTTTAGGGTTTATGCTCTTTTGTTTTGATCTAAGATTGTTGGTGTTGCAGGAATGGGGAAGATGACGGTGATGTTTCCGTCGATTTTACAGCGATATGCGATATTGCGGTGGTAGACCTGTGATGGATCTTGGTCAAAAAGGAGACTAGAGGTATAGATCTGAAGCATTGAGTTTTGAATATTTTGAATGTTCTTACAGCTTGTATCATATATCAATTTGATTTATTTATTTTTGAAGTTTTCACTGTTTTGATTCTTATTTATGGTTTTTATTCATTGTTTTCATTGTTCAAGTTCTTATTTATTTTTATTTATTACTATGACAATATAACTGTGAATCTTGACACTTTGTGATCAATTGGGTTTCTTTTCTTGGGTTATTGTAGGTCTGAATGTATAAATTATGCATGCTTATTCTACTGTTGGTACACGAGATTATATTGCTCCAGAAGTTCTATTGAAGATAGGTTTTTAGATGGAATGTGATTGGTGAGTTCTTTGTGTTATTGTTGGAATTAAACTTACTTGACTCTACCATGTTCTTTGTGTTATTGTTGGAATTAAACTTACTCGACAATTATGTTTGCAGATTCATGTTAAAGAAGCTGATATTTGAAGTATCATATTTTCAGGACCTTTAAGTTTTATTTTTATACTTGGTATGGATACTAATTAATAAACACTAGATGATGTTAATTGTTTATATTTTGCTACCAATAATCATCCGGATACAATCGGTTAATTATCCAACTTTAGCATTCCATGCAAGCATTAATAAGTCCTTTTGAAAGGTATACTTGTGACTATTTTTTATTTGATTTATTTGCCAATTATCTTCAATGTGTTAATTTATCAATAAAATGAGACAAGTGAAGTTGGAGATTATATGCATCCCCATCAATTTGTTATATTTTAGCCTCAAATGTACATATTCGTTAAGAGTTCTTTAGCTGCTTAAGATATCATTGATATCACATTTAATGTTTTTTTCCTCATTGTTTGAATCCAGGTAGCAGTGCAGCTTCTCACTTCCAAAACCGGGTTTAGGTAGCATATTGTGAATTATGACATTTAAGGATGTACTTTAGTTGGACACAATATACTATTTAATGTTATTTTTGCTTTTAAAGAATTTGAACAACAGAGGGAACTCAAAGAGAAAGGTCTACAAACAACCTTTGAACAAAGTGTAAAGCCCACATATAAATACATGCATCAAATCATATATTATACATGAATAATACGTTTGGTACTGAAATACACAATAAGTTCCTAGTGAACACATTATACATATGCATGCCCAAAAAGCCTAATACAAAAAAACTACGGCATAGTATATCTACAAGATGTTTCAAAGACAAAATACTAAGAACTAGATCACTAATGATCTCAAAACTCCACAACGGAACCAAAGCCATCAGATAAGTAAGGATAATCACACGGCCTTATCCTTACCCTTCGCGGAACCTGCAGTACCTGTGATGTAAACAACAACAGTGGGGTGAGATACATCAAATCTCAGTGAGTTCCCTATCTTAGAGTCCTCTCGGCTCTACAAGGTTCTAATAGACCTAACTCAAGTCAAAAGGGAAGGGAAGTGACGTTGAGTACACACACACTATATGGAAATATGCTATGAGTTCATCAACTCACAATATCACTAATCGGTAACCACACCAAGGCATCCCCTTTTCCCCTCCGGTTCTACGTCTAGAAGTCGATCCGAGTCATGGATCCTCAAAACCTACTTGACATACGAATGGATTCGGGTTCTACGGGCCATTAACCGTTATGAACCGTCACTTCACACGGGCCATTAACCGTCACAAGCATACGCTCCCAGAGCGCCATTGGTACTGCACGCGGGAATCAAACCTGTCAAGTAGTTGTGCACATGTTTCAGAGGAGCTCGAGACCCATGAAACGCACTCGCAAAAATAACTGGTTACGATTACGTGATCGCACACAAACGTGATCGTATTCGACAATCACAAGGCCATTATGCCTTATCACAACCAAACGGTTAACACGCATGCTCCATACTAGTGTCTAATCATTTTATATTTTCCTGACATTTCTTATGGTAATGCTCCTCACTCTACCTATTCCATATTTTGACATGCATACATTTTCAACAACAATTACACACCATTAAACGATAAAAATCGACAAAAGCACACTACTCCAAAAATCCCGACATAATTTAATCGGCCAACAACCTTCAAACCATTTTCATAAGAAAGTACATTCTGTTAGCTTTCCAATGATATCAAGAATATTAAAAACGGATAACCGAGTCAAAAGTTATGGACATAACGAAAAATAGTATCGCGAGAAAACACAATTTTACAATTTTCCTGACGGTACGCGTATTGCCTTGTGTCGGACGCGTACTGCCCAGTTGGCTCGCCTAGCCATACGCGTATTGCCCAAGGTGATACGCATATGGGCAGAGGCTGTTTTCCCTTAAAAATTCCATTTTTTTCCTCCAATACGCATATTGTCCAAACCATACGCGTATTGCCTCCTCCATACGCGTAACGCCCAAAATCCTTCACTTCCATACGCGTATTGCCCAACTCAATACGCGTATGGCCGTGTGTGTTACGCGTACGGACAGGTGAAACCCAGAAATTTTCCTGCAGAAAAGTTCTGCTATGGGTTGATCAAAACAACCCCAAAATCCCATTTTTCTCAGCTAAAATACACCAAAACATGTTATAATTATCGCAACCAGTATGATACACAATCAATTAACGAATTTCAGCACATAGATTATGATTCTATTGTAAAATTTCTCATTTCCTAACAATATCAACTAACTCTAAAACTCACTAAACTATATTCTAAAGAGTCTAACTAGAACCCACCTGGATTACAAGATGAGGAGGTTGAAGCTGAGGTGAAAAGATGAAGATTGATTGATGATTCAAGTCCTAGAGCTCTTGAGGAATTTTTCTCAGAGTTCCCCGGAACCCAGTTGATCCTAATAATATTATTCAAAATGGTTCACAGAAATTATGGGGTATTACATCCTCCCCCCCTTAAATAGAAATTTGCCCACGAATTTAAAACAATTACCTGAAAAGATAAGGATAGACCTCCCGCATTTCCGATTCCAATTCCCAAGTTGCATCGCCCGGATGCGTCTCGTCCCACTGGACCTTAACAAGAGGAATTTCTTTATTCCTTAACACTTTAATTTCTCTTCCTGTGATACGACTCGGCTGAGGCTCAAATGTCAAATCAGATTCTATCTCAATTGTATCTGGTAAACCTGGCTAAAGAGGATCAGGAACAAATTTCCGAAGTTGAGACACATGAAAAATGTCGTGAATTTCTGATAGAGAAGGCGGTAAGGCTAATCTGTAGGCTACTTCACCAATTCTTTCTAAATCCTGATACGGTCCCACGTATCTTGGACTTAATTTCCGCGATTTAAATGGTCCTTTAAATCTCAATCTCGGAGTAACCTTCAAAAATACATGATCAACCTCATCAAACTCCAATGGTCTCCTACGGTTGTCCGCATAGCTTTTCTGACGGTCTTGGGCTTCTTTAATCTTTTCCCGAATCATTCTAATCTTTTCCGTGGTCTCGTGAATAATCTCGGGTCCTAAAATTCTATCATCGCTGTCGCGGTGAGAATTGGATACCAAGCTATTGGATTAACTTAAATCACAAATCATAATTCACCACCGTCTTTGATTTATCCAAAGGAAAGGTTCAAGAACGAAAAAAAACCTAAGAGATCTAAGGTTCGGGGGTTAGTTACGCCTAGGGAAGGTATTAACATCCTAAACGTCCGTAGTACTCTACGGGAACCTCTTGTTATTATTTATGTTATTTATTGCTTGCTAAGGGTATGTGCTAAGGGAAACACCTAGAGATTGATGGTGATGCTTAAAAAGCAACCGACTTACAAGGGAAAAAATGGCTCGATGTGGATCGAGAGTTTATTTTGAAAAAAAAGTTTGAATATACAGGCGAGGAACAAAGATCAATATAACATTGTTACATCATGAGTGCAGGATATGAGCGAGAGAATAGTTAGAATAAGAATCAAAAGAAAAGTAAAATTTTCATTTTTACTAATCAAAAGATAACTAAATAATTAAAGTCTAATTATAAAATAATTACTTAAAACTAAACTAATTTAAAAAATTAGATGGTTAAGTTCTAAATAGAAATTAGTTAGTTAATTCTAAATAAATCTAAAAAACTAACTAATTAATTCCTAATTAAAAAACTAATTAATTAATTTAATTAAAACTAAAACTAAGTCTAAATCTAATTAAAATAAACCAAAGTAATCTCGTTCTTTTGTAATAATATTTACATTAAAAAAAGGGAAAATGAGATAAAGAAGGGTTTAACTTTGATCACAAAATTTACACAGACCAATAATAGGCATATACATCTACTGGTGCAAACTCATGACATAATACTACCTACTAGATATTATAGTATACACATTGTAATATAAAACAACTAGATATTAGGCATAATGATATTATTAGCATGATGATGACATTAACATACACACACGTTACAATATAAAGTATTATAGTATTAAGCACATTAAAACTCATTTTTGTAATATTAGATATTTAGTAATGGACATTATAACGATAAATAAAGTTATTCGATGAATGTGGCTCTACAGCAACAAGATATTCTAAAAACTCCAATCAAGAAAGAAAAAAAGACGGTTTGCACCATGGTTAAACCGAAGGTACCATTCAAACAACTATACTAAAAATGATTCACACATCTTTTAACAGTGAAACTACAAGAACATCTAATGCCAAATTTCAAGTCTTTCAAGCCACCCAGTATGTTCAAAACAAAATTTGATACTGACTCAATTGAAAAAATATATATATATATATTCACATGATTCCAAGCATAATCTAACACATGAGAAAATCGTAGATAACATGTTAATTAAGAAAAGCGGCATTGGTACCATTTCCACCATGCCATGCTAATCAAAATAATGATAGCAACACCGAAGAACGACTTATGCAAACTGAAAAAAAAAAGAACAAACAACCAAACCAAGGTTTCCCTTGTGTTGAGTAACCAGTGCACAACAACAAGCAGCAGCATCAATATACCAACAATGAAAGATGAAACACAACCATACAACACATGCAATGCCACCAGAGGAAATTGAAACAAACATCATGACAGTAGGAAAATTATAGCAAAGGAAAGCTTATTTACAAGTGTTACCACTAAGTCGAAGGCTATCGCCGTTTCGTGTTGCCGATATGAATCCTAATGCAATGAAATCATCATAGCGGTGGCCGCAGCAGTTGAACGGTATGGAGTTGTCGGATTAACATGGATCGTAAATAATGACGTTGCTGCTTGAGTTTGTTGTTGTTACGAAATCTGAACACGAGATCCTACTTTGACCAGGTTTGAATCAGAATCCGAACAATAGTATGCACAATAATGTCCCTGCAATGAAATCATAACAACAACATCATAGAAATGAATTATATATGAGGCATGATCGAAACGTCGCTACTAACACCGAGTTATTGCTGCGTTAATCGAGTTGTTGTCGTGTTGTTCAAGGCGGAACAAGGTTTTGGCCTGCTATGGATGTGTTACGGCGTATGGGAGATATTGTGATTCAGTTGATTGTTGGTGTGTAACAGAGGGAGTTTTATCATGTTGGAGAGTTTCGTGTGTATCATGTATTGGTGATAAGGGTTCGTAAGAATGGGAGTGTGGTTAGTGAATTGTTAGTGAATTAATATGTTTCATGCTATCCATATATATAATAAGAGCTTGGACAAGAAAATTTAAAAGAATTAAAAATAGTGTTTTTGTGTTTTTTATGCAAAAAGGAAAGAAAGACAAGAGTATTAAAATAAAAGTTTTGTGTTTTTTATTAGTAGACAGAAAATAAAATGAATTAAATACGATGTCTTTGTGTTTTTTTTTATAAAAGAAAATATAGTAAATAAGTTAATTAAATAAATTTAAACTAAACATCCAAAATAAATTACATGATTAAAAATAAAATAAAAATAAAAATGAAATAGTTAAAAAAAACGACTAAAAGGTCGGGCACCAAAATGCTCGGGAATAAAATGAATGCGCCAAAATTATCAGTGTGGAATAAAATCACTCGAAAAAAAAATAGCATTTTGTCAGGTTTTGAAATTAATCGAAACCGACTTTTAGTTTGACTGACCCGTCTGTAAATCCAACAAGTTCGTCCTAGCTGATAAATTGGGATATGCAAGATGATATTGACCTAGAATGACATGCGAAAGATCAAGGAATCTTAAGGTCAAAAATTAGGGTGTGACAGATGCCCCTATTTAAGTTTCTTTTATCCGGAGATATGGAGATTGAAATCTTCGTCTCGACGAGATAGGAGAGACTTAAATACAAACATGCACAATTTTTGGCCCTAAGATGCCACAAATGCATATGATATGACATGATATGATATGAGATGAAATGAATGCAAGACAGAGAAGCCTACGGGGAAGAGTACCACAGGGGAAAAAGGTGTTACAGTTGTGTCAGAAACGAATTGAAACAAAGCAAAGTATCTGGAAAACATCATCCAAGAACGGCATTGGATGAAAAAAAAAGCACCAAACATCCAATAATGGCTTTGGATGAAAGGTAAACTAAGAAGGCAACAGGTGAGAATGAGGCAAAATAATTTAATCCGAGAAGGCATCGGACACAAAGAAACCAGTCATCCAATGATGGCTTTGAACGAAAGGTACAATCACAATATCTAATAATGGCTTTAGATAAATGTGAACAAAGTAAAGAAATCAGACATCCAATAATGGCTTTAGATGAATATGAACAAAGACTCGATCGGGAAGAACATCAGATGGTAAAGAAACCAAACATCTAATAATGGCTTTGAATGAAAGGTAAACTCACAATATCTAATAATGGCTTTAGATGATTATGAACAAAAGATTCGATCTGGAAGAACATCAGAAAGAGGGACCCATCCGGAAAAGCATCAGATGGTAAAGAAACCACACATCCAATAATGGCTTTGAATGAAAGGTAAACTCACAATATCTAATAATGGCTTTAGACAAAGTGAACAAATACTCGATCTGGAAGAACATCAGAAAGAAGGACACATCCGGAAGAGCATCAGATGGTAAAAGCAATGTTATTCTGGAAAAGCATTAGAATAAAGTCACATATCCGGAGGAACATCGGATAAACAAGGTCATATCCGGAAGAGCATCAGATAGACATAAAGGGGGCTCTGGAAAAACATCAGGAGCGGACACATCTGGAAAAACATCAGATGGTAAAAGCAAGGTCATTCCGGAAAAGCATCAGAATAAACGAGGCGATATATCTGGAAGAACCTCAGATACCAAAGACTCAATATGGAAGAACATAAGAAATAGAGACACATATGGAAAATCATCAGATGCAAAGTCGTATCTGGAAGAACGTCAGATAGACACAAAGACGGTTCTGGGAGAACATTAGAACAAATATACATATCCGGAAGAGCGTCGGATAGATTCCGGAAAAGCATCAGAATCAAAGGTAATATCTGGAAGAACATCATATAAGTTCTGGAAAAACATCAGAAACAAAGTCATATCTGGAAGAACGTCAGATAGACATAGAGGGAGTTCTGGAAGAACATTAGAACAAAAGTACATATCCGAAATAACATCAGATAGGTACAACAAAATATGTTTGGTAGGTGCCAAGTAAGTTGGACTTTGACCACAAGGTAAGACGTGGATAACAATACGACCCATGGAGAATGCAAATGAGTGCAAATGATGGATGACACTCTTTCTATGCATATGTATATATGAATTATGATTAAATGCAAATCCAGATGTAATGCAGACGTCGACGACACGACTCGACTCTTGTGGAGAAGACAAGACTGGGAGACTGATTCCTCAACACGGAGATCACTGCCATTCTGCTTTAGGACTACAGATGTTATCACACTTGTAAAATGTATCAATTTGATGATCCTTGTAGGAAGGATAATGAGCTGCTTGGGGATCCTTCAAGTAAACTGCCCCCAGATTAGTTGACTGTTGTATATGAAACTGATAATTGCTTCAGCTTGAATTGATGCTGAAAATGACTGAATTACAGTACACTTGTAAAACTTGCCCTAGTCTGAGTCTTGAATAAACCAATTCTGAGATGGACTTGCACTGTAACAAATCTTGAACTGATTCTTCAACAGGATATAGAAAGAGCTTGCCCCTGATTGGATCACCGACCAAGTTTCTCAACTGTTTGAAAGTCCCTTAAGAGGAAAGCCAATTTGCAAACAAGAGTGTTCATATAAACATAGTAAATGCAAAGTTCATGCGACTTTTGAAATCACAATCATTTTTTGAAAGAGGTAAAACAATAGGGTCACTGGTCAGAACACGGTGGTTCAAGACGTTTAAAAGTGAAAGATAAAGCAAAAAGGCGTGATGCCAAAAAAATGATCTGCAAAGATTTTTAGGAGTCAGTTTACGCAACCTTGTTGTAGCATGCTTTCGAAATAACCTTGCTCTAATTAGGTCTTTTGAGGGTTATAACGTGGCCTGGTTCACGGTTTAAGAAACAAAGGATAAAGGCTCAAAGTTTATTTGTACCCACCCAATCTTCGTGATGATCTCCAGTCCTACACTCAGTTAACTCAGACTTTGCACTCAGGTTCCCATAGGTTAGGGATTGCATTGATGATAGTGATGATGGTTCAGAAGTAAAGGGACTTTTGAGGTGACAGTCACTACTTCCTTATAACTCTTGGTTGTTTTTTTCATTGAGGATTTCATGGTAAGGATTTAAAGATTTCTCCTTTTTATTATCCCTAACTTTTGCCTGAACTGTTTCTCGTGAATCTTACAGTCAGCGGGATGCCCCAATTTTTGCCTAAGTCTCCTTCATAGGTTTCGACTTAGCGGGCTTTTTCCTTTTTTAATTTTTATCTTTTTTGAAAGAAAGTGACTGCTTGGCTTAATGATTACGGCGAACCATCATCGACTTTTGACTTGAAAGACATCTTCGACACTTGCTTGTTGCGTGCGAAGGAAAAATTGAGAATGCAACCTTTTTGTTGAAAGATGTCTTGCATGAAACTCTTGTATTTGAATGCACAATCAATTTAACTGAGAACTACCCTGCCCCAGGTTAAGATTGTGGGTTTTTATTTGTAAAGAAAAGAAACTCCTACTTCAAGGCTCAAAGGGGTTGACGAGGGATTATCTTCCTTATTTCTCCAGTGTTTAGGAATTGAAACAATGCCTTACATCGTCAGCAAAGTTTTGATTTGAAAGCATACCAACAACAATTATGAATATAACGTTTTCATCATCCTCCCTCCAATCTTAGCATAATCAGAAGGAAAGTGGAAAAGAGATGATTTTTTGTTTTTCTTTTTTGAAATATAAAGCGGAAAATAGCAAACACAAATGAATTGAATTAAAAGTTGCAATGCTCATTTTATTAATTATGAAAGTACAAACATAAATCGAAAGCAAACAACTAATACAAATGAGGAAAATGCAAATAATAAGAAACATGGTCTAGTGACTAATCAGAAACAAGGGTGAGTTGTCCCGTCTGAAACGCTGAAGTCTACTGAAGTCGACTGAAGCTTCACTTAGCGTGCTCTGGCAAAGGATTGTTCTTGACATTTGGATTGGTGTCACGAAAGGAGAGAATACCAATTCTGATAAGCTCTTGTGCTCTAGCCTTCAACGCAAAGCAACCTTCTAAATTATGACCTGCACCACCTTAATGGAATTCACAATGAAAATCAGCCCTATAGCCGGCTGGAAGAGGATTTGGAGGAGGAGGCAAAGGCCTTGTAGTAATCAAACCTTTCTGAACCAGACCAGGATATAATTCAGTATATGTCATCGGAATAGGATCAAAATTATTCCTATTACGGTACCGATTCTGTCCTACAGCTGGACGTTGAGGAGCTGGTCGTGGAGCAGTAACCACAGGTCTAGGCTCGAAGAAAACTGGAGCTTGAAACACTGGTCTGGAAGTCTGACCAATCATAGCAGTAGATGCAAGATGTGGAGAATAGTCGGAAGGTAAACAAAACTCTGGCCAGGTTGAAGGTGGCATTTGAACCGGTGGAGGATCAACGCTTGAAACTTCCTGGATGACAGTCCTTTGGGGTTGCTCTCCTCTAGCAATCAAAACTTGGAGCATTTCAGTGAGCTTTGCCATGCTTGACTTAAGGTCGTCGATCTCCATTCGGATCTCAGTGTTATGTGCTTCTTGCTCTGACATTATGCGTCTATAGTTAGCTCTAGTCTGGTATTTATGTCGAGGAATCAACTTGACAACTTACATGTGACACTGGAAGATAGAGACATCTGGGAATGAGTTGCTTGACAAACGGATGTATGCAATGCATCATGTAAAGATGCAAATGATATGCAATGCAATGTAATGGTTTCAAGGAACTCAAGAGTAGGTTGCAAACATTTCGGAAATACTGAAAAAAGTTTCATTTTATAATCCATGATTTTTATTGATTTTGCAAATGACAGAACAATTGAGTTTCTTAAAACCGAATGGTTATGCATGAATGCATGAATGGATGCATAAGCACAGGTATACACATATACACATATACAGGTAAACAAGCAAAGGCTTAGGTTTGAAGATCACGAGAATGGAGCCATGGTCTACCCTTCCCAATAGGTGTGTACTATGGTTTCAAATGTACCTGCCGAACGAGTTCTACAAAGTTCCCAGAGTCTACAATCCATCTTTCAGATATTATCGATTTTCCAAATCACTTGGTAGTCAATAATATTCTCAAGAGAATCTCGTCTAAGTATAGTATCGTGTAGCGACTATTGCAGAAATAGACTCCCGCATAGTCCCCGCACTACGCCCTAATAGGCCAAGTTGGTTTAAAGGTAACTACGGTCCCCAGTCCCGACGGCCTTTAGATCGAAACCATATCGTCTTCACGAATGAACTCGTTGGACAAATATTTTATTCGAGAGGGCCTAGACTGAGTGGTGAAGTCTCAATTCACTTTTTCAGGAATCGACTCCCTCAAAGTATCCTTGAATTCTCACCGTTCCTATCATATTTTTACACTCTAGTCCGGGTGTAGGACTTATCTCACCACACAAATTATAACCCTGCACACAGAAAACCCAAGCAGAACAGGTATATATACATATATAAAGATATATAGGAAGACAAGCAAATAAATAACATAGATATAAACAAGTTAGGGGAAACCCTCGAAAAGTCCCCAGTGAAGTCGCCATTTCTGTCGCGGTGAGAATTGGATACCAAGCTATTGGATTAACTTGAATCACAAATCATAATTCACCACCGTCTTTGATTTATCCAAAGGAAAGGTTCAAGAACGAAAAAAAACCTAAGAGATCTAAGGTTCGGGGGTTGGTTACGCCTAGGGAAGGTATTAGCATCCTAAACGTCCGTAGTACTCTACGAGAACCTCTTGTTATTATTTATGTTATTTATTGCTTGCTAAGGGTATGTGCTAAGGGAAAGACCTAGAGATTGATGGTGATGCTTAAAAAGCAACCGACTTACAAGGGAAAAAATGGCTCGATGTGGATCGAGAGTTTATTTTGAAAAAAAAGTTTGAATATACAGGCGAGGAACAAAGATCAACATAACATTGTTACATCATGAGTGCAGGATATGAGCGAGAGAATAGTTAGAATAAGAATCAAAAGAAAAGTAAAATTTTCATTTTTACTAATCAAAAGATAACTAAATAATTAAAGTCTAATTATAAAATAATTACTTAAAACTAAACTAATTTAAAAAATTAGATGGTTAAGTTCTAAATAGAAATTAGTTAGTTAATTCTAAATAAATCTAAAAAACAAACTAATTAATTCCTAATTAAAAAACTAATTAATTATTTTAATTA
Source organism: Lathyrus tuberosus (assembly GCA_022829125.1). Classification (NCBI taxonomy): domain Eukaryota; kingdom Viridiplantae; phylum Streptophyta; class Magnoliopsida; order Fabales; family Fabaceae; genus Lathyrus; species Lathyrus tuberosus. The sequence continues at coordinate 8,688,123 of JALAZF010000006.1, read as the reverse complement.
AAACTAAAACTAAGTCTAAATCTAATTAAAATAAACCAAAGTAATCTCGTTCTTTTGTAATAATATTTACATTAAAAAAAGGGAAAATGAGATAAAGAAGGGTTTAGCTTTGATCACAAAATTTACACAGACCAATAATAGACATATACATCTACTGGTGCAAACTCATGACATAATACTACCTACTATATATTATAGTATACACATTGTAATATAAAACAACTAGATATTAGGCATAATGATATTATTAGCATGATGATGACATTAACATACACACACGTTACAATATAAAGCCTTATAGTATTAAGCACATTAAAACTCATTTTTGTAATATTAGATATTTAGTAATGGACATTATGACGATAAATAAAGTTATTCGATGAATGTGGCTCTACAGCAACAAGATATTCTAAAAACTCCAATCAAGAAAGAAAAAAAGACGGTTTGCACCATGGTTAAACCGAAGGTACCATTCAAACAACTATACTAAAAATGATTCACACATCTTTTAACAGTGAAACTACAAGAACATCTACTGCCAAATTTCAAGTCTTTCAAGCCACCCAGTATGTTCAAAACAAAATTTGATACTGACTCAATTGAAAAAAAATATATATATATTCACATGATTCCAAGCATAATCTAACACATGAGAAAATCGCAGAGAACATGTTAATTAAGAAAAGCGGCATTGGTACCATTTCCACCATGCCATGCTAATCAAAATAATGATAGCAACACCGAAGAACGACTTATGCAAACTGAAAAAAAAAAAGAACAAACAACCAAACCAACGTTTCCCTTGTGTTGAGTAACCAGTGCACAACAACAAGCAGCAACATCAATATACCAACAATGAAAGATGAAACACAACCATACAACATATGCAATGCCACCAGAGGAAATTGAAACAAACATCATGACAGTAGGAAAATTATAGCAAAGGAAAGCTTATTTACAAGTGTTACCACTAAGTCGAAGGCTATCGCCGTTTCGTGTTGCCGATATGAATCCTAATGCAATGAAATCATCATAGCGGTGGCCGCAGCAGTTGAACGGTATGGAGTTGTCAGATTAACATGGATCGTAAATAATGACGTTGCTGCTTGAGTTTGTTGTTGTTGCGAAATCTGAACACGAGATCCTACTTTGACCAGGATTGAATCAGAATCCGAACAATAGTATGCACAATAATGTCCCTGCAATGAAATCATAACAACAACGTCATAGAAATAAATTATATATGAGGCATGATCGAAACGTCGCTACTAACACCGAGTTATTATTGCGTTAATCGAGTTGTTGTCGTGTTGTTCAAGGCAGAACAAGGTTTTGGCCGGCTATGGATGTGTTACGGCGTATGGGAGATATTGTGATTCAGTTGATTGTTGGTGTGTAACAGAGGGAGTTTTATCGTGTTGGAGAGTTTCGTGTGTATCATGTATTGGTGATAAGGGTTTGTAAGAATGGGAGTGTGGTTAGTGAATTGTTAGTGAATTAATATGTTTCATGCTATCCATATATATAATAAGAGCTTGGACAAGAAAATTTAAAAGAATTAAAAATAGTGTTTTTGTGTTTTTTATGCAAAAAGGAAAGAAAGACAAGAGTATTAAAATAAAAGTTTTGTGTTTTTTATTAGTAGACAGAAAATAAAATGAATTAAATACGATGTCTTTGTGTTTTTTTTTATAAAAGAAAATATAGTAAATAAGTTAATTAAATAAATTTAAACTAAACATCCAAAATAAATTACATGATTAAAAATAAAATAAAAATAAAAATGAAATAGTTAAAAAAAACGACTAAAAGGTCGGGCACCAAAATGCTCGGGAATAAAATGAATGCGTCAAAATTATCAGTGTGGAATAAAATCACTCGAAAAAAAAAACAGCATTTTGTCAGCTTTTGAAATTAATCGAAACCGACTTTTAGTTTGACTGACTCGTCTGTAAATCCAACAAGTTCGTCCTAGCTGATAAATTGGGATATGCAAGATGATATTGACCTAGAATAACATGCGAAAGATCAAGGAATCTTAAGGTAAAAAATTAGGGTGTGACAGATGCCCCTATTTAAGTTTCTTCTATCTGGAGATATGGAGATTGAAATCTTCATCTCGACGAGATAGGAGAGACTTAAATACAAACATGCATAATTTTTGGCCCTAAGATGCCACAAATGCATATGATATGACATGATATGATATGAGATGAAATGAATGCAAGACAGAGAAGCCTATGGGGAAGAGTACCACAGGGGAAAAAGGTGTTACAGTTGTGTCTGAAACGAATTGAAACAAAGCAAAGTATCTGGAAAACATCATCCAAGAACGGCTTTGGATGAAAAAAAAAGCACCAAACATCCAATAATGGCTTTGGATGAAAGGTAAACTAAGAAGGCAACAGGTGAGAATGAGACAAAATAATTTAATCCGAGAAGGCATCGGACACAAAGAAACCAGTCATCCAATGATGGCTTTGAACGAAAGGTACAATCACAATATCTAATAATGGCTTTAGATAAATGTGAACAAAGTAAAGAAATCAGACATCCAATAATGGCTTTAGATGAATATGAACAAAGACTCGATCTGGAAGAACATCAGATGGTAAAGAAACCAAACATCTAATAATGGCTTTGAATGAAAGGTAAACTCACAATATCTAATAATGGCTTTAGATGATTGTGAACAAAAGATTCGATCTAGAAGAACATCAGAAAGAGGGACCCATCCGGAAAAGCATCAGATGGTAAAGAAACCACACATCCAATAATGGCTTTGAATGAAAGGTAAACTCACAATATCTAATAATGGCTTTAGACAAAGTGAACAAAGACTCGATCTGGAAGAACATCAGAAAGAGGGACACATCCGGAAGAGCATCAGATGGTAAAAGCAATGTTATTCCGGAAAAGCATCAGAATAAAGTCACATATCCGGAGGAACATCGGATAAACAAGGTCATATCCGGAAGAGCATCAGATAGACATAAAGGGGGCTCTGGAAAAACATCATGAGCAGACACATCTGGAAAAACATCAGATGGTAAAAGCAAGGTCATTCCGGAAAAGCATCAGAATAAACGAGGCGATATATCTGGAAGAACCTCAGATACCAAAGACTCAATCTGGAAGAACATCAAAAATAGAGACACATCTGGAAAATCATCAGATGCAAAGTCGTATCTGGAAGAACGTCAGATAGACACAAAGACGATTCTGGGAGAACATCAGAACAAATATACATATTCGGAAGAGCGTCGGATAGATTCCGGAAAAGCATCAGAATCAAAGGTAATATCTGGAAGAACATCATATAAGTTCTGGAAAAACATCAGAAATAAAGTCGTATCTGGAAGAACGTCAGATAGACACAGAGGGAGTTCTGGAAGAACATCAGAACAAAAGTACATATCCGGAATAACATCAGATAGGTACAACAATATATATGTTTGGTAGGTGCCAAGTAAGTTGGACTTTGACCACAAGGTAAGACGTGGATAACAATACGACCCATGGAGAATGCAAATGAGTGCAAATGATGGATGACACTCTTTCTATGAATATGTATATATGAATTATGATTAAATGCAAATGCAGATGTAATGCAGACGTCGACGACACGACTCGACTCTTGTGGAGAAGACAAGACTGGGAGACTGATTCCTCAACACGGAGATCACTGCCATTCTGCTTTAGGACTACAGATGTTATCACACTTGTAAAATGTATCAATTTGATGATCCTTGTAGGAAGGATAATGAGCTGCTTGGGGATCCTTCAAGTAAACTGCCCCCAGATTAGTTGACTGTTGTATATGAAACTGGTAATTGCTTCAGCTTGAATTGATGCTGAAAATGACTGAATTACAGTGCACTTGAAAAACTTGCCCCAGTCTGAGTCTTGAATAAACCAATTCTGAGATGAACTTGCACTGTAACAAATCTTGAACTGATTCTTCAACAGGATATAGAAGGAGCTTGCCCCTGATTGGATCACCGACCAAGTTTCTCAACTGTTTGAAAGTTCCTTAAGAGGAAAGCCAATTTGCAAACAAGAGTGTTCATATAAACATAGTAAATACAAAGTTCATGCGACTTTTGAAATCACAATCATTTTTGGAAAGAGGTAAAACAATAGGGTCGCTGGTCAGAACACGGTGGTTCAAGACGTTTAAAAGTGAAAGATAAAGCAAAAAGGCGTGATGCCAAAAAAATGATCTGCAAAGATCTTTAGGAGTCAGTTTACGCAACCTTGCTGTAGCATGCTTTCGAAATAACCTTGCTTCAATTAGGTCTTTTGAGGGTTATAACGTGGCCTGGTTCACGGTTTAAGAAACAAAGGATAAAGGCTCAAAGTTTATTTGTACCCACCCAATCTTCGTGATGATCTCCAGTCCTACACTCAGTTAACTCAGACTTTGCACTCAGGTTCCCATAGGTTAGGGTTTACATTGATGATAGTGATGATGGTTCAGAAGTAAAGGGACTTTTGAGGTGACAGTCACTACTTCCTTATAACTCTTGGTTGTTTTTTTCATTGAGGATTTCATGGTAAGGATTTAAAGATTTCTCCTTTTTATTATCCCTAACTTTTGCCTGAACGGTTTCTCGTGAATCTTACAGTCAGCGGGATGCTCCAATTTTTGCCTAAGTCTCCTTCATAGGTTTTGACTTAGCGGGCTTTTTCCTTTTTTAATTTTTATCTTTTTTGAAAGAAATTGACTGCTTGGCTTAATGATTACGGCGAACCATCATCGACTTTTGACTTGAAAGACATCTTTGACACTTGCTTGTTGCGTGCGAAGGAAAAATTGAGAATGCAACCTTTTTGTTGAAAGATGTCTTGCATGAAACTCTTGTATTTGAATGCACAATCAATTTAACTGAGAACTACCCTGCCCCAGGTTAAGATTGTGGGTTTTTATTTGTAAAGAAAAGAAACTCCTACTTCAAGGCTCAAAGGGGTTGACGAGGGATTATCTTCCTTATTTCTCCAGTGTTTAGGAATTGAAACAATGCCTTACATCGTCAGCAAAGTTTTGATTTGAAAGCATACCAACAACAATTATGAGTATAACGTTTTCATCATCCTCCCTCCAATCTTAGCATAATCAGAAGGAAAGTGAAAAAGAGATGATTTTTTTTTTTTTGAAATATAAAGCGTAAAATAGCAAACACAAATGAATTGAATTAAAAGTTGCAATGCTCATTTTATTAATTAGGAAAGTACAAACATAAATCGAAAGCAAACAACTAATACAAATGAGGAAAATGCAAATAATAAGAAACATGGTCTAGTGACTAATCAAAAACACGGGTGAGCTGTCCCGTCTGAAACATTGAAGTCTGCTGAAGTCGACTGAAGCTTCACTTAGCGTGCTCTGGCAAAGGATTGTTCTTGACATTTGGATTGGTGTCACGAAAAGGAGAGAATGTAACAGCCCCTTTCTATACCCCCAAATAATCACAATTAATCATTTAGGCACATATTAAAAATTTCGTCAGAGTATAATTATAAACATGGTATAAAAAGAGGTACGTCACATTATACATTAAATTAAAACATACAACACATGCTCAACAATGATATGCAATAGTGGGGTAACTGTGCAACAGAGGAACTTTGTCCTTACACCCACATCTCAATATTTAGAATAAAAGCGGAAAATCTAAACATTGAATAACATCAAACATATATACATATATATACATGCGTCATCGAGTATCATCCATCAACATAATTCATGTTTACATAAACATTCATCATCAAGATACATATACAAATGTATCACAAAAGAATCATATGCACCCTAGCTACCCGGTGCTACATATCAGAGCCAACCGACCAAAAGAAGGAAGACACGCTTCGCAAAAAGACCTCCAGCATACCTACTCTGCAATGCCTCATAGAGCATTATAAAACAGCAGAAGGGTGAGAAATATTATCATAATAACAATGCATACAATTATATATATATATATATATATATATATATATATATATATATATATATATATATATATATATCTTAACATAAAAATACACATATTCCACATTCTCACCACAATTCATCAAAACTCATCCATATACATCACAATGTATATATATATATACAACCAAGCATATTCATCGTACATACTTTCGCAATTCTCAATCATTCCACATAAACATACACATTCATGTTTATTCATCAATGCACAAATACAAAGATGATAAATGCAAATCATAGAGACCGACTCACGACTCTATGCAAATGCAATGCGGTACCGACCCAATCATCATTAGTTCACTCAGGAACTCTACTGGAACCATCGCTCGTTACAAATGTAACTCCCCGTCGGGCCTACGATGTTCACCCATTGCTCACACCCCACATGGGCACTCAATGTTTATGGATCGCTCACACCCCACCCGGGCACACGACCCGATCGCTCACACCCCACACGCGGGCACACGATCCGATTGTTCACACCTCACCTAGGCACACAATCCGATTGCTCACACCTCACCTAGGCACACAATCGTTCGTAATCATCGCTCACACCTCACATAGGCACACGACGATACAACGGATTCTCATTAGAATCGCTCAACACAAGAATGTACTTCATTATGCTTCACATGCAAAATGACTCAAGACATTCCTTAAATGCATACATATTCACAATATAATCATGCATTCATCTCATACAATCACATACAATCTATATACATTTTCATCAATGCACTATTGTATGATTCACATTCAAACACACATTCAAAATGGTAAAAGTCGCTAAATAACACTATTCCCGACTTTTCTGACTTATTTAATCGGCTAAGAATTTCCAATTCATCATAACCATATAGTACAGCTCAATAGCTTCACAGCGATACCAAGAATGTAAAAATCGGCCAAACGGAACAAAAGTTACGGACGAAAACGAAAAACACATTTTTGAAAAATCACATTTTTACACTTCTCCTGCCCATACGCGTACCACCACATGCCATACGCGTATGAGCAGAAGCTCATCTTTCCCAAAGTTCACGTGTAAAAGTCTGTACGCGTAATGCCCAAGCCCGTACGCGTATTACCCTGAAATGCTACGCGTATCATACGCAAATGGGCAGATGGCCGAGCAAAATAACATCCCATACGCGTATTGGCCCATGGCTCGCCCCATACGCGTATGACCTGGAAAAACCAGAAAAATTTTCTGCATAATTTTTGCTTACGGGTTCCAATCCAAAACACCCCAAATCTCACCTACACACCAGAAAATCGCCAATACAATGTCCCATAACAAGTATCTATCATATACCAACTGTAACACCCCAATTCCCATCGCGAATAAATAATACATAAATAAAATCAGAGTAACTAAAAAGTTATTTTTCCGACAGAAACAAGGATGTCACATTTAAATAAACAAAATATCATCCCTGCTCATAAGTTAGATACATAGCATAAAATAGAATACCCTCAATTGAGAAACTTTTCCATAAAAAGGTAATACCAAATATATTCCACAATTATATACATAAATAACATAATCGTTTCCCCGACTCCCGTGCTACGTATCAGAGTAGACACCAAGACCGACAACAGAACGGAGGGCTAGTCTCCACAAAGGACCTCCAGCAACTCTAATCTGCAATGCCTCATAGAGCATTATAAAACAGCAGAAGGGTGAGAAATAACAACTAAATCAAGATTGTATAATAATATGCAAACACACATTCAAACACATGTATAAATCATCTCACCCATACCATCACATATACTAACACATATAGCATACCATAAATACAACATACCACACATAATAAATCAAATCATGATTTTTCCACACATAACGCATCCATTCACAATTCTCACCACAATTCATCACAACTCACTCATATACATCGCAATGTATATATGTACAAAACCAAGCATATTCATCATGCACACTTCCACAATTCTTATCACTCCACATAAACATACATATTTATGTTTATTCATCAATGCACAAATATAGAGATGATAAATGCAAATCATAGAGACCGACTCACGACTCTATGCAAATGCAATGCGGTACCGACTCAATCATCTCAAGTTCACTCAGGAACTTCTGTTGGAACCATCGCTCGTTACCAAAGTAACTCCCCGTCGGGCCTACGATGTTCACCCACCGCTCACACCTCCACCAAGAGAGGCTCACAGTGTTTATGGATCGCTCACACCTCCACCGAGAGAGGCTCACGACCTGATTGCTCACACCTCCACCAAGAGAGGCTCACAACCCGATTGCTCACACCTCCACCAAGAGAGGCTCACAACCCGATTGCTCACACCTCCACCAAGAGAGGCTCACAATCGCCTATAACCGTCGCTCACACCTCCACCGAGAGAGGCTCACGATGTTATAGCGGATTCTCATTAGAATCCCTCAGCACAAGAATGCACATCATTATGCTACACATGATAATGACACAAGGCATTCTTGAAATGCATACATGTATACAAACATTGTCATGCATTCATCTCTTACAATCACATACAATTCATCAATATGAATTATTTCACCAACTTTATTCATGCATTAGAAATCAATCCAACAATGCATTTACTTGCCATACGGCCACCAATTAGCATACATTGAACTTCACGTAAGCAATTCATTTTCATACATACATGTAATCATAAACATGCATATAAAACCAATTACAACATATCACATTCCCTTGCCCTTCGGCCACACTTTATCATCACAACATGTCATCACATGCACTATCATTACTCAACATCATACAAGGCATACACATTAATATCAACGCCACATTGTATGTTACACAACCAATATACACATCATCATATTCATGCATTGAAAATAATTCAAACAATGCATTTCATCACCTACCACAACAATCATACAAATCACAATGACTTCCACAAGGGATTCACACCACAAAGGCTACACACGACACATCATAATAACATACATTGATATTCAATCAAACAAGGTATTTTTACCACACAACAACATCATTAATCACGCCTCGAAGTCTAATCCAAAACAATGCACATCTTTGCCACAAGGCCACAAACTATCATCACAACATTTCATCATGTATATTCACATCATATAACGGTCTACAAGCTACACGTTACATGTCACAAGTATATATCATGCTAACACATCAATCGCACACATTATACGCGATAAAAACCCGACAACCCAACACTTTTCCAAAACCACGACCTAAATAATTCATCTACTGCCCTCCAAACCATTTTTAATAGAAAGAGCTTTTCATTAGCTTTCCAACACTTCAAACGGCGACCAAAACGGACTTACGGTTTGAAAATTACGACAAAAACAAAATTGGAAAATATCATGTTCGCTCCAGTATTCGCTAGGCGAACCCTAGCGAACCAAGGCAGTGGAAAACAGTCATAAAGTTCGCTAGGCGAACCTTCTAGCGAACATTCGCCAGTTCCTTCGCTGGGGTTCGCTAGGCAAACCTGCGAAACCCAGAAATCGCAGCAGCGTCAACCTAGGTCATATGGGACCAAAATACATCATTTTTATCACCCAAACCCTTCTAATTCATACCAGAACAACCAAAACATGTTTAGACATAATCAACGAGTATTCTACGCGGTTTATATCGAATTTCATCCGTGAAAACATCGATTTCTATCAATTACTCCTAATTTTAATCGATAAGAAAAAGTCGAGAAACAACCAAAACAATCACAACAAACAACACATATACATACACAAGCAAGATATAATTGAAACTTCTCACCCTTACCCGATTAATCGCGCTTGAAACGGAGAATCTTCGATTTTCTTCTCTTTCTCCTCTTTTCTTTCCTCTTCCTTTCTATCTTCTCTTTTCTTTCTCTCTATTTTCTTTTCTCTCTTTTTCTTTCCACTTTCTATTTATAACAAAATATCTGACTACCCAAAATGACCATTTTGCCCTTACGCTCAAATATCTCCCAAACGCTCTCAAAATGCGATAAAACATAAACATACCGATGAAATATATTTCGGAAATAAAAGTTGAAAAGAAATAATAATTTAATACAACTATTTTATCTATCTGAGAAATTAACCAATTAGCAGGTATAATACCATAAATTCACATATTTCACAAAATTCAAATAAATGAAATAAATCAATAGAGTTAAACGAATCGGGGCGTTACAATTCTCCCCCACTTAGACATTTTCGTCCTCGAAAATATACTGAGACGAACAACTCCGGACACGACTCTCGCATCCGACCCACAAACCAACATGCCAACAAAAGGCACACCACGAATAACACAACTGACAAACCACCTCGCTAACAACGACTACAACAACGCCACGACAACGGCAACAACCACAACGACCAAATGCAATGCCCATACAATGCACTTGATCACCAACTCACAACTCAAAGAAAACCAAGATACCAACACACAGGTTCACTCTAGAACCGAAACACAACAAGAGCATAAAATTCCACGACACCACAAGGTCGCAACAACATCAACAAAACCAGAACACCAACAGCAATGCTACGATTCACCAATCGAACATGCAACCAAACATCCATCTACATAGTAGCCCATGGATAACATTTGAACCTTTCACCTAACACTTCCATTCTAAAACATCCCATGGTCTCTTCACTCCTAAATGTTCCCAATGTTCAACCTATGACCTCTTACAAGTCCCACACGCAAATACAAATTGTGCCACACCACGCATCCGCTGCGCACTCTGATTACTCGTAACCATCAAAATTACCAATTTCACGTCCAAAGTCTAACTCTTTCTCATTTTCACCAAAAATCACTGTTCACTGTTAATATACCCAACCGCACACTATCAAACGTCAATTCACATACCAACCCAAGTCTCTAAATCCTCCCAAAAGTTCCCACTTTTTAACCATCAAAGCAGACATAAACTTTACCAATAGGATAATTCGAGCCAAAGTCATAACTAATCAGGAGTTCCAATCATCCGACCGTGCCTCAATCCGAGTCACCAATCAAAAGTTATAAAGGAAACAAAATTGGAAAACCTGCCATGTTCGCTAGGCGAACCTTCTAGCGAACCCTCGCCTTTCCGTTCGCTCCGCGAACCCCTTGGCGAACCAAGTCAGAACCAAACAGAGCCAAAAACACCCAAAGTTCGCTAGGCGAACAACTCACCGAACCTTCGCTGATGCCTTCGCTAGGCGAATACCCGTAGCGAACATTCGCTACCCTTCGCTGATTGGTTCGCTAGGCGAACCTGCGAAAACTCAGAATTATAACAGTCTTGTTACTCATCCAAAACTGTCCATTCCTCCATCCAAACACCTTGAACCTAAAACCCTTAAAATAATACCTCTCAATGTAGAACTGCATCTACTTCCGATGGATCCACAATCATACTCTCATCTGAAATAACATATCCAATAAACTAACCTTTTTCAACCCAAATTCTCACTCGAATAACTCAGCATAAAACTTCGTCTCTTTTTGACACTTGTAATTCAAATCCCAAACACTCTACCTGTTCTTCCTCTGAGTTTATAACAGATCTGAATATCCTCAATCAAAGCCATTACGAACTTATCTACATAAATATGGAAGATACGATTCCTCTACTCCATAAATATTACAGACGCCTTACTATCACCGAGCAACATCACTGCACGTTGGAATGCCCAAACAAACCAAACCTCATTCAAACTTGTCCAGACTCACATACAAGCTTAATCGAGTAAATAACAGCCTATACCGACGATAACAAACATAACCATTCACATTAAATCAATCAAAACCTCAACTCACACCATTCACCACTCTTATCCAACATTCCATCCAATTGCGATTTCACTCAAACTCAACCAAACCATTCTAGTTATCTATTCATGAAAGTGGACACTTATTCTCAATCGTTACCTCAATTAACTGTTAGTAATCCATACGCAATTTCTCCTCTTAACAGTCCAAATTCCATAAATCCCCACGTGTAGCAACAACCATCCCAAAAGAACTCTCAAATAGTACATTCACACTTAAGGTTTTCTCAAAATTTCCATTAACGCTTTATAATTCCAAAGACTCCAAGCCTCTCCAGAACTTTAAGTTTCGCTTTCCATAGTCTCAATAACAATACCATCATAATGCTTGTTATTCCATTCAATCATCTCTCCATTTTGTTACTATCCATACTGGGGCTCCCCAAGACGACACACTTGGCCTCACAATTCTCCTTTCCAGTAAATCTTCTAACTGCTCCATCAGTCCAGGTACTTCTAATACTAACATCCAATATTCCATCCGGGAATACATCTAAAAATTACGCACAACCGGTAGCTCATCACTGTGTCCTTTCTGCTAATTCCTAGAAAACTATCGTCACAAACATAATAACATCTTAGTTTCACGTCCTAAAAGTTATTTTACTTACTTAGCAGATTAAACCTCAAATCCTTACCTTCGTCCAATTTGAGTTCACACTTTACTCTCTGAGAACAACCTTTAACAATACCCAATTGTTCTCTCCCAATGACTTCCCAACTCGACCGACATACCAAGAAAAACCTCTAATCCGTCTCATCTTCCAGTATAAGAGTCTTCATCAACTCATCAAAGCAATCCGTAATCATTTTCTCAATTCCAAATAATTCATGGCACACACTATCCAAGCTGGAAAGACCCGTCTATTCCATCCAACATAATTCCCGTCTACTATCAACAAGAGATTAAGGGTGATCAGTTCCTCAATTTGTCAATAGACAGCCGATAATCATGATGGGGCATAAACCGTCTTTACTAAACTATAATAGCCGTTCTTGCATCCCATACATAAAGCTACCTAAGGCCTAAATCCTTAGTTGACATGAACCTTACCTTCGCATTCCCTCCGGGATCGGGAACAACACTGTCCTAACAACACTTACAATCTTGCAATCAACGGCACACTGAGCCCACACTCCATAACCGAAACAACTTGGAGAAGTACCAGCTTCTCCCCCACTTATCTCATTCTAAATCCTACAGACAAAGGATTAGAAAACCAGAAAGTACTGACAGTGCTCCACACACATATCACGTACTAAGGGACAAACAACAATGACAGTATTCAACTGTCACACCAACTGACTCAACAACTCGGCCGGACGGACCGACCTGCTCTGATACCACTAATGTAACACCCCAATTCCCATCGCGAATAAATAATACATAAATAAAATCAGAGTAACTAAAAAGTTATTTTTCCGACAGAAACAAGGATGTCACATTTAAATAAACAAAATATCATCCCTGCTCATAAGTTAGATACATAGCATAAAATAGAATACCCTCAACTGGGAAACTTTTCCATAAAAAGGTAATACCAAATATATTCCACAATTATATACATAAATAACATAATCATTTCCCCGACTCCCGTGCTACGTATCAGAGCAGACACCAAGACCGACAACAGAACGGAGGGCTAGTCTCCACAAAGGACCTCCAGCAACTCTAATCTGCAATGCCTCATAGAGCATTATAAAACAGCAGAAGGGTGAGAAATAACAACTAAATCAAGATTGTATAATAATATGCAAACACACATTCAAACACATGTATAAATCATCTCACCCATACCATCACATATACTAACACATATAGCATACCACAAATACAACATACCACACATAATAAATCAAATCATGATTTTTCCACACATAACGCATCCATTCACAATTCTCACCACAATTCATCACAACTCACTCATATACATCGCAATGTATATATGTACAAAACCAAGCATATTCATCATGCACACTTCCACAATTCTTATCACTCCACATAAACATACATATTTATGTTTATTCATCAATGCACAAATATAGAGATGATAAATGCAAATCATAGAGACCGACTCACGACTCTATGCAAATGCAATGCGGTACCGACTCAATCATCTCAAGTTCACTCAGGAACTTCTGCTGGAACCATCGCTCGTTACCAAAGTAACTCCCCGTCGGGCCTACGATGTTCACCCACCGCTCACACCTCCACCAAGAGAGGCTCACAGTGTTTATGGATCGCTCACACCTCCACCGAGAGAGGCTCACGACCTGATTGCTCACACCTCCACCAAGAGAGGCTCACAACCCGATTGCTCACACCTCCACCAAGAGAGGCTCACAACCCGATTGCTCACACCTCCACCAAGAGAGGCTCACAATCGCCTATAACCGTCGCTCACACCTCCACCGAGAGAGGCTCACGATGTTATAGCGGATTCTCATTAGAATCCCTCAGCACAAGAATGCACATCATTATGCTACACATGATAATGACACAAGGCATTCTTGAAATGCATACATGTATACAAACATTGTCATGCATTCATCTCTTACAATCACATACAATTCATCAATATGAATTATTTCACCAACTTTATTCATGCATTAGAAATCAATCCAACAATGCATTTACTTGCCATACGGCCACCAATTAGCATACATTGAACTTCACGTAAGCAATTCATTTTCATACATACATGTAATCATAAACATGCATATAAAACCAATTACAACATATCACATTCCCTTGCCCTTCGGCCACACTTTATCATCACAACATGTCATCACATGCACTATCATTACTCAACATCATACAAGGCATACACATTAATATCAACGCCACATTGTATGTTACACAACCAATATACACATCATCATATTCATGCATTGAAAACAATTCAAACAATGCATTTCATCACCTACCACAACAATCATACAAATCACAATGACTTCCACAAGGGATTCACACCACAAAGGCTACCCACGACACATCATAACAACATACATTGATATTCAATCAAACAAGGTATTTTTACCACACAACAACATCATTAATCACGCCTCGAAGTCTAATCCAAAACAATGCACATCTTTGCCACAAGGCCACAAACTATCATCACAACATTTCATCATGTATATTCACATCATATAACGGTCTACAAGCTACACGTTACATGTCACAAGTATATATCATGCTAACACATCAATCGCACACATTATACGCGATAAAAACCCGACAACCCAACACTTTTCCAAAACCACGACCTAAATAATTCATCTACTGCCCTCCAAACCATTTTTAATAGAAAGAGCTTTTCATTATCTTTCCAACGCTTCAAACGGCGACCAAAACGGACTTACGGTTTGAAAATTACGACAAAAACAAAATTGGAAAATATCATGTTCGCTCCAGTATTCGCTAGGCGAACCCTAGCGAACCAAGGCAGTGGAAAACAGTCATAAAGTTCGCTAGGCGAACCTTCTAGCGAACATTCGCCAGTTCCTTCGCTGGGGTTCGCTAGGCGAACCTGCGAAACCCAGAAATCGCAGCAGCGTCAACCTAGGTCATATGGGACCAAAATACATCATTTTTATCACCCAAACCCTTCTAATTCATACCAGAACAACCAAAACATGTTTAGACATAATCAACGAGTATTCTACGCGGTTTATATCGAATTTCATCCGTGAAAACATCGATTTCTATCAATTACTCCTAATTTTAATCGATAAGAAAAAGTCGAGAAACAACCAAAACAATCACAACAAACAACACATATACATACACAAGCAAGATATAATTGAAACTTCTCACCCTTACCCGATTAATCGCGCTTGAAACGGAGAATCTTCGATTTTCTTCTCTTTCTCCTCTTTTCTTTCCTCTTCCTTTCTATCTTCTCTTTTCTTTCTCTCTATTTTCTTTTCTCTCTTTTTCTTTCCACTTTCTATTTATAACAAAATATCTAACTACCCAAAATGACCATTTTGCCCTTACGCTCAAATATCTCCCAAACGCTCTCAAAATGCGATAAAACATAAACATACCGATGAAATATATTTCGGAAATAAAAGTTGAAAAGAAATAATAATTTAATACAACTATTTTATCTATTTGAGAAATTAACCAATTAGCAGGTATAATACCATAAATTCACATATTTCACAAAATTCAAATAAATGAAATAAATCAATAGAGTTAAACGAATCGGGGCGTTACACCAACAATTATAGACACTAACAACATGATTTCAACCACAATTAATCGATTTCCAAACAATTTAACCAAATATGGGTTTATACCAAAAACTCAGAAAAATCCACCACAAACACTATACAATCATACATAACGATACACATTGATAAGATAATAAAATTTCACACCCTTACCCGGATTCCAAGCTTACTAATTGATTGTTCTTGATGATTTCCTAGTTCCCCAAGTTTTTCTTCTATTTCTCTTCTTCCTCCTTCTTTCTATCTCCCTTTCTTTCTATTTCTTTTCTTTTTACTTTTCCTTTCTATTCCTATTCTCTTTTTCTTTCTTTTCTATTTTCCACTCAAATACAATTAATTCACTTTCTCACAAAATTCTACACTTAATCATCTTTCTAACAATTTTTACTAAATTTCTAACTTACCAATAATTGAGAAATGTCTCAAATACCCTCCATTATAATTTCCCCAAAAACTCTCAAAACGGTCAAATATCATAACACATCAACATAGCATATTAACATACCAATTCCACAAATAAAATAATTTATCACTCAATTTAAATAAAAGACTCAACAAAATGGGAATAATTGGAATCGGGGCGTCACAACTCTCCCCCACTTTAGAAATTTTCGTCCTCGAAAATATTACCTGAATCAAACAACCCCGGATACGACTCTCGCATCCTACTCTCTAGTTCCCAAGTCATATCGCCTTCCGCTGCGCCTCCCCACGCCACTTTCACAAGTGCAATATCTTTGCCTCTTAGCTTCTTAACTTCACGGTCCAAAATCCTAATCGGTAAAGCTTCCACCGTAAGGTTATCTCTCACTTCAACCTCGTCCATAGGAATAACATGTGACGGATCCGGAACATACTTCCGAAGTTGCGAAACATGGAATACATCATGCAAATTTGAAAGGTTCGGAGGCAACGCCACACGGTAAGCCATAATACCAACTCGTGCGGAAATCTGATACGGACCAATAAAACGAGAAGTCAACTTCTTCGATTTCAAAGCACGACCCACACCCGTAACCGGTGTAACTCTCAAAAACACATGGTCGCCTTCTTGAAATTCAAGATCTTTCCTTCTCTTGTCATGATAGCTCTTTTGTCTACTTTGAGAAGCTTTCATCTTTTCCCGAATAAACTTCACTTTCTCCGTCGTTTGTTGTACCATCTCCGGTCCAACTATCGTCCTCTCACCGGTTTAATGCCAACACAAAGGTGTTCAACATCTCCGACCATACAAAGCCTCAAATGGTGCCATACTTATACTTGAATGAAAACTGTTATTGTAGGTGAACTCAATCAACGCCAAATAACTATCCCAAGCACCATCTTGCTCGAGCACACAAGCACGCAATAAATCCTCCAACGATTGAATTGTCCTTTCGGTTTGACCATCCGTTTGCGGATGATAAGCAGAACTCAATCTTAGCTTAGTACCCAAAGCCTTTTGCAAACTCTCCCAAAACCTCGATGTGAATCTAGGATCTCTATCCGATACAATACTCTTAGGAACTCCATATAACTTCACAACCGTAAGAATATAAATCTCGGCTAACTTCTCCAAAGGATAACTAATATCAATTGGAATGAAGTGAGCAGATTTAGTAAGCCTATCAACAATTACCCAAATAGCATTATGACCTCTTTGCGTATTCGGCAATCCCGTAACAAAATCCATTGATATACTATCCCATTTCCACTCCGGAATGTCCAACGGTTGCATCAATCCACTAGGCTTTTGATGTTCCACCTTCGACTTTTGACAAGTTAAGCACGCGTACACAAATTGAGCAACATCCCTCTTTAATCCGGACCACCAAAAGATTTTCTTCAAATCTTGATACATTTTATTCGCTCCCGGATGAATACTTAAGCTACTTCGGTGTCCTTCTTCTAATATCATCTTTTTCAACTCCGCATCATCGGGAATACAAATACGACCACGGAATCTCAAAACTCCAAAATTATCAACCTTGAAATCCTCATTCTCATTCGTCATCAAATCAACGAACTTCACATCCAATTTTTGGTTTTCACATACGGTTGCAAGAAAATCATTCGTAACATGTAGCACACCAAGTCTCACATTTCTCGGCGTCATTTCACAAACCAAACTCAAGTCTCTAAAATTCTCCAAAAGTTCCCATTCTCTCATCATCAATGCGGACATATGTAACGACTTCCGACTCAAGGCATCGGCCACCACGTTTGCCTTACCCGGATGGTAATTCAAACCAAAATCATAATCCTTCAAAAGCTCTAACCACCTTCTTTGTCTCATGTTCAATTCTTTTTGATCAAATAAATATTTCAAGCTTTTGTGATCACTAAAAACTTCAAATCTTGCACCATAAAGATAGTGCCTCCAAATTTTCAAAACAAACACCACGGCCGCTAACTCCAAGTCATGTGTAGGATAATTCTTTTCATGCACTCTCAATTGTCTTGAAGCATAAGCCACAACCTTTCCATCTTGCATCAAAACACCACCTAAACCAACCAAAGAAGCATCACAATACACAACAAATGGTTCCGTCGAATTTGGCAAAATCAAGATCGGAGCCGTTGTCAACCTTCTCTTTAGCTCATTGAAACTCTCCTCACAATGAATATCCCAAATGAAAGCCTTTCCTTTATAAGTCAATTGCGTTAACGGAAGTGCCAACTTCGAAAATCCTTCAATAAACCTCCGATAATAACCCGCCAAGCCTAAAAAGCTTCGAATCTCCGTAACCGATCTAGGAGCCTCCCATTGCAAGTCCGCATCAATCTTGGATGGATCAACACTAATACCATTACCGGAAATAACATGTCCAAGAAAACTTACTTCCGATAACCAAAACTCACATTTCGACAACTTAGCATACAATTGTTTTTCTTTCAAAATATGCAACACAATTCTCAAATGCTCTTCATGCTCCTCTTGAGACTTAGAGTAAACCAAAATGCCGTCGATGAACACAACCACGAAACGATCCAACTGTTCATGAAAAATACGATTCATGTATTCCATAAACACACCCGGCGCATTAGAAACCCCGAATGGCATCACGGAATATTCGTAATGACCATACCGTGTCCTAAAGGCCGTCTTTTGAATATCTTCTCCTTTCACACGAATCTGGTGGTATCCCGATCTCAAATCAATCTTGCTAAAAACACGCGCACCAACCAATTGGTCCAACAAATCATCGATCCTTGAAAGCGGATACTTGTTCTTAATTGTCACCTTGTTCAATTGTCGATAATCAATGCACAACCGCATACTTCCATCCTTCTTCTTTACCAACAATACCGGAGCACCCCAAGGAGAAACACTTGGTATTAAAAATCTCTTGTCTAACAAGTCATTCAATTGCTTCTTCAATTCTACCAACTCCGATGCCGACATACGATACGGTGTCATCGAAATCGGTCTAGTACCCGGAACTAGATCAATAGAAAACTCAACTTCGCTCTCCGGCAGTACCTCTGTAATATCTTCAGGAAAAACTTCAGGAAAATCACACACAACAGGAAACACATCAAGTGACACTTGACTATCCACAGTTAAAGATGCAAACAAACCGAACAATTGAGCTTCGTCCGCTAAAAGTTTCTTCAACTCTTTAGTGGATAGGAAACTCGAGTCTTCGTCCTCTTCCAAACAAGGAAACCTCGCTAACTTATGATAACAATCTATATGAACTCGGTTAAATTGCAACCAATTCATACCCAAGACCACATCCAATCCTTCCAACGGCAAACACACTAAGTCCATCTCAAAGTCTTTACCATAAATGGTTAAAGGACAACTCAAACAAACCAAAGAAGTAGTCACTGACCCCATTGCTGGAGTATCAATAACCATCTTACCATCCATCAGAGACAACACAAGATTCAAACGCTTCGCGCACTCAGACAAAATAAACGAATGAGTCGCTCCCATATCAATAATGGCAACTAAAGGTGTACTATTAATAAAGCATGTACCTTTAATCAAACGGTCTGCATTAGTAGTTTGAGTCCCCGCCAATGCAAACACCTTTCCGCCCGCTTGAGCTTGTTTCGGCTTAGTACACTTAGTACTAATGTGACCAACTTCTCCACAATTATAGCACTTCACCATATTCCTTCTACAATCTGTAGCAACATGCCCAAGACCTCCACAGTTAGAACATTTCACCACTGGCTTCCCACACTCAAATGATTTATGACCCATTTCACCACACTTGTAACACCTAATAGAATCAGAACCTCCTCCTCCAGATCTCCTATCAAAGTTTCCCCTATGCTTGCCCTTATCAACGGGTGTCACATAAGGTCCACTTCTAGCTTGTTGCTTTCCCTTCCTCTCATTCAAACTTTTGTAATGTGTAGAACGAGCCTTACTATCTTCCTCGAAGATTCTACAACATTCCGTCAAATCTGAAAACCTTCTTATCCTTTGATATCCCACAGCTTGCTTAATCTCAGGACGTAAACCATTCTCATATTTAATACACTTTGAGAACTCAGCAGTAATCGCAGCACAATGAGGATGGAATTGAACCAACTCCATAAATTTAGCAGTATAGTCCACTACGGACATACTACCTTGTTTCAATTCAAGGAACTCCATCTCTTTCTTCCCTTTCACACTTTCAGGGTAATACTTCCTCAAGAACTCAGTAAGAAATAAATCCCAAGTTACCTCTTCATCATCCACCTCAAGAATTTGACGCATACCAACCCACCAATCGTCGGCTTCTTCCTTCAGCATGTGAGACCCAAGCCTCACCTCATTCTCCTCTACACAGTCCATGACTCTGAAGATCCTTTCAATCTCTTTCAACCAAAGTTGAGCACCATCGGGATCAAATCTTCCTTTGAAGACCGGTGGTTGATTCTTCCTGAACTCGTCATTAGCATTCACATTCGGCGCACCTTGCACCGCCCTAGCCATTGCTTCCAAAGCAGCAGCCATCGCATTGTCGTTCCTACCAGCCATATTCTGATTATTCCCAAAAATGAAAACAAAGTTAAACAACAGTTCAACCAACACAACAACAAGACAGACACAACTGACTCAACTCTGGCTCTGATACCACTTAATGTAACACCCCCTTTCTATACCCCCAAATAATCACAATTAATCATTTAGGCACATATTAAAAATTTCGTTAGAGTATAATTATAAACATGGTATAAAAAGAGGTACGTCACATTATACATTAAATTAAAACATACAACACCTGCTCAACAATGATATGCAACAGTGGGGTAACTGTACTACAGAGGAACTTTGTCCTTACACCCACATCTCAATATTTAGAATAAAAGCAGAAAATCTAAACATTGAATAACATCAAACATATATACATATATATACATGCGTCATCGAGTATCATCCATCAACATAATTCATGTTTACATAAACATTCATCAGCAAGATACATATACAAATGTATCACAAAAGAATCATATGCACCCTAGCTACCCGGTGCTACATATCAGAGCCAACCGACCAAAAGAAGGAAGACACGCTTCGCAAAAAGACCTCCAGCATACCTACTCTGCAATGCCTCATAGAGCATTATAAAACAGCAGAAGGGTGAGAAATATTATCATAATAACAATGCATACAATTATATATATATATATATATATATATATATATATATATATATATATATATATATATATATATATATATATATATATATATATCTTAACATAAAAATACACATATTCCACATTCTCACCACAATTCATCAAAACTCATCCATATACATCACAATGTATATATATATATACAACCAAGCATATTCATCGTACATACTTTCGCAATTCTCAATCATTCCACATAAACATACACATTCATGTTTATTCATCAATGCACAAATACAAAGATGATAAATGCAAATCATAGAGACCGACTCACGACTCTATGCAAATGCAATGCGGTACCGACCCAATCATCATTAGTTCACTCAGGAACTCTACTGGAACCATCGCTCGTTACAAATGTAACTCCCCGTCGGGCCTACAATGTTCACCCATTGCTCACACCCCACATGGGCACACAATGTTTATGGATCGCTCACACCCCACCCAGGCACACGACCCGATCGCTCACACCCCACACGCGGGCACACGATCCGATTGCTCACACCTCACCTAGGCACACAATCCGATTGCTCACACCTCACCTAGGCACACAATCGTTTGTAATCATCGCTCACACCTCACATAGGCACACGACGATACAACGGATTCTCATTAGAATCGCTCAACACAAGAATGCACTTCATTATGCTTCACATGCAAAATGACTCAAGACATTCTTGAAATGCATACATATTCACAATATAATCATGCATTCATCTCATACAATCACATACAATCTATATACATTCACATCAATGCACTATTGTATGATTCACATTCAAACACACATTCAAAATGGTAAAAGTCGCTAAATAACACTATTCCCAACTTTTCCAACTTATTTAATCGGCTAACAATTTCCAATTCATCATAACCATATAGTACAGCTCAATAGCTTAACAACGATACCAAGAATGTAAAAATCGGCCAAACGGAACAAAAGTTACGGACGAAAACAAAAAACACATTTTTGAAAAATCACATTTTTACACTTCTCCTGCCCATACGCGTACCACCACATGTCATACGCGTATGAGCAGAAGCTCATCTTTCCCAAAGTTCACGTGTAAAAGTCCGTATGTGTAATGCCCAAGCCCGTACGCGTATTACCCTGAAATGCTACGCGTATCATACGCAAATGGGCAGATGGCCGAGCAAAATAACATCTCATACGCGTATTGGCCCATGGCTCGCCCACCATACACGTATTGCCAAGATTCATACGGGTATGAACATTCCCCATACGCGTATAACCTGGGAAAACCAGAAAAATTTTCTGCATAATTTTTGCTTACGGGTTCCAATCCAAAACACCCCAAATCTCACCTACACACCAGAAAATCGCCAATACAATGTCCCATAACAAGTATCTATCATATACCAACAATTATAGACACTAACAACATGATTTCAACCACAATTAATCGATTTCCAAACAATTTAACCAAATATTGGTTTATACCAAAAACTCAGAAAAATCCACCACAAACACAATACAATCATACATAACGATACACATTGATAAGATAATAAAATTTCACACCCTTACCTAGATTCCAAGCTTACTAATTGATTGTTCTTGATGATTTCCTAGTTCCCCAAGTTTTTCTTCTATTTCTCTTCTTCCTCCTTCTTTTTATCTCCCTTTCTTTCTATTTCTTTTCTTTTTCCTTTTCCTTTTTATTCCTATTCTCTTTTTCTTTCTTTTCTATTTTCCACTCAAATACAATTAATTCACTTTCTCACAAAATTCTACACTTAATCATCTTTCTAACAATTTTTACTAAATTTCTAACTTACCAATAATTGAGAAATGTCTCAAATACCCTCCATTATAATTTCCCCGAAAACTCTCAAAACGGTCAAATATCATAACACATCAACATAGCATATTAACATACCAATTCCACAAATAAAATAATTTATCACTCAATTTAAATAAAAGACTCAACAAAATGGGAATAATTGGAATCGGGGCGTCACAGAGAATACCAATTCTGATCAGCTCTTGTACTCTAGCCTTCAACGCAAAGCAACCTTCTAAATTATGACCTGCACCACCTTGATGGAATTCACAATGAAGATCAGCCATATAGCCGGCTGGAAGAGGATTTGGAGGAGGAGGCAAAGGCCTTGTAGTAATCAAACCTTTCTGAACCAGACCAGGATATAATTCAGTATATGTCATCGGAATAGGATCAAAATTATTCCTATTATGGTACCGATTCTGTCATACAGTTGGACGTTGAGGAGCTGGTCGTGGAGCAGTAACCACAGGTCTAGAAGTCTGACCAATCATAGCAGTAGATGCAAGATGCGGAGAATAGTCGGAAGGTAAACAAAACTCTGGCCAGGTTGAAGGTGGCATTTGAACCGGTGGAGGATCAGCGCTTGAAACTTCCTGGATGACAGTCCTTTGGGGTTGCTCTCCTCTAGCAATCAAAACTTGGAGCATTTCAGTGAGCTTTACCATGCTTGACTTAAGGTCGTCGATCTCCATTCGGATCTCAGTGTTATGTGCTTCTTGCTCTGACATTATGCGTCTATAGTTATCTCTAGTCTGGTATTTGTGTCGAGGAATCAGCTTGACAACTTACAGGTGACACTGGAAGATAGAGACATCTGGGAATGAGTTGCTTGACAAACGGATGTATGCAATGCATCATGCAAAGATGCAAATGATATGCAATGCAATGTAATGGTTTCAAGGAACTCAAGAGTAGGTTGCAAACATTTCGGAAATACTGAAAAAAGTTTCATTTTATAATCCATGATCTTTATTGATTTTGCAAATGACAGAACAATTGAGTTTCTTGAAACCGAATGGTTATGCATGAATGCATGAATGGATGCATAAGCACAGGTATACACATATATACATATACAGGTAAACAAACAAAGGCTTAGGTTTGAAGATCACGAGCATGGAGCCATGGTCTACCCTTCCCAATAGGTGTGTACTATGGTTTCAAATGTACCTGCCGAACGGGTTCTACAAAGTTCCCAGAGTCTACAATCCATCTTTCAGATATTATCGATTTTCCAAATCACTTGGTAGTCAATAATATTCTCAAGAGAATCTCGTCTAAGTGTAGTATCGCGTAGAGACTATTGCAGAAATAGACTCCCGCATAGTCCCTGCACTACGCCCTAATAGGCCAAGTTGGTTTAAAGGTAACTACGGTCCCCAGTCCCGACGGCCTTTAGATCGGAACCATATCGTCTTCACGAATGAACCCATTGGACAAATATTTTATTCGAGAGGGCCTAGACTGAGTGGTGAAGTCTCAATTCAGTTTTTCAGGAATCGACTCCCTCAAAGTACCCTTGAATTCTCACTGTCCCTATCATATTTTTACACTCTAGTCCGGGTGTAGGACTTATCTCACCACACAAATTGTAACCCTGCACACAGAAAACCCAAGCAGAACAGGTATATATACATATATAAAGATATATAGGAAGACAAGCAAATAAATAACATAGATATAAACAAGTTAAGGGAAACCCTCGAAAAGTCCCCAGTGAAGTCGCCATTTCTGTCGCGGTGAGAATTGGATACCAAGCTATTGGATTAACTTGAATCACAAATCATAATTCACCACCGTCTTTGATTTATCCAAAGGAAAGGTTCAAGAACGAAAAAAAACCTAAGAGATCTAAGGTTCGGGGGTTGGTTACGCCTAGGGAAGGTATTAGCATCCTAAACGTCCGTAGTACTCTACGGGAACCTCTTGTTATTATTTATGTTATTTATTGCTTGCTAAGGGTATGTGCTAAGGGAAAGACCTAGAGATTGATGGTGATGCTTAAAAAGCAACCGACTTACAAGGGAAAAAATGGCTCGATGTGGATCGAGAGTTTATTTTGAAAAAAAAAGTTTGAATATACAGGCGAGGAACAAAGATCAACATAACATTGTTACATCATGAGTGCAGGATATGAGCGAGAGAATAGTTAGAATAAGAATCAAAAGAAAAGTAAAATTTTCATTTTTACTAATCAAAAGATAACTAAATAATTAAAGTCTAATTATAAAATAATTACTTAAAACTAAACTAATTTAAAAAATTAGATGGTTAAGTTCTAAATAGAAATTAGTTAGTTAATTCTAAATAAATCTAAAAAACTAACTAATTAATTCCTAATTAAAAAAATAATTAATTAATTTAATTAAAACTAAAACTAAGTCTAAATCTAATTAAAATAAACCAAAGTAATCTCATTCTTTTGTAATAATATTTACATTAAAAAAAGGGAAAATGAGATAAAGAAGGGTTTAACTTTGATCACAAAATTTACACAGACCAATAATAGGCATATACATCTACTGGTGCAAACTCATGACATAATACTACCTACTAGATATTATAGTATACACATTGTAATATAAAACAACTAGATATTAGGCATAATGATATTATTAGCATGATGATGACATTAACATACACACACGTTACAATATAAAGCCTTATAGTATTAAGCACATTAAAACTCATTTTGTAATATTAGATATTTAGTAATGGACAATATAACGATAAACAAAGTTATTCGATGAATGTGGCTCTACAGCAACAAGATATTCTAAAAACTCCAATCAAGAAAGAAAAAAAGGCGGTTTGCACCATGGTTAAATCGAAGGTACCATTCAAACAACTATACTAAAAATGATTCACACATCTTTTAACAGTGAAACTACAAGAACATCTACTGCCAAATTTCAAGTCTTTCAAGCCACCCAGTATGTTCAAAACAAAATTTGATACTGACTCAATTGAAAAAAAAAATATATATATATATTCACATGATTCCAAGCATAATCTAACACATGAGAAAATCGCAGAGAACATGTTAATTAAGAAAACCGGCATTGGTACCATTTCCACCATGCCATGCTAATCAAAATAATGATAGCAACACCTGAAGAACGACTTATGCGAACTGAAAAAAAAGAACAAACAACCAAACCAAGGTTTCCCTTGTGTTGAGTAACCAGTGCACAACAACAAGCAGCAGCATCAATATACCAACAATGAAAGATGAAACACAACCATACAACATATGCAATGCCACCAGAGGAAATTGAAACAAACATCATGACAGTAGGAAAATTATAGCAAAGGAAAGCTTATTTACAAGTGTTACCACTAAGTCGAAGGCTATCGCCGTTTCGTGTTGCCGATATGAATCCTAATGCAATGAAATCATCATAGCGGTGGCCGCAGCAGTTGAACGGTATGGAGTTGTCGGATTAACATGGATCGTAAATAATGACGTTGCTGCTTGAGTTTGTTGTTGTTGCGAAATCTGAACACGAGATCCTACTTTGACCAGGTTTGAATCCGAATCCGAACAATAGTATGCACAATAATGTCCCTGCAATGAAATCATAACAACAACATCATAGAAATGAATTATATATGAGGCATGATCGAAACGTCGCTACTAACACCGAGTTATTGCTGCGTTAATCGAGTTGTTGTCGTGTTGTTCAAGGCGGAACAAGGTTTTGGCCGGCTATGGATGTGTTACGGCGTATGGGAGATATTGTGATTCAGTTGATTGTTGGTGTGTAACAGAGGGAGTTTATCGTGTTGGAGAGTTTCGTGTGTATCATGTATTGGTGATAAGGGTTCGTAAGAATGGGAGTGTGGTTAGTGAATTGTTAGTGAATTAATATGTTTCATGCTATCCATATATATAATAAGAGCTTGGACAAGAAAATTTAAAAGAATTAAAAATAGTGTTTTTGTGTTTTTTATGCAAAAAGGAAAGAAAGACAAGAGTATTAAAATAAAAGTTTTGTGTTTTTTATTAGTAGACAGAAAATAAAATGAATTAAATACGATGTCTTTGTGTTTTTTTTTATAAAAGAAAATATAGTAAATAAGTTAATTAAATAAATTTAAACTAAACATCCAAAATAAATTACATGATTAAAAATAAAATAAAAATAAAAATGAAATAGTTAAAAAAAACGACTAAAAGGTCGGGCACCAAAATGCTCGGGAATAAACTGAATGCGCCATAATTATCAGTGTGGAATAAAATCACTCGAAAAAAAACCAGCATTTTGTCAGGTTTTGAAATTAATCGGAACCGACTTTTAGTTTGACTGACTCGTCTGTAAATCCAACAAGTTCGTCCTAACTGATAAATTGGGATATGCAAGATGATATTGACCTAGAATGACATGCGAAAGATCAAGGAATCTTAAGGTAAAAAATTAGGGTGTGACAATCGCCAACCTCCGTCCAACACAATGGCGTTCGACACTTCCTACCATACAACGCCTCATAAGGTGCCATACCAATGCTTGCATGATAACTATTATTATAAGAGAATTCGATCAACGGCAAAAGTTCTCTCCAATTTCCCCCATTTTCAAGCACACAAGCTCTTAACATATCCTTCATGGTTTGTATCGTCCGTTC